>MU228471.1:3947562-3966185 GCA_018584345.1 Thuja plicata | reverse complement strand
AGACTCTTTCCTGATGATGATTTGTGAGATATGGTTACAGATGAGTTCATAGAGTTTGTGAATGCAAGAGGTCTAAGTAATGATGCTATTCGTCATCGGTTTAGGAAGGATGCTCATAGTTGGTGGTACCTCCATGGCCAAAGATTCCAAATGTTGCATCCCCTTCAATTAAAGTTATATCACAAGTAAGTTTTTTTTTATTTAGTTTGAAGTTTACTTTATCTTCGTGACTAGCAAGTAATTTTTATTTTATAAGATTAAGTTTTAAGTTTATTTTAATTGTTTATTCAATTGTCTTGTCTTCATAGGTTGCTAGTTCATCTGCAGTAGAAAGAAATTGGAGCACATATTCATTCATTCACTCAGTGAAGCGCAATAGGTTGCAATAAAAAATAGCGGAGAACTTGGTATTTGTGTATTACAACTTACGTCTCATCTCTCACAAGACTAAAGAATACAATGAAGGGGATACCAAGAGGTGGGATATAAATGCAGAGCTTGCGGACTTGGATGCTTCCACTTCTCGGCTTGCACTTGATGAATGTGAAGATTTTCGCGCCAATACTATTATTGGTGCAGCTGACCCCATTGGCCTTAGCTCTATATGTGACTCAACTAATGCCAATGAAGAAGAAGAAGAAGATGAAGAAGAATACTAATAGAATATCAATAAATTATTAATCTATTAGTTGAACTTCAAACAATGATACTTGAACCGATGTTATGATTTAATTTTAATGTTTTCAATTTGAATCTTTCATGTTGAACTTGAACTTGAAGTATATGATGATATGATCATGATTCATGATGCTATGATTACAAGTGTTTTTGTTGTTTAAATGTTTTTATGATACTATGTGACATTCTAATCTTAACTCATGCTTCTAGGATGCATAAATATAAAAAAAAATTACATGTTTTTGTAAAAACGAACCCGAACCCAAACCCCTTTTCAAAATTTTGTTGTACCGGCGAACTGGTCCTTCGAACCCGAACTCGAACCGACATCCTAGATATTTTGGTCTAGCAGTTGTTCTTGGTGATGTTGAGGAGTCACCATTAGCTCCTACATGGTATTAGAACTCCAATGTTGTATATTGTTTCCTGGTTTTGAGGTACATCATCAAGCCTGAAAAATTTGTTGGGTGCAAATTGGGTTTCAAGGGCCTTATGGCACGACACTAGAATCATGTTGGAGCCTTGATGAAGTGACCTCCTCTTGTTGTCCACTTGCATCGCTGTTCCAACTAAGTGGCAATGCTTCTCTCTTTTTGCATTGCAACCTACCAAGGTCACATGGAGCACCAAGGGCTGGCCTATTTTTAGCTTCGAGTGTTGACTAAATCCAACCTCAAATGCCTAAAAGGGTCTTTTTTTTCTTTTTGCAACAACTTGGGCAAATGGAATTGCTTTTTTGAAATAAAGATGTTGCAGTAAAGTTGATTCCGCAAATTTTCTAGTGGTGTAGATTATTTTTTTAGAATTTTGCCATTTGATGACTTGTTGAGTTAAGCCAGATCTTCTTTTATGGCCCCTGAGGTCCTAATTTTTTTGCCACGATCTTTTGATTTTCGCGATTCTTGCAATGTTAGAAAGGTATTGAGGAGTTCTAATCATCCTTCCATGCTCTTTTACCTATTTTTGCCCTAGGTATATTAGCTTTTGCCCGATCGGTATCTTGAAGGATTATTTGGATATTTTAGTAGTTGGGAATGTGTTGTTTTGATTTAATCACTTACTTTCAACCACTCTTTATGTATTTCTCTTTGGTGTTATCATTTGAAAAGTGTACCATTGTTGTAATCATGGGTTATGCAACTCATCCTTCATTAATCATTCAACTAAGGACATTTATAAGTATTGGCAAAACGACTCCTAACACATTGTAGGTGGCTCAATCTTTTGCCTCATCTGTATGAACTCATTCTTGAGCTAGAGACAACATGGAAGAAATCAGTTTGGAATAATAAGAATAATCATATCATAGGATTGATTGGTTCTAGTTTCAGTGCAAGCATTTTCAGAGAGATCTACAATCAGATCACAGGAATCAGTTGCCCACACAAAATTTGGACCAAGATTTTGCAGATTCTCGAAGATCCACATAATCCTCCATTGCCAAATAATCATTCATTAGATTGCCTCATTCCAATTGATGATGTTGAATATCTTCCCATTGGTGATGATACTTTAGAGGGAAAACTTGAGTGTCTTGATAATCCATAGACTTCTCCTGTTGCTCCTACATCTCCAATTGAGATCACATATTTAGTTTTTGTTGTTGATTCATGGAGAACATCCAGGGAGTTATTGCAATGGGTATCTCATTGTCTTGATTGGTTTTCGTATTTATCAAACATTCCATCTCTTTTTGTAGAGTCACATTTTAGATTTGGGGACCAATTTGAGGGTTTATCTCTCTTATTTGATGACAGTCATGGCGCAACTATTGTCACTTCATCTTCGTCATTGGAGCTTGTTCAAAATTAGTTTCCATTTGTTCCTTGTTTGGCACCTTCTGTTGTGATTGGGTATGTACTTGATTGGATCATCATCATCATCATCATCATCATCATCATCATCTATCAAGGACTTGTCAACACATGAGCAGATTTCAGAGACAACATCCTTCATGTGGATTTTCCTTCCTACCAATTCCTATCCGGAATGGGAAGCATTCTTGCATTTGTACTTGGTTTATCCCCTTTAAGGCATTGGGTTATGTTTTGTCTTCATGCACTTACCATTCCGGCAGGATATTATACATTGTTGGGGAGGTGGGAGCATGCAATATAGGCTCTCTCTTTCCCTCTTATGGGGGGATCATTGATTGTAATTTCATGATGGATGAAGTCCTTAGGGGGTATCGTTGAGTCCTCCATGCATCATTCTTGTTTGTATCTTTTCTCTCTTTTGGAGAGGAGTTTTATCCCAATTGGTTTTCTCCTTTTCTTTGTTTGTGAAAGATCTGCATTTTAAATGGGTACCTAAAATGGCCTAGTTGTCGGGACCCACAATAATCTTGCATTGTTTGCCTTATAATCTACTCCCCAAGTTGCACTTAAGGGGTGTTTTTGGTGTGAATAAGGTTTTGTACCTAGTGAAAAAGTTGTATCTTGCTAGCTCCTAGTAGGGGACCAATTCACATGACTCAAGTTTACTTAAGTCCTAGGTGTCCTTCTAGAAGTCTTAGTTGTCTAGATAAGAACTTATCATATCTCATCAATATGATTTTTATTTAATTCTAGCTGCCTAGGTCATTTATTATTTGATTGAGGTAGTCATCTCATTGTATAGGATCAAGACATTGTCATAATCTTGTCTAATCCTATGTCTTTACCTTGCTTTTATAAGCCAGACGATCTCATTGTATATTTTATATTCAATCAGTCAATCTTGCATTGTTGAAGCAAGCTATTCTTGCCATTTTCTCTCTTGCGGAAGATATTTTGGTTTAGCAGCTGATCTTGGGAGTGTTGAGGAGTCACCATTAACTCCTACAAAGCAGAGAGTACACAAAAGTAACCATTTTAAAAAATAGAAACTTGAAATTATGAAATTGTATGTTGTATACAGGTTTTGGGATTTCTTTTGAAATATACTAAAGATGTTTCAATCTTAACAACTATCAGATGGTTTGCAAGAATATACAACTACCATCTAATGGATCCAATGTCATCTCCTAAGTAGGGCTGTTATGAATTAGTTTTGGGATTTTATGAGCTGATTGTTTCTGTTTCATTCTACCAAGCTTTTTTGCTTATATATGTATCTTAAGATGTAACTGTTGTTTTTCTCTCAACAGATGAGGAGCTCAATTACGACCGTTTGGCCACTGGTCTGAAAGCAGCTTTGGAAAATGATAGCTCAGTGTTTGATGCAGATCGTCTGAGAAGTTATACAGGTATAAGTGTGTATTTCGTATTTACTCAAGCAGTTCAACCTTCCAATTTTCATATGAGCATGTTTTGTGAAAATAGTACATACTAATGGTAGTATCTACATTTACCAAGGAACTAGGTGGGGTTGTTTTTATTAAAATTAAAGATAAAACATTAGCTGCCTTCATTGTACAATGTTAACAACTCTTATGTGAATGTTTATATATTGGAAAATGCCCCCAGGTCCTCAATTGAGGGAATTACTCAACTGGTCACGACCTCTTCCTTTGGAAGATGAGCGCATTAGATTACTCCACGAGGTTTGTTTTGTTGCATTTATTTTCACTTTGATGCTATTTTCAGTAGTGATTTATAAATTTATAATCTGTTATAATGACAAAGTTTTGATGTTTCCTTCTTATCTAGGAGATTTGAATTATGCTGTTAAATCTGGTTTTAGCAACATGGGTTTAATCATGTTATTCTATAGTAGTACATATTCGAGTTTTAGGTTAAATAGTATCTTCAATCTATTATTCACCTTTAGGATATTTGCTGCATTTTTAAATTAGGGATGATCTTTTGCCAATGCATTCCCATCTTTTTTTTCCCTTATTAACAGTGTTATCGTAGACGCCTTTTACCTGTTATTTAGGTTGGCACAGAGTTGGAGAAGAACTTTGGCGGTAAGGCGGTTAATCTTGTTACTGCTGCTGGCAACTCTGCAGTGGCTTTGGTAGAGTTGGTTACTCGTCATTTTCCTGGTATAGCCTTTTGTGAAGACCTGATCTGAGAATCCTATGAAATATATTTAACTATCAAATATAACTGTGCTAAGAAAAATGTTATATAGTTATCTGCATACCTGGGGTTGATTCTGTTCACAAAATTGATCACATCTTAATTTCTGTAGCAGGCTTAAAATGAGTGGATTAAATTTGTTGCTTCTCTCTAGAAAGGTAAAATATCTGGTAACTGAATTAAGTGCATGACAGGATCCTGTTCAAAAGTTGATGTCTTTGATATATGCATATGAAAGACCCTTATATGATTTTTGCTTTCTGAGCGTACCTTATTAAATCAGTAAGGTGAGTACAAATGCAGTTTTGTTAGGAAAAACTTCAGCAAGATGGTGTTTTGTTTTGTGCATATTATACTGAGTTGATTGTACAACACTTATTAGTTGTAGTTTATTTATTATCTCTACCAACTGCTCAACTGTTTGATGTCTTTGATATATGCACATGAGAGACCCTTACATTATTTTTTGAAGCTCTGAGAGAATAGCAGACTGCATGTGCAGGACTTGATTGAATTCTTTTCTACAACATTTGTAGATGACGTTTCTACCAAATGACATCTAAGCTATATGATAATTATTTTTATCAGACTTTAAAATGTAACTTTGCATTCAAGTATTTTGTTTGGGGATGGGTGAATAGGATGAAAAGAAATATAAGAGAGCAATACATTATTTAACCAGTTAAAATGGTTCTTAATCAAAGCTTTTGCTGATAAAATTTACAGCAACAATTTTCTTAATAGCAATGCATTTCAAAGTACATGTCACTCTGCTGCATTTAATAATATGAAACGCTTTTTAGGCATTTTATAGCATCAGTTTGAAGTTTGGTCAGGATATTTAGAGGTCTATAGGGTTCATTGTGGTATAAGAACTGCTCATATTTGTTTTTAAGGTGATGCTTCCTTTTATAAGTCTCAGTGGTATGATATTTTTTGCAGGTTTCCGGGACCACTCAGTGTATAAAGGTCACCAAGTTTTTCTGTATAAGAGGGCTCAAATATTTGTAGCTGACCTATGGGGAGCCTTCAAAGGTCAAGGATATGGATCTTTTGATGACATTGGTTCAATAACAATTTTTGCAGACTATGTAGTTCCAGCGGTTCTGAGACAATTGGGTGTGCTCACATATAGTCCAACATTGGCTACCATTGTGGATGGCAACAAAGAATTAGCTTCAGGAACTGAAGAAGAAGTAGAGATACGGGCATGTACAATCTATGCTGTAGAAAAGATGAGGGAATTGATTAGAGTGAAGGCTGGAAAAGAGGTACGTTTAAACAAGCCTTGATGTGCTCAAAGCATTGAACATTTTCTTTAGCATAATATGTTGGTATGCATGATAATGTGCATGGTAGTTAGAGCCCATAGTGAAGTTGCAGCAGTTCCAAGTAAGTTTAAAACATTTTCTTTATCACCTGTTTGTAAGTATCTGTAAAGAACCTACTTGGCTCTTTCGTAAAATTCAATGCTAATTCCCTCTTACCCTGTTAATAAATGTTTTCAATATTTTCTCCAGATGCAATTTTTTTTTTTGTATTTTCTAGAATATTTGAAAGAAATCGAATTCCCACAAATTAACAATTTAATTTGAAGATTCCAAAGAGTAATCACGCCACACATTCAATATTTAATTGGCAATGACAATTATTAAACCATACAACATTCACCAATTTTATTATCTTAAGAAGCTACCTCCTTTTCATCATGCCCTGGCTGCGGCTAGCATCAAACTGCTATGGCTAGTGTCTAAAGAAGAAATGGAGATGGCTCACGCCCAGTAACCTCCCTTTCAAACACCCACCAATATGCAATAAGCCGTAGGTGCTGATTCATGACGTTAAAGTCTGAAACAGATTGTAGGAAACAACAAGCAATCCGTACGACCAAGAATTCATTGGACTTGGGCGTCCAATTCAAAGTGCCAACGTTGTATTGAATTTGCAATTCAATAAGCTTCAAATTCGATAAACCCTCTCCTTGTATCCACAATTCCAAACAACTCATTAAGATGTAAAAATGATAAATTCCTTTCACAATTCGCTGGAATATAATACCAGTTCAAAGTGATGATACGCTGAACCAAATACACTATTCAATCAGCAACTTTTCGAAACCCTTGTCTCTAAGCAATTCCCAAAATTCAGAAGTTTTAGAATGTTCAAAAGATATCTCTCATCAAGAATTCGATCCCTTTTAACAACACTGGATCTTCTTCAAGAAGCCATGACTTGGCTTCTCATTTACTCAATTCATAACTTTAAACATGAAAGCCATTAATCCTTGGTTTGAATAGAATAAATCAAATAATCAACCCTTAGAACTCCACATTAACATATTTCACTTAAAAGCTACCAAGTCAAAGGTATAAAATAACATTTAATGAATTGACTTATTAAATAACTCCAAAGTCAATATTATCTAAGACAAGCTTAATTAATAAAATATACCATTAGATACCATTATAACAAATCAACTGCTCTGCTTTGGCCACTGAACAACATTCTTCCAAGAATAGTAACCAGACCAAATTAAACTTGCTAAAAATAGCAAATCCTTTAAACTGGTGATTCTGCAGAAGCAATTCCGCATCAAGAACAACCAATGTACATGCGCTCTGCTAAATATAGCAATCCAAACTACAACGAAAAATAACACTTACTATAAATAGTAAGTCTGCTCAACTGACCCCAACAAAGAGCAAACCTGACATTTGAAATCTCCAAAATAGAAACCAACCATTGGCTCTGCCAAACCACCCCCTTTGACACCCTGATTAGCGTACGAAGGTCACTGATATAAGCTAATCTCAAAGACCAAAAAACGGGGACATTACAGTATCTGGTGAATCTGTCTTAAGAAATTAACTCCTATTACTCAGGTGTGTCGGAATATATATAATACAACCTTAATTTATCTCCCAATTGAAAACGATAAGATAGTCTTGCACTTGTATATCTGTTATTAGTATTACTCTTTCTCCAAGTTTACGAGATGTAGGAACATGGGGATGATGTATTAAGGATGACAAAAATTTCCTGAATTTTGGTGACTGCATGGGAATGACTATTATAATAACTTCAACAAATTAAAAGAAGCTGAAATTTTGAAAAGTAAATCAAATGTGCCAAATTTTCCATTACAATTCCCTTATCTCACACATCCTCACTTTTAGCTTTCTAGGGTTTTTAAAATGTATTTTTGATACTAGGAAGTTGCATTTTAAAAAATTTCATGCCCCAAATTGAGCATGAAAATTTTAAATATCGAGCATCCCCTCCAAGTTCCAGAGCATGAAAATGGAGCGTCCCCTCCAAGTTCTGAAGTCTTGTAAACATTTGGGAGGTCGCGTCAACCCCTGGGGAATTGTCCCAATTGAACACTAAAGATTTAATAACATTTTCCCTGCTAATGGTTGTTTAAATCTTAGGGTATGTGATGTCACCAAGATGTACAAGTAATTTATAGGATGACAAGATTTCTTCAAATCAAAGTTTGCAAACTTGGACTTGGGAAAAAATTGGCAGTGTGAGTCAGACTCTAAAAATAAGTTATAAATGTTAAATTTTAGGATAGCTGCAAATGTAATAGCACTCTATGTTGTATGTGTTTTCCAAATGCAACAATCCCTCTTTCATTTATATTTGGAATGAGGCTAGGAGAGACATGGCCCTTCATGGGACATGTCTATTCATTATTATTTATAAGAAAGGACATGCCTCTTCCCATTATTATAATTTAATCAATCTTATAATATTTCATCAATCAATTATTAATTAAGAATAATATAATAATATAATATTAAATATTAAATTTAATATGATTAATAATAATATAACATATATATTATATTATTATTAATCAACATATATTATATGTATTCTAATGATCATACGACTGAAGTTACAACCATTAACACTCCCTCTTAGCTAGGGAGGATGATCAAACAAAATGTGTAGTGGTTTACTGTGTCAACACTTATGACCCTCACCATAGCTATACAAAACATCAACACTCCCCTTTTAGCTAGGGAGGATAAATCAATCCAATGTCAACACTTATATGACACTTGACAACATCAATCATATGATGTAAGCAATAAAAGCATCATCCTCATGATGTAATCAATAGAAACAATGTAAGCAATAAAAGCATCATCCTCATGATGTAATCAATAGAAACATAGTCTCAAGACGTGGATTTCCTCCATCGATGATTCTATCCACAAGCTACAAATATTAACACTCGCTCTTAACTAGGGAGGATGATCAAACAGAATGTGTAGTGGTCTTCTGTGTCAACACTTATGACCCTCACCATAGCTATACAAAACATCAACACTCCCTCTTAGCTAGGGAGGATAAATCAATCCAATGTCAACACTTATATGACACTTGACAACATCAATCATATGATGTAAGCAATAAAAGCATCATCCTCATGATGTAATCAATAGAAACATAGTCTCAAGATGTGGATTTCCTCCATCGATGATTCTATCCACAAGCTCTCAGGTGGATTTCTTCCATTGATGATTCTATCCACAAGCTCTCAGGTGGATTTCCTCCATTGATGATTCTATCCACATGTTCTCAGGTGGATTGCCTCCATCGACGATTCTATCCACAAGCTCTCGTGTGGATTGCCACCTCCATCAACGATTCTATCCACAAACTCACGAGCTTTAGAGTGGATTGCCTCCATCGGCGATTCTATCCACAAACTCACAAGCTTTAGAGTGGACTGCCTCCATCGGTGATTCTATCTAGAAACTCATGAGCTTTAATGTGGATTGCCTCAATCGGTGATTCTATCCACAAGTTGTATCTATTATGATTTGTTTCAGCCATCACAAGATGTCTATCACAATAGAAGGTCAATGGTTTGTTTAAGGAATTGAATCCACCATGCAGGATATCATTTATTGTGATCTGTTTCAGCCATCACACGATGTCTATCACAATAGAAGGTCAAGTTATTGTAAGATCGTCACCTTTCAATAACTCTTACAAATACAAGTGATAATCATTTGGAAGTTACTTCCTCATGATGTACACAGGGGGAAGGCCCATTAAAAATATGGAATCACACACATGACATCCATCATGCCTCAGCACAGAGGGTGAAAACAAGGGATTTCGCCTTGAACTTCTCTCATAGAGAAGAACTCATTGAGAAGATATCAATCGGTTGATCATCTAAGATTGCTTAAGATGAACTGTCAGACTCCCTCTGAGTCTGATATCAATCTTTTTAGCTCCGCATCCAAAGTTACCTCTGAAGAGTCAGACTCCCTCTGAGATCAATTTCTTGTGCTTCTGTCCTAAAGGTATGTCAGAGAGAGATTACAAATAGCTTATAAACTAAACTATCTCATACAGAAATACCAAAGATAGAAGCATAAAAGATTTTACTAGTCAATATTATAGCATAAATTTCAAATTCAATAATTCATGTGCATTAGTAAAACATGGAATACTTAACTTAAGTTTAAAATATTTCCTTTTGTAAGGTGAGCCCATATAGGAAATATCAACTCTCATCAAAATTTGAAGTTATTTGCGGCGGACACGCTGCAAGTTATCATAATGTTGTTTGTGCTAGCCATGTTGATGACCTTCATGCAGAGCAACAACCTAGAGTGGATGATCACCATTTTCTCACTTTCCACTAAGGATGGTTCAAATGGAAATGTAACATTGGTTATTATTCTCCCGCACAATGTACAATTCCCACTCTTATATCGTTGAACAATACTCATGTCTTCTTGTGAAATGACTTGATTGCTCCAAGAGAGGTGACACTCTATAATTAATTATTTCTTTCTAGAAAGATACACACTTCCTTGAATACATTCTTCTTTGTTAATGTTTGACCATGATCATAACAAATTAATCTCTTTAGTGAAAGCCGCTTTTAGGAATTTCACATAGACCCGTACACAATCCATCATAACTTTTGAACCCCACACTTTCTCTCCAATTGTTCCGGTGAGACTCTTCAAAATTCGTTTTTCACCAACATATCCAAAATTCAGAAACATCCAACGGTGGATTTGTGAGATATGGTCGTTGTAGTGAGACTGTATTTTCTGAGACAGTCCCTTTTGTAAGGTGAGCCCATATAGGAAATATCAACTCTCATCAAAATTTGAAGTTGTTAGCGGCGGACAAGCTGCAGGTTATCATAATGTTGTTCGTGCTAGCCATGTCGATGACCTTCATGCAGAGCGACAACCTATAGTGGATGATCACAATTTTCTCACTTTCCACTAAGGATGGTTCAAATGGAAATGTAACATTGGTTATAATTCCCCCCCACAATGTACAATTCCCACTCTTATATCGTTGAACAATACTCATGTCTTCTTTTGAAATGACTTGATTGCTCCAAGAGAGGTGACACTCTATAATTAATTATTTCTTTCTAGAAAGATACACACTTCCTTGAATACATTCTTTTTTGTTAATGCTTGACCATGATCATAACAAATTAATATATCTCTTTAATGAAAGCCGCTTTTAAGAATTTTACATAGACCCGTGCACAGTCCATCATAACTTTTGAACCCCACACTTTCTCTCCAATTGTTCCGGTGAGATTCTTCAAAATTTGTTTTTCACCAACATCCAAAATTCAGAAACATCCAACGGTGGATTTGTGAGATATGGTCCCTGTAGTGAGACTATATTTTCCAAGACAGTCACGCATTCACCATCAACAAACTACTCTCTTAGTATTATTTATAAGAAAGGACACGCCTCTTCCCATTATTATAATTTAATCAATCTTATAATGTTTCATCAATCAATTATTAGTTAAGAATAATATAATAATATAATATTAAATATTAAATTTCATATGATTAATATTAATATAACATATATATTATATTATTATTAATCAACATATATTATATGTATGTATTCTAATGATCATATGACTGAAGCTACAAACATTAACAATAACAGACTCTTGGCAACTTAAAATTATATTTAAATTTCTAAAAAAACGTTTTATGTGAAATACAGTTTTCCCGTGTTTAGATTTTCTCCACATTTTTTCTGTGCTTTTCTGGTGCGCTGACTGCTATTATGAGTCAGAGTTGTCAAGTACTTTCAAATACTCACGGTATGTTGCACAAATAGCTGGTTTTGCTCAGGTGAGTTTGGTGTGAGTTGCTTGTTTTTCACTTTTCAGAATACTTGCGAGTGCTCGACGAGTCTGAGTTTTCAGCGAGTCTGCAAACTATGCCCTAGATAGTATTGGGGAAATGTGGAGTGTATCCTCGGTATCCTCGGGATTTGGTAGTTATCCATGGGGAGCATTTTGTTTTATAAAAAGGGAATTTTTTTTCAGAAAGATAGGAGTGGGCAAAACAACTTTTTTTGGCCTCTTTATCTGTACCAGATTTGCCCCTAATTTTGTCTTTTCTAACATGCTTACGTACTGGAAAAATTACAGTAGAAGCTAGAGTAAGAATCCCATAATCCATAGTTCCTTGTCTAGGTACATGACAATGGTGAAATTTTGTCAGTTGAAAAGGCAAAATCTAGTCCCTAGAAATCTTGATAATGTTTTGGGCCTTGGCTGTAGGCAACCCGTTCATTTCCGCACTGGGAAGATAAAATGGGATTGGTTTCATTTTCTTATTGCGAAAGGGTTACCTTGAGAAATTCTGATTATTAGAGATCTCCGCTTGCTTCCGATGGGAGAAGAACTCCCTCCTTTATTAAGGCACTCCCTCCTTTAGTATGTTGTGTTTTTTGGATGGTTGTTTAATCATATCATACTCGTAGAACTGCAGGTGATGGTATGAATATTAGACGGACAACTTTATTAATAAATGTTCATTGTTACTTCAGCCCTTTTTATGTCTATTTGTTGTAATGTGGCGGTGTCACTGAATGTTGGTTCATGAATCAAATTATTTTTAAAAAATCAGGTTTTAAATTTTATTTTAAGCTACTATAAATTAATCTCCGAGCCATCCCCCCTATTTTGGAGAACTATTTGTCGTTCTGGCAATGTGTTATCCCCTGAATCTCCTAGAGACTGATTAATTATTGTCAATGTTAGAAATTTTATTTCAAATCTTCAATGGACACTTTATCAAGTTTACTTTTACCACGTACCAAGCTCTTGTCCACTCGACTAGCTAATTCTTTAAGTTTCATAAATGTTTTGAATGATACGATGGACTAGAATTTATAACCTGTACTTCTACCATGCTCCTGTCCACTTGACCATCCAAAAGTTTCACAAATGTTTTGAGTAATATGATGGACTAGAACTCATAACCTGAGGTTGATGATTTTAAATATAAACTAACACTTTTTATTTTTTTCAGGTGCTAAGTGTTCAATTAGATCTGTGGCTTTGGTCATGTGGCATAAAAACTTCATCTCTACCGCACCATCGTACATTGTCCATATACTACTAAAACAACGCAAGGTGTCAATTCCTAATCAAAGAAACTACTTGCTTCCCGACACTAGCAGAAAGAGAAGATTTAAGTTATTCTTGCTTTATCAATACAAACTTGAAAAAGTATACACGTGCTAACTTGGCACGAAATTTTTGATGGCTTTTTAAATATTTTGTTTGAAAGGTAATTGCCAAAAGGTTGACCAATTTGTGAACTTGAATAGTTTAGGAATATGCGATCAATTTTGTACACAAATTGGTGAAATTGTGAGAGGTAGCGAGCATTTTATATAGATATACACTGAAAACATTTCTGGAGGGGCCCCACTTTTTTGAATGACAATATCAAATTTGGGAGGATGATTTGTAAGATTTGCAAGAAAGATTTGTAAGTTTTGCAAGAAAGGTTTATATATACAGATGTCAAAATTTGGGTTTGCTGCAACAAGGCAGTTCCAAAACATAAAAATTGATGGTAAAAATGGTTTTATCAATAGCTTAAAAGACTTTATGTATTGATCTTTTCTTTTTGAACTGTTATATTTAATTTAAAATATTATAAAATTAGTGATTGGAAGTTATAAATTTTATATTAAATCAATTAGATATTTTTTTATTGATAATTTCAAATTTATGAAATGAAGGCCTACTCCTATATATATATATATAAGAGAATCAAGAGAAAAAAAGTCAGAAAGAACTAAGAGCCAACAATATTACTTTTAGATTTTTTTTTCTTTAAGTGAGTAGCTTCCATGGTCCATTGAGTACCATCATCCCTAGAATCTTGAGCTTCCATTCTCAGTCGTCACGCCTCAGATTTCCTTCCTCCTTTTGCCTAGTGATCCAAAATTTTGTTTTGAAACTTCGCACATGGTTTGAGTGAAAGTGGTGAAGCAGTAGATGTAACTTTGTGAACTTCGTCGAAGTGATCATGCTATCCAAAATCTTGGTCCGAATAAACATTGATTTGATCCTCAACTACAAGGGAATCCTGGTATTGTGGATCAATAGGACTATGCATGAAATTTTGACGGGCCATTGACGAGAGAATAATCTCATTGTTGGGCGACCTTGCTTTAGTAGAATTGTCTCTAGAAACCACATCCCGAAGGGAGACTATTGAGGGACTATTGAAGATTATCCCATG
Organism: Thuja plicata; assembly: GCA_018584345.1. Lineage (NCBI taxonomy): Eukaryota > Viridiplantae > Streptophyta > Pinopsida > Cupressales > Cupressaceae > Thuja > Thuja plicata. Next base: position 3,951,925 of record MU228471.1, on the reverse strand, counting down.
ATTTTGCCAAGCAAAATCAGCATCAGGTCAGCCATTCTTGGGAACCCGTTATCTTAGATTAGTTGGTCGATTGTTTTACCAAAAAAAAATCATGGTCTGCTGTTCCAGAAATTCTTGGAATCTTCGTCAAAATGAAAAGTGACCAAAAAGAAACCAACGTCTAAAATATCCAATGGGACACAAAATTGCTCCAGATCTCTTTGCACCATGCCAAAAAAATCTTCCACTTGGGGGTGTCTCCCCAAGTTAAAAATAATTGAACATCCCAATCTCTTTGGGATTTCGTTTATGCAGTCAGTAATTAAGTGGAGGTCAACAGGGTTGTCCGCCAAAGTAACTACCAAATACCCCAAAGAAAAGTGCAGAAGAAGAAATTGGAGAGAAGGAACAATGAGGAAGCTAGATAGATTTAATTTTTATTAATTTAAGAGGAAATGCTCCTCAACATCATGATTTGCTGAAACGCTAAATTTTTTTAATAATCAAATAATAAAACATTTTTTAATATTTTATCAAAAATTTGGAAGATGATATATATAGTCAAATTTAGAAGCAGCATCCTGATAACTGATGGATTGTGGAAATTTACACACTTTGATATATCAATTTAGTTAACAAATAAAATTTGACATTTTAATTTACTAATAGACAATCAAAAATATTGTCTAGTTGTAGAAACATTTATTTTCCATTTATTTTCTCTTTGATGTCAAAGATGTGTTGACTGTGGTAACACTGATAATACAGTAGTACCTCAATATTTACATGTCATTTTGAGTTGCAGTCCCATTGATTGATATGATTGCAAAATCTGTTAGAACAAGTTTGAAAGTGTTGGAAGAGTTCTGGGAGCCTATTCAGGAATGCTGGTAGTGTTACTTAGAGAGTGAAATTGTTTTGGCAACCTTGTCTTGCTCTATACTCGTTAATATTCAGGGATGTTGTCTTGCTACTCGAGTGGAGAATATGCCTACACAAGGTCTATCTATAGTTGTGTTTTCGGAAGACAAATGTGACAAAGCACTATAGATACTTTACCAATTTGCTAATAGGTTGTGTTTGAGCTTTGGTATGATGCGACTGTGTTTTCTACTGTTACTTCCAAAATTCAATGGGGGATGTCACTTGGGATCATATTGATCTCCAATAGAAACCATGTGTTTTGGTACACTATCTGGCATCATGTGAGAATCTTCTAGGCCAAACCTCATTTCTCTTATACTTGGTTGACTCGAAGATGCGTTGTAACGTGTTTACATCTTCCTGAGGTTGTGCAAAGATGACTGTTGGAACTAGATAAGGTTACATTGTGAAATATCCTTGCTAATAGATTCAGTCCAAAGACATAATTGCATAATCTAACTTCAATCAGATCAACGATTTATGGTAATAACAAAATCTATAATTTCAACCAGTTGATTCTTATTACAAATTTCTTTTATTCCGAGTTCATACATTAAAAAAAAATATAATAGTTCTGTATGAGAGTAAATGACAATGATAGGGAAATACTTGCAGTTGCAATTCTAGTTTTTTTTTTTGTCTCCTTAAATGAGTTTTATGAAGAATCCGTTTGAGCATAATCCAGTTGGCTACCAATGGGTGTGCAAATACTGTACTCACATGCAGTTGTAAATTCTTCCTACTCCTTTGATAAACTCAAATGGTGATCGGATAGCATCCTCAAACCTGTGAATGGTCTTCAAAAGACTAACTCTCATTTCAGCGTGTCTATACCAGCACTTGTAGCACCTGTTTCTTCATATACGAGTTTGGATGAGCGTCCAAACCCCACAAACCAAGGGTTTCGTCTTGGCTTCACTGCGAACCTTGTTGCAAAAGTAATTAGAAATCAGAAGTAATGAAAAAGATCCCCAGCTAACCTTCCATTGCTATCATTGCTGCCTTATAAAGACTCAACAACACAAGATCGAACAACCTTGACAAGCCTAGATGCTCGCCACATTATTTGAAGATGCTCGCCACATTATTTGAAAGACTACATTTATCTTTACTAAATTAATTCGCCTTAGGAAAAGGAGAAAGCCCACGGCCCCACTCATGACTTGAAAAATAGGGGCAACTTGAGTTAAAAAAAAACTAACTTCACAACATCTTTAATATCGCCCAAGTCTTGGAGATTATCTACTAAAGTAGACTCGGCAATTTATTAGAAATTTTTTTTAAAAAAAAAAACATTATTTAAGAGGGGACATTACAGGCCTCCCTTCTCCAGATTGCTGGTCCGCTAGCAATCGTAAATTAGGATGTTGAAGAATCTCCTCGCCTTTCCAAGTAGCATTCTCAAGGGGCAGATTCTTCCATTTAATCAAAAAGTCGCGAACAATTTTATTCTTCAACTTCTTCTCCCTCTAATCTGCAATGCCTTCCAGAACCAATATCAATTTCCCTTCCTCATCGAACAGTGGCAGCTCAGGAGATGCAGCGATATGTTGCCCCAACGTTCTTTTGAGACAAGAAACATGGAAAATGTTATGGATCCCACTTCATTTTGGAAGTTCCAATTCATAAACAGCGTCACCAACCTTCTTAAGGATTTTGTAGGGCCCATAAAAACACGGCTTCAACTTTTTTGCACCACTACTCTTCAGTGAAGATTGTCTGTATGGTTGTAGACACAAGAAAACCAAGTCTCCAACTTGAAATGTTCTCTCAACTCTATGGTTGTCTGCATACATCTCGTGTTGATTTTGTGTCTGTTGGATGTTATCTTTCAATGCTTTGAGAATATCCTAATATCCTTGAATTGTCTCTTTTGCACGAGGAACCTTACTGTCATCAAATACCAAATCTATGAATGATAAGACGGCATACCTGTATAAGGCCTTGAATGGGGACATGCCAATCGACATATGATAGGTACTATTGTAACAATACTCACCTAAATGCAACCATCTGACACACGCACGTTGCTATCTTGAAACTGTTTCTAAGGTAGCCTTCAACCCATTTGTTCACAAACTCAGTTTGTGCATTCATTTGAGGATGATAACTGGTACTTGAGGTCAATTCTGTCCATGTCAATCGAAACAACTCCTGCCAGAACATGTTGAGGAATCTGATGTCCCTATCACTAACAATATTCTTCGGTAGGCCGTGCAATGTGAACACCTCTTTGAAAAATAAATCAGCAACATGTGATGCTGAAAAATCTGCACAATGAAAAAGAAATGAGAATATTTTGTCAACCTGTCCACCACTATAAATATACAATCTTTTCCTTGAACTCGTGGGAGTCCTGTGATGAAATCCATGTATATTCCTTCCCAATTCTGTTCTGGTATGGGTAAAGGTTGCAAAAGACCTGCTAGAAAAGTGTGTTTTGACTTGTTCTGCTGACAAGTCAAACATTCACGGACATGTTGCAACACATCATTCTTAAGACCCTTCCAAGAAAATCTCTCCCTTATCTGCCAGTATGGTTTGAAGAAACCTAGATGTCCAGCTAGAGGGGTGTCATATAGTGCCCTCATAATGTTATGTTTCAACTTAGATCCAGGTACAAGGTAGATTCTATTTTTGCAATATATCACACCCTCAACTACAAAATATCTATCATCCTGCACTCGACCATCCACTAAATCACAAGCAAAGGAATTCTTAGTATACTCGACCAACAATTGAGATTTCCAATCAACTGAAATCTTTGTAACTGAACAAAGAGTGGGTCTTTTGGAAAGTGCATCAACAATCACGTTTCTTTTCCCTTTGATAAATTCCACTTCAAAGTCATAGGCCTGAATCTTGCTAACCGATTTTTGTTAACGTTCATTGAGATCCTTTTGTTCCAAAAATTACTTCAGACTATTATGATCAGTCATGGCAGTAAATTTTGCACCTACCAAGTATTGTCTGAACTTAGTTAGTGCGTGCATGATGGCTAACATTTCTTTGTCATAAGTGGAATACGTTTCTTAGGATCTATGAGCTTTCTACTCTCAAACACAATAGGATGCCTATCTTGCATTAAAACTGCTCCAATCCCCTACCTCGAAGCATCACACTCAACAACAAATGGCTTTGTGAAATCAGGAAGTGCTAACATTGGGCATGTGCTCATAATGTCTTTGAGCTTGTCAAATGTGATCTGTGCCTCTATAGACCACTGGAATGCCCTCTTCTTAGTAAGATCGGTCAAGGGAGAGGCTAACTAGGAGAAGCCTCGTACAAATCTTCTGTAATAGCAACATAAGCCCAAGAATCCTCTCAATTAGATATGTTCATAGGAGGCAGCCAATCCATGATTGCGTGTATTTTTTCCTGATGTGCCTTTACCCGTTCAACTTGTTAAAGTATTGTTCGTTCGTGTTTAATAAATGACGAGACAATCATGATATATATA
>MU228471.1:3895284-3916714 GCA_018584345.1 Thuja plicata | reverse complement strand
TGGCCTCAAAAATTAATCCTTAAATCAACCCTTCAAACTTATAACCACAAATTATGTCTCAAGTTATCTTCTGTCCTACAAGATGAATGCCATGAAATACTTATATCAATTTACTACTTGTCGGATTTCTTTGTTAAACCTTCTTCTATATGTTTACCGATAAGCAGTCATCTATTTATCGAAACACAGTAAATATGCAGAGTATATCGATCAATCTAGAATTAACTATGTAAGATACAAAATAGTAAAGAAATGAATCATACACACATAACACATGGATTTTTAACGTGGAAACCCTATTAAGGGAAAAACCACTAGGACCGATACCCCAAATTTTCACTCTTCTGAAGTGAGCCATGTTAAGAGCCAACCTTGTTAAAGGTTACAAATACACTGTTAGGTGTGACCTTGTTAGAGGATTTAGAAATAGTTTGTCAACTAGTATCTGGCATCTAATGCTACCATCTCTGTTCTGTTGGTCAACACTTCAGTTAGTCATCAGTGATAAATGATTGTTCTATCGGTGTGACTTCAGTTGTCATCAGGATCTCCGTCCTTGTCTTCTCCGTCGAGCAACACTGAAATTCTTTTAGTCGGGTTACTCTGTGTTTTTCTCATCGGTCAACACTGTAACTCTTCTCGTCGGTAATGCTATGCATTTATTCATCGGGCAACACTGTGACTTTTTTCTTTTACTCTGACTGTCGGGTGCACTCCTTTGGTGTATGTAGTCACTTAGTGAATACTTGACTTGTATGCATTACTGATAGCATAGTCTTGATTCATGAGTTCTTTGAAGTCTTTTGGTAGTATTACAATGACCATACAGATTATATCAAGTTGACATCAATGACAATACAATACATTAACTGATTTAATGCCTTGCACGATCATCAACTCAATATCGTCAAACATTCAATCAGTTACATGTCATCATATGCACCTTAAGTAATTTCTCATTGTAAGTTCCAAATCTTAGTTTATTTGGATCCTTGGGCTTTATTAGCAAGTCCTTTTCATACAGGTCTACAATCTATTCATCCACTTCATATCCCATTGGCATCACCTAAGAAGTTTTGTGTTCAACAACCTCCATTAGGAATTCATCAATGTTTATCATGAAGCATATGTCCTGCTTATATCTTTCAACATAGATTGGAGAATCCTTCCCCTTTCGTTCATTTGCTTCTAAAAATTCTTGAAATAACCCCAAAGTGATGTGTTTCTCATCATTCATTTCACTCATGATTTCTCTAATTTGAAAATTTACCAGACCATTTTGGACCAATTAGTAGGACCTACTCTAGGAAACTCTTGCATAAAGTAGAAGAATATACAAAACATACGATTACCAAATTTAAATGTATTATTCTTGTTCTTTTTTTTATCTTTTTCATATTTTGTATCAATTTTCCTCTCAAGACTTCACAAAGATCATAGTCTGTATTCTCTCTTAGCATGTGATATGATGTTTATATGGTTTTTCCTGAGACTAAATTTTCTCTACTAAAATAGTTTTTCTTGTATCCAATGACCATTGTAGCAAACCTTACATCATAATATCTTTTGTTGCTAATATTCATCCTTCTATTGTCAGCTTCCGCACCTGTGGTATCATGTACTGTGTCATTTTTGACACTTTTTAGAGTTGGAATGCCTCATGCGGACCAAAAACCTGTAACTTTGTCAATTACTTCCTTTGTAACCTTCATGGGCTGGTTCAACCACATGAATTCACCATGAATCCTGCTCAATATATATATTATCCACTCTTCCTCAACAAAAAATGGAAATAATGTGAACTGGGCAAACTTTCTCTCTTATAGGGCACAAAATTATGGTTTAACTCCTCCATCATCTCCCAACAATTTGGTGAGATAAAATTGGTTGGTTTTATTTGTTCCCAAAACCTCTAAATTTCAATGCATATATGCCCTCACGTCTTCAACATATAAAACTCCATAGGGCACATTAGACAATGCTACCTTAAGGTCAACCTCCACAGATTTATATGGATGCCTTTTGAATTTGGGGCGAGGTCTCTTTGTTATATCGGAAACAACTTGTGTGGTCCATCACTTTAAACTTGAATTCAATCGATTGAAAGAGATTCACACAAGTGAAATACCTCTTTTTCACAAAACTAAGGTTTCCTCACAAATGGTTGTCAAATCCTTCTAATCACCTTCGTATTCACTATGAGTCACCTTTTCTATTATTCTCTTGAATTATTCATGACAAATGAAGGTTGATTTTTCCCTTTTGTATGCACTTTCTAATTTAACGGTGCAATAAATGTGTTGTACCTTTATTTTATCCTTAAACACTAGTTCACGGTCTATAACCTTAGATTTTAGTTGCACACGCTTAAAACTTATTGAGGTCCTTCGCCAAAGTTTTCAAAACTTCTTCCCTATCCTTTCATAACATCTCCATGCTTTAAAAGATCAAGCACTAACTCCTTCGGGGGGTTTCAATTGATTTATCAATTATTCTCCCTCGAGGCCAAAGGACTGTCCTCAATTCCCAGTGGAATTGGTAACCTCAGATCCTACCGCAGACCTTTCAAAATTTTCACGTCGACTCTTCTTAACCCATGCTTTCTTCATCTACTTACTCACCTCTTCAACTGACACTTTAGACTTCCCTTTATCCTCTTTATCCTCTTTTGTCTATTCTTTCCTGGATTTGTGCACTGAACCGCTATTGTTTACAATTTTTCTTTGACAATCCTTTGACAAGTGTCCAAATTTATTGCACATATATAAAACAACATTTCTTTGACAATTTTTGTTAATCATTGGTATTTTATTTGTTGCACACTTCTTGGAAATGTGTCCATAACCATTACATCCATAACACTTTATATTACCTAGGTTGGAAGAAAATTGCTTCACAACACTACTGCACTTACTTGCCTTATGACCATGTTTATTGCGATTGAAACATTGACCAATAAAAGATACATTCTCTTGATTCATACTATTTCTACAATTCATGGCTTTATGACCAAATTTATGACAAATAAAACACTTACCATCATTCCTATGAGCATTAAGTTGTCTTGTAGGTGGCCTCTTGTTCACCTTCATGTCAGATCTAGACTTCTTTGATGAAGACTCTAAGGTTTCTCCTTCTTCATATCTATGACCTCTTTTATCATTTGGATTTCTTTGAATTTCAATAAATGAGTCTATCTTGGCTAATCTTACCATGAAATTTTCCTTAAATTCAATTGCAATCACAAGCTCACTTCTGAACTCCTCGTCAAGATCCTTTTCTTCCTATAAATTTGCAACAAGTCTATTACATTCCTCAGATCTCTATTTGAGGGATTGCTCTAGGTTTTCTTCATTTTTCCTCCTTGCTTCAATATCCCTAGTCATTTTCATCATTATGGATTCCATATCATGCTTTAAGTTAGCATTCTCTTGTTTGAGTTTCTCACATTCTGCAGTCCTCTCTTTTAGATCACGGCTTAATTGTTCATCATCTGAACTTTCTATTTTTTTTCTGCAACTGTTCACAAAATTCTATTCTCCTCATCTTGTTTTTCTTTAGTTGTATTTTTATCCTTGCAATGAACTCTTTATATTTTTCCAGGTCTCTTTTAGTTTGATCTAGATCATCAAGTGCTATTAGGAGATGTTTTTGCAAATTGGATTCCATTGTTCCTTCCGAGATCACCCTCAAGTTTTTAGGCTTCCTTCAAGGGACCAAAGCTCTGATACCAATTATTGGTGTTAAGGGACACTGGGGGGGGTGAATAAGTGTTCTATAAATTCAAACCTTTAACACTCAAATTTCAAAACTTCTTAAAATAACTTTTAAACTCACAAGAACTTGCAACATATATTACTAATCAACTTGAAAAGTAAACATGCAAGAACATAAATTATTGAGCCATCAAATCCACATGACAAACCATGACACAAGTATTTTTATTGTGGAGACCTTGTTAGTGGAAAAACCATGGTGGGGTTGATTACCCACAATAAGTAAATAGCTTTTTAGAAGTATAAACCTATTACAATATATGGGGATTGCACATGCATTCAGGATCATTGCTCAAAGTAAAATGCCTTGGGCTACAACCATAAGGAAGAATCATTGCCTTACAAAATGACTAGTACAATGATCTCAGATTCTTGAACTATCAAAATAATATCTTCTAATGTCTGATTACATTTCCATGTAAGCTCAAATGCCGATCTAATCCACAAACCAAAACTGACTGCCCTGTAACTCTATAATTCACAATTTGAATATTAGATCTCTGCAAAAATCCATCAAATCTTGTCCACTGCACTGCTCTGCTTATTTATCAACCATAAAAAAATATGTGATATCATTCACCAACCTTAACAAACCCTAATCAATCCATTATATAGGTTCGCAACAAAGGATTTGATCAAACAAGTCAGCTTTCCCTAAAACTGTCTAGGAAAATGTAACATGTTTGATTAGTCAACCAAATCCTCAAGTTCATCTTATTTCCCTCCAAAAAAACTCAAATTAGGTGGCTAACTATGCCGACTATATATTTGAATCATCAAAGTTAGCGCCAATTACTATTTCCAATGTGCGCATAAAGATCTAACACCATGTCATCCTACAACTGTGTTAACTTCTAAGAACCATTTCTCAGATCTTTATAACTCTGTCAAAAATCAAAACCGTACTTTCATATTCAGTGTGTAGCATCTGTACACATCCCTTATGTTTCCCCTAGATGCACACTATAAAATATTTCCTATGTAGATCTCACTGGATCTTTCTATGTATCCTGCTAGTGTACTTTGTTCTTCATCCTGGACTTAGTTAGATCTTCAATTGACTTTTGGTAGGGGCTCCAAATCTGTTGCGCACGTGTATACCATGTCTAAACATCTTTTAGTTGCCATAAATGACAACATACACTCATAATAAGTTCTCCATGCAGTGTCTATAGCCAATAGGATATTGCTTGTTTGATAAGTGTCACATGTTGGTGAATATTTAAGGACCCTATCAGTGACAAATAATGCCTAGAAAAGATTTGGAACCATGTTTTGAACAAGCCCTAGTGTTTTAGGTCCTTAACTAGCCTTTTTAGGCCTAATTGGAAAAGTACCAGTCCATTTTTGAGGGATTCCTTATAAAACAACCTCCTCTTATTTTGAGATATGTTGTTTAAAGACAAAATGGGCATCCAAAAATGATCTTATATCTTCTAGGCCAGTTCTAAAAAAAAATTTATGGCTAAATTAGGTTGATTTTTTACATTTATAGAAGAGATGACAGTCATATTTTGACACTTTCTATACAAAGAAACCCTATTAGACTTTAAAGTATGTTTGGTAAGAGGCAAATAGGTATCTAAAATTGCTTTTACATTTTTTGATATCATGCCTACACTAGAAGTCATGGTGGGAATACCCTATTTGAAGGGCTACTAGCGAGTTGAAGGCTTGTAGGAGGAATCCATCATTTGAGTTTCGTGGAATTACAATCTTAGTTGCTTTTTTGTGTTTTGATTTTTTGTACTGCTTCTATGCATCAAAGATGAAACTAATACTGATTTGTGTTGTATCCTGATTACCCAATGAGCTAGGGTTATGCCCAGCTCTAATTTATTCCAAGAGATTTTATTCTTGGAAGATAAATAACTATTCAAACCCTCACAAAGTCCAAACCTCTATTGTTGATGAGAAAAATAACAACCTGGATAATTTTCACAATGGTTCCCCAACTTCCTTCATTCCAAATTTTTCCCTTTCCTACAAAAGTTTGAACTTAGGGTTTTTTATTTATTTATTTTTTATTAAATTTCATTAAGTTTTATTTTAATTATTCCTCTAGGGCATTGAACCATATCGGGGCCATATTTACCATTATAAAATTGGCTCCTCTTTAAGTTATAAATTTCTAGGGAAGTGTGCCCATGTCCACCTTTTTTTAGTTTATTATTATATTATAAAGTGACTATATTAGCTCACTTTATTATTATTTTATTTTATTTTAATCCAACTTAGGAAATAATATTATTATTTCTAAATTGTTCATAACTAACTCATTTGGACCCCAATCTAAATTTTGTCTAATGGCACATGTCCCTGGATGATGTCTGACCACTGTGAGCTAACTTACAGTCTCGTAAAATTTAGGAACCCCTCTTAAAAAGTAGGAACTACAACCAAAGTCCCCAGGTTGATCTCAGAGGTCTCTTGAAGCATCTCGGTCAACTCCCAATCAATCCTTTAAAAAAGAGGGATTCCTCCTAAAATCTAGGAAACAATGTATACATTTGAGGATGCTTGAATGGACGCTCTAGACACCACATGCAGATCTTCAAGAACCTGAGTGTTACCTTTCTTTTTTGGATGTCTCTATTAAGTTTTTTGGGTGAATAGGCTATAATTTTTGTGCATTTTTGTTTAGGACAAATTGGGTGGTGGGTTAAATTCTGAAATTTTTTCTTGTGGTTTGGTCTTCTGTTAATAGACGTTGTAAATGCTTTAGGTGTTTGTGTAAAGGCTTAGGAGACTAGACTACTTTCTTGAATGTTCTGGTTAAGATAACATTCAATCCAGGTGGATGGTCGGTTTGTTGTGTATGGTGGAAGTTTGGACATAATTATTATCTCTGTAAAGTCATGCTTTTTATTTTATCAATAAATAAAACTAATCTATTACTGAGAAAAAAATGTTGTAAATTCACTTACAAAATGAGTGAGCACAAAGTTATTTTGTTGTAGGGAGGTTACATGCCTCGTGCCTTATACTTGATTCATTTTATTTATGGATTATTTTTCATCTAAATGTATACTATCAATTGGGGGAATGCTAAGATAGTCTAATAGAATAGTGTAATCCTAATGGATGTCAATTTTTTTTATTAATACCATGATGTAGGCTAATAATATTCATATTATATTTAAGCTATGATAAAGATTTCTTACAAGTAGGAGAATATTATTTATTGATAAATAAGTTTAAAATACAACAAAGATCATGTTTAAAGACATAAATTGCCATGTTAAAAAGGAGAGAAGCAATTTATAAATCAAAGATCTTGTTATTAAATAAAAAAAGATAATATATTGCCTCGATAGTTGTCAGACACTGCAGGAAAAATAGTTCTTCAAACTCACACTCACCTCCACAAGTGATGACTGAGAAGCCCTCCCATTCTTGAGGAGGGATACTAGCCTTTGTGCTGGTGTACTATTTATTTATTTTTATTTTTTTGACAACACCTATTATGTTTGAGTGTTGTTAATAAGCTATTTATGGCATGTTAAAGTCAACACCCCTGTTTTAGTGTTTCCGTTCTCTTTGACGCCTTCAGGCTATTGTTGTGTAAGGGTAATCCCCCTTGTTAGGTTGCTGATTATAATAACAAACAAAAGACAATACTTAAGAAATAATTAAAGATTGTGTTTATCAATGATAAAAAGGGCAGCGATCATCAAAAAACAATAGCGATAGGATTATGAGGAAATAGGTAGTGATTAAGAAGATAAATAATAGCGATGTCAACATTTTTTATTGAATATAAACAACAAATATATTAAGGTGGCACCTTAAAAAATACATTCATAACTAATAAATGTAGGTGTAACTTCATGTTATAGTCACTTGATGTCTATTGTAGGGATAACGTTAAGAACCCCCCCGATTAAAGGTGTAAAATCTTCGCAAATCTTTCATTATTTTGGGGGAAAAATTTAATTTTTTTGGTGATTTTTTTAAATTTTAAAGGAAAAAATATTAAATTTCTATTGGCAAATTTTTACAATCGTATAAAAATTCTATAAATTCTTTGCAAATATGTCATTATTGTGGGGGTAAAATAATAATGTATTTGGCGAATGTTTTACTTTTAAAGAAAAAATATGTGTACAGGCGTTTTTTTATTGTAAAGGAAAAAATATTCAATTGTATTGGTGAAGTGTTTTCAATTGAACAAAAAATGTAGAATTTTTTTGGCTAATCTTTCATCATCTATGGGGAAGTAAATATATTTTTTGATGATTTTTTAATCCAACATCCACATTCTGTTAATAGCCACTTGCCATGAATCGTCATGATGGGCCAATGCCAAATGGAAATTAATGTAATATTTAATGCAACATCACATCAAATCTTGAGAGAATAAAGCCTTGATTTGTTGCCAACTTTCTAACACAGTGGTATTGATAATCGTGTCCACAAGCACACATACCTAACAAACATTATTTCATTGTTATAAATCTATTATTTACGACTGTTGGATAATCCAAGATCAATGGCTTGAATTTTATTTCAGGCTTAAATTATGAAAGACACAAAATTCTGTAGAAAATCTACCAAATGTAAATACATGTCAAATCTGTATACTTTTCTTCACACCGTAATCTTAAACGTCAAACACAACTGGTTATGAGGATGGTTGATAATTTTGCATTGTTGTGATGAACATCAAATAAATGCCTTTTCACCAACATTCTCAAGTGAAATCATCCACACATGGCATCCAATTTGGTAATGACCGAATGAAGTTATTCTCAATTTTGCACACTTCCATTTATGGTAAAGATTAACCTTAAATCTTGACCACAACTAGTTATGGGGATAGTTGATAATGTTGCGCTGTTGTGATGGACATTAAATAAATGTATTGTTATTGAAATTCTCAAGTGTGATCATCCACACATAATTTTTTTTTGGTACTGATGGAAAAATATTTGTTCCCCCTTAGGGTGTGTTCATAACATAAAAAAATGCAAGTAAAATGTAATAGTACACATATGCACAATGTATAGAGAACTCATAGATATATATTCATTGATCACAAAATTATAATGTATCTCCAGAATAGCCACAACAAGATTACCATACCCGCATTCTAACATATCTCAAAGATAAGCACAATGATATATATAATGGTGTTAACTGGTTGCGAGTGCTAACCATCGGCCAACCGTTGACCCCTTGACAACAATTAACAACTACAAATTATCCCAACAACATCATCTCCCCCAAAAAATAAATGTCTCTGGATGATACATAAAAAATTGAGAATATAACTATACACAAGATAAATCAAGGAGATGGGGGCCTAGAGAGCGTCCTTGATGAAGAAGGTGCAGGTGGTGTAGATGTCGCCAACTTCTCTCTCAACTGTTGGACCTACTTAGTCCATCGCTACAGATCTCTCTTGGCTAACAATTATCTCTCCCAGGTGGTCTTCACCATAATAATTGCCTCCATAACCTCCTTGTGCTTCTTATCATTATCCTCTAGTGCTATAATAAGATGAGTCTCCACTACCACTTTCTTAGCCTTCTTGTAGTCCAATTTCTCCTCTAAGGCTACCATCTGAGCCCTCTATTGAATATCTCATCCTCTACCATCTGGAGTCGATTGGCTAACTCCTCTCAAGTTATAGTAACTACCACCCGCTCAGCCTCAACCCTTGCTACTGAATGTTGGGCCCTCTTGAGCTCATAATACCCATCTCAAAATGCTTTCTCAACCATCCTAAGTAAGGAGTGGGTCCTACTCTCACTTACTGGCTCTTGATGCCTCCATTCCTCCAACATGACAAACATCTCTATAGCAGGCCATCCTTGGGAGTTGAAACATCCCACAAACTTTTCAACACAACCCCTTGTGGAAAATAAAAGAAATTACTCCATTTCCTGATCCTCCCTCCCATGGATCATTTCCTATATAGAGGCCACCATCCTCTGCACACCTACCCCCATTTCCACCAAAAAATGCTCGAGGGTTCCCAACTCACCATGAGTCTTGGATACCACGTGTTGAATGTGCACATGAGCACTACTCTCAAAATTCTCTCCCAGTACAACCATGTAGTGCATAGGGTCCAACTCTAAGTCCTTTATGTGGGTACTCCCTTCATCCAAATCAACAATATCAACGATGTCATGGCGTGGCAACTGCTCTTGTTGTTGTGTTGAAAAAGGTGCAGGTCCAATGGGTGCCATGGTACTAACACATTTGAATACAAAATACAACAATTTGTTTTGACAAAATTCTAATAACTGAACACATTGTCAGGTACCTGTGAAATTTGCAATTTTTTAAAAATTTATGCCCAAGGTTTTTTGAAATTTTGATGATCCTCACGTTCGTCAAAATTTTGATGAATGTAGGGCATAAATTTTAAACAACATAAGTTTATTTTATTGTTTTATACCTTCAAAACCCGCGCGCGACTATTATTTGAAGTAAAATGATAAAATTGATAAAGGCAAAAAAGCCTTAACTTTCTCTTTGATCAATCATTTAGGGTTTTGAAATCCTAAGTCCACACCATTTTCCATTTTATAAAAAATATTCTGGAAGTCTCTCTATTGATCAGCGACGTTGAATGAGACTAGGGTTTGAAGCCTTTGTCATTGTGTATTTTGGAGTTTTTCCCTATAGATTTGGAGAATTCGATGACACTTCTGGGATATTTCTCACATACATTTTACAGATTTTATTTCCTTTGACAGGTGTGTATCTATCACAGAACTACCAACTTTTTGTATATTCTTTGATCTTGATGGAGTTTGAGGGATTTCTTTAAGGGCTTTATATTGTGTGTATTTATCTATATATTCATGCTTTGATAGCATTTATTTTGACTTTCACATTTCCGCAAAAAAATAGTGAAAACATGCTTCCTTCTTTCTGTTGTGGCCGCGACTTCCTTGTTGATCTTCATTTTTTGTGTAAATGCTAGCCATCATTGCTTTTATTCTTGAATTGTGAAGCTATGTGTATTCTTTCTTAAAAAGAAAGTAACAACAATTTCCACTTTCTCTGCATCCCATGGTGTCTATTGACATTACTATTTAGTTCAAGGGTTTATAAGAATTTTTATGCATATCTGGTCTCTTCACAAGTAGTGTTTGTTGACTGAACATTCTTTGTATATACCTTGGTCAGTGCTGATGTGATCTTCAGATATCCGTGTACTTATGTGTCTTATCAATGAAAGAGACTTCAAGTATTTGATCTTACCTTGCTTTTATTTCTGAAACTAACTTTGAAAGACTCATTCTAGATAAATAAAAGTCTCTTGTAAGAACCTTACAACTTCTGGAAACTTTTTTCTCAAAACCCTAGGATACACTTTGAGCTTGGCTTGAAAACACTAATGAAATATGTTATTTCTCTTCTCAGCTTATCAAAAACACATTACTGTTATTCTGGGTACAAATACATGAAAGTGTGGAGGATATTTATGACAAAACTTTCACATTCCTCTGAAACATTCGATATGTTATACATGCTTTCATTTACCTTAACAGTGAATATCACTACTTACAGATCTACAACATTGATTGATTGTGTATACCCCTATTTTTATCGATATAACAGTGACTTAAAATATCAATTTTAAAACACATTGTCAGCATCATTTCAAGCTCTAAGTTTTGTGCATATACTTGTGAATCTGGTGCTGATAATATCTAGATATTGAAGAACATATCACCCTTTATATCATTGTTCACATGGATACTTGTTACACTATAACATGATATTATTTTTTTGTTTTATTCTGAGACATGCTCCTTTGCTGTAAATGGTGGTATCTTCCATCTTTATTTTACATCTTCTAGATGGTTATTCAATAAGTATGATGTAAAAAATGATATTTCAAATATGTTTGATCATGAATAAATATTAGCTAAGAAAATAGAATACCTCTAATTTCCATTCCATAATAGATGATTTTGATGTAATCGGTTATCTAAAACATTTATTCTCATAATATGAATGAGCATTAATTGGGAATGATTGGTTATGGGGGAGACCATGAGAACCACGTCCCCAAGAAGAGTTGTGGAGATGTAAATGTCAACCAAAATGTGTATAAAGGTAGAGAGACCCATGGTAGTTGTGGCATTATCCACCTTTAAAAAATGGCCAATAGAGTTACTGATGACCTCAATATAATAATTTTCCCCAAAAATGAAGAAGCATATTGTGAAGACGAACCCACACTAGACGCACACTTAATGGTTTAGTAAGAGGACTGAAGGAGACTATCTAGGGTTTGACAGAGAGAGTGAGTTCGATAAGCCCACAACTTTCACATGACCAAATCTTATTCCTCAGAAGAAGAAAAAATAGTAATAAAAAATTTGTTAGCACAATGGAAAAGCTCAATGTTATGAAAAACCAAAGGTCTCCAAGAATCAATAGCCCAACTACGAAGGTTAGGTAAAGAAGGCCAAAAACTAATAAATCTATAAACCAACCCACAATATTGGTAGAAGTCCACATTATCCACCACATCAAGGCTACAAACCACCACATAGGAGGTCTTGTCATAGGTTAAAGGTCGAGATTTCACGATGAAAGTAATAACAACAATAAATCTAGCAACCCAAGAAATGTTTTGCCTATCAGTATATTTTGGGAGGGGAAACCCCATGTTCACAACTTTAGCAGACTTCCCAACAGAGTGTCTAGGTGCAAAATAACCCGACCCTATGCCAAAACTAGGCACTCCCTCCACAAGAAAAACCCTGCATTGCCAAGGGACGATGCATAAACTTCCTGTAGCGAAGAAACTCCCTACAAATGCCTAGCACCAGCCTCATCTCCAATACCCATGAAGGAAACAATGGCATCTCTATTACCCATAACACAGGAAACAATAGAGACCATTGGAGGAGCGAGCATCGTTGAAGACAAAGACATTTCAAAAAAAAATATTACAATTTGTTTTGGACAAGTCCATTCTCCTCTTTTCCTTCAATATGGCAGCACCTGCATACCTATGAACAACCTCTTTGTGCCCCAACTTGTTCATCCTTAGGGTTATTGTACTTGCAATACATATGTACTTTAAGTTATTCCACCTATTTTTCACATCCAAGGACATGAACTTATAGAGTTGTAGAGATATTTTATGCACCAAACTTGGTGCCCAAAGATGGCTCTTGATTCCAAATGTCCCATCCTTCAGTTTACCTCCTAGGAATGTGTAAGGACACAAGTTTTGGCTTCAAAAAATTTCCCTCCAACCTAGGCGCCCAAGCTTGAAAATGATATATCACATGCAATTCTACAAATAAAGGAATAACAAATGACAATTATTGCCTCTTTCCAAACACCCACTTGGAGAAGCACAATAGTCATATTTTTATCATTTTCAATTATCTTTTACCTTCCCATTCTAGGCATCCACATCTAGGAAAAAAAAATAAAATTTATGTGCAGAAGTCACCGTTACGACTGATGGTGGAACTCTTCATCCTTTATGAGTGCATTACAAACAATGGCAAGAATAAAAAGTTCCAAATTATTTTATCAACATTCCTTAAGTGACTAAGGACACTTTCCAAGTATGTTGGAACCATGCAATATGACATAGGACTTACAAGGTAGATGAAACCTTAATCCTAAAAATTACATAAGGTACAAATTTTCCAACACAGCACCAAAGAAAAGGCATATTCCATTCAAATCCATTGAATATGTAGAATGCCTTGACATTTCATTATTATAGACTTTTTGAGTTTGTTTATTATAGGGTTTAGTGTAAGTTAAACAACAATCTACATATAATGTAAATGTTGTGAACATGGATTATTGGGAGGATTGGGAAAAAATCTTTGTTGAAGTCATTAGACTTAGTTGTTAAGGCTACTAACCTTGTTCTTGCCAAGCCTATTTCCATGGTTGACTACGAGGTTGTTAGGATTGGATTATACTGAGAGGGGGGTGAATCAGTATAATATCACTTTAAATTGATTCTTCAACCACTTAAACATTATTCATACATTTGCAGTAAAGTAAAGAACATAAGAAAATTACACAATACTCATGACACCGTGATTTGTTTACGAGGAAACCCTGGCCAAGGGAAAACCCCAGTGGGGATGATACCCACAAGCATGCACTAAAGTATGATGTCCCTGTAAGGAGACCTAGCCCTGTTAGGAGCTAAATATTACATAGTACATTTCTTTGTTAGAGGAATAAAAACCCTGTTAAAGGTTCACAACACCTTGTTAGGGGCTTCTGAGCTTACATCTCTTACAATGTAATTCTGTTACAAAAAGGTTCTCAGTCATGAACAAAACAAGCATCACAAATGCTTTGATAGTTCCTTTATAGCTCTGCCATTCTCTTCTCTTCCATTCGCATGTCTTCCCTTCTAGATAACTATTACATACACATACATATAATCTTTACCAAAAATATCTTACATATATATCTCATAACTTTACAAAGTCGTCTCTCTAGATTAATATTACAAATATTACAAAGCCGACCTTCAAAACATAATACATTTAATATAGTAAATATCAAATGCATAGTCGGTGCTCTTGCATAGTCAAAGTATAGACTATCAAAAACAAAAATACAACTTTGATTTCCTGGAGTCCAAGTCATACTCCCTCAGTCTTCGCTGCTATCCAACTGCTTTGTATCGTTGTTCTTCTACAGTCTGTCTGTCTTCAAATCCTTATAACTCATCGTAAACTTAACCAAATCCAAATTTATCTTAGGTGTAGGTCATACATACTCCATACTGTCTTCCTCTAAGGTCGCTTTCCCTAATTCATCGATCTCTATCTTCGACATCCAAAATACTTCTGTATCTCTGCTACTATACTTAGTCAATTTATGAATCAACAAAAATTATCTTCAAAGTAATCGATCTTAAACCCAAATGTGTTGCCATAAATGACAACCAAAAAGTGAATCACATTTACCAAAATGGATCACTTGCCAACAATCTCTCCCTTTGGCATTGATGGAAACACTTAACAAAAAATATCTAAGTGCTCCAACTAAACAAAACTATCTCTTCTTCTCCTTATCTCTTCTCCATATTTTTCTCTCTTTCTTTTATATATCTTTTTTTATTCATTTTTGTCTTCTCTTTTTCATCATCATTTTTTTTTCTTCTATTCTCCCTCTTTGACAACAATGAAAAAGGTGCATATAAAATAATAGGTTTTAGTTCCTGCTTACCAGTTTCAGAACATCCTGAAAAGAATCTTCCAAAATCTTTACTTCTGTGCTCCATGTCTTGAAAAAAATCTGACTGATGTGAATCAAACCATTCATTGCAAATGATGTAGTTTCAGCTTCTTTCAACTCTGTGGGAAAGCCTTTGGTCAATGAATCTGCAACCTTTTCCAAATCTGAGAGATGAGCTTTAAGTATGGATAATTTTGGAGTAATAAAGATCCTCAACAAATTGAATCTATTTAATACTCTCCCTTTCTCACTATCCAATACACTAAGATTGGTCAATATCCTTGTAACTTTTGTATCCAGTTCTGTTGTGGATTGTGAAGATGTTTCACAACCATCCATCAAGATTTTCAGAGTGGCTCTCTCCTTGGCAATAATGTCCTCAACATTTTGAATTTGTCTAACCGGATTCATGCAATAGCCAAACAATTTTCTCCCATGTCCAATGTAGCTCTTTGCATTTGTCAAACTAGTTTTTACAATTCCAAAGTCCCATGAGATTGACTTGTAGACTTCTGTCAGTTTCTCTTCTGAATATGTCTTTTCAGCCTTCTCTTCTGCAATCTTTAGCAAATTTTCATAATACCCATCAAATTCATCAAGTGTAATCTTCAAGTTTTCAATGTCATCTTTGTGCTGGAAAACTATAGGTATTGGAAGTAATTTTTTCACAGTATCAATAGCTCTTGAGATTAATTTTATCTTCTTATCTCCTTTCTGTTTAGATCTTTCCTTTGCTTTGTTTAATGCGGTGAATGCCAACTTTACCAATTCAACTTCATCCATGCTATCCACATTTACGTCAGTGCTTACCAAAAATGAAATAGATGGTTAGTTTACTTCTTTCTTTTCAACTCTTTGTTGTTCTATCTTTTGTTCATCATCCTTTTTCTGTTCAACTTCCTCTTTCTATTCTACTTCATCTGCAAAAGAGGTGTCCAAATTTCCTACAAAAGGGTCCTTCTCATCTTGTGAGGGGTCAAGGGTCACTGCCACACCAGAGACATATAAATATGGTGGAGGATCTGCTTCGCTCTTCTCTGTAGAGGTCTCTGTCACATTAGGTCTTTCATCCATTCCCAATTGTGTGGGCGATGTTGTTTTAGGAGGTGAGGGATTGCTAGAAGTAGGGATCATTAGAATCTTCTCTAGTGCCTTTTGAGTTTCCTCAGTCACTTCATCATACTTCCTTCCCATTATCTTCAACAGTCTAATCTTTGTTCTTAACAAAGGTTTTAGTTCTTTGAATAATCTATCTCTCTTGTAATGATAACACAGGCATCATGTTATCAATTTCCTTATTTCTGATCTGATCATCCTCAATTTGTGCCAAGTGTTTTCTGCTCTCCAATTTTGCATATAGATCTTTGGGTACACTTCCTTCAATTTCTAGAAGGCTCTTCTTGAAGGTAAGCAAATGCTCTATCACAATATCTTCAATCTTCAGCTTGTCTGATTCCTCATATTTGTCATAGTATTTATCAATTGAAACCAATTTACCTTGTTGAATTTCTCTTTTCTCTAGCATCTTCATGTCAGGTTTCCAAATATGTTTTTATGTTTTCTTCTCTTCTCCTGCTATGCTTTTCTCTTTAGGCTTGCTTGATCTTGTAACTCTAGGAGTGACAACCTTTGCTTGTTCTATTTTCTATTGTGGAGGAGTTGGACTATCTACCATAACTACCTCAGGAATGATAGGGGCATCGGTACTTCCACTTTCTACTCCAAGAGATCTTTCTTTTGACTTCTTTCAATTCCTCTTCTGTTAGTCTAGCTTGTATGCCACAGTCATGAATAAGGTTAGAAATTTTCCTTTTCCTTGGTCCTCTATACTGTTCCTCTTTCACCTTTGGTGACTTTTCTTCATAGGTTCCCCATCTTTCTTCTGTTGTGTCAACTTCTGATGCAAGAACATGTTCTACTTGCATAGTGAGTATTTCAGAACTCACTTCATAACCCATGGGGCAACACCACTTCTTCCTAGGTGTAACTGCTTCAAAACATACACAATCAGTTTCAACCATGAAACAGATTGTATCCTTGTACTTTTCCACAATGTCCTCATGTAACCTATATCTTGTCTTCATCTGTTTCTGTAGAATTTTGATCATGGAAAATAATTCTCCATCTACCCAAGTAGTATTCTGTCTTTTGTAGCTCTGTGAAATCAGTATGCCAGTGGGTACTCTAGAATTCCAACCACTAGGATGTAAACCAGGAAACTTGTGCTCAATGTGAATGAACATATGCATCAATAACGAACCAAATCTGAAAGTTTTACTTTTATCCTTCTTCACTAGCTTCACATTCTCCAGAAATTGCTGAGCCAAAACTTTGCATAGGTTATATTTTATGTTTTCCTTTACCATTCTCCATGCCATCATGATTACTCTAGCAGATATAGAGTTGGGTCTGCTACTTTGGTAGAATTTGTATCCGAGTATCATGGCAATCAATCTCACATCTTGCTGAAAGATGTCACTTACTATCATTTCCCTCCTGTCCCATTTAGAATGTGTTAGGGTTTCAAGTTCTTTCTTCACATGCTTCTCCGCAATAGGTATAACTCTAGTGTTGTCTAATCCAGTGATCTCATGAATTAGGTCACTGCAAATCTTCACAGGTTGGTCACCAATCCATATGAACTGATCATGAACCCTTCTCATCAATATCTTGAACCATTCATTGTCATCAAACTCACATAAATCCATAATCTTCATTATGCTCAACTGACTAATGTGTTCGAATTCTTCCTTCATGATTCCTTTCTCAGTCATATCTTCCATTTCAGTGAATATTTCATTGTCTCCCAATGTATCATACTTACAATGTATCTAAGCCCTAATGTCTTCTACGTGCAATACACCATGTGGGGTTTGTGAAAATGCTCCTTCCGAATCCTCTTCACAAGACTTATACAAATGTTTCTTGAATTTGTATCTAGGACGATCAACAACATAAAAAATAACTATTGCATCCATAGCTTAGATGATGTAAAATACCTTTCTCTGCTGAAATCTGAGTGTTATGCTCCAATCGATCACGCACAGAAAATGTAGAATAGTCTAAATGCTTCTGCTCTCTGATCTCCTTAGCTCTCTCTTTGTCAAATGGTGAATAGATAGGTTATCAAATGGTGCTTTATACAAGTTAGGTTATAACTTTCATTTTCACTTTAAACTGTCCAGTTGGCTGCTAAATCTCATGAACAAAATATACAAGTCGGCAGATGGTGCATTCTGAGGTATATGATCCATGATGTCATCTTAGTTCACACATAATCTCACATGAGCTCAATCGATGAATTTTGGGGCAGGATAAATTCTAATGTCTATATCCAATGCTCCCCCTAAGGCCATGATCAGCCAATTAGGTTGATTTTATTTTGCTACCTTCAGTAGAAGATTCATTAGCATCTACTGAATCTCCCTGAACTGATGTCTCACTTGTTCCTTTGATCTGCCAAATCTTGCCACTGTTTTTGTCTTCTACTTTCTTAAAACAATTTTCAAAATCATTCTTCACATCTGCAACACTCTTGCCAGTTTCATTTCCATTCTTCTGTGAATTCATAGGAGGTGGTGTTCTTCTGTTATCTACTCCATTATACCTGCAAAAATTTACTATATGTCCTGGATTATTGCATTTGTAACATATAGGAGGTCTTCTTTCTTGATTAACTTGTAACTTACAGTACTTTGCAATGTGCCCAATGTTATTACATTTGTAGCATGTAGGTTCTCTTCCATTTTCTTTTCTATATCCAGATTGATTAGGTCTTCTGCATTCAGTCTTCTTGTGCCCATATCCATTACAGTTAAAACAATAACCAGAAAAAGTTCTAAAAGGGGCATTACCTTTGCAGTCTCTCTTCATGTGTCCAAATCTGTTGCAACCAAAGCATGATACCTCTGAAAGGTCTGATATGCTCTTTAGGTTCTTCAATAGATGGTTTCTCAACATCAATCTTCTCATCTAATTTCTCTTCTTGATTATTTGAACATTCAACTTCATTGAAGCCAATACCAGTCATATCGCCTTTAGGTTTTTGTTTGTCTAGCTGTTCATCAATCAAGTCACTGCTAGTGTGAAGTTTCTCAATGTGTTTCTTTGCTTCAACAAGTTCACCTTTCACAATCTAATTTTATTTCTCCAATTCCAAGTATTTGTTCTTGTAGTTGTCAGCCTCATCTTTCATTTGTTTCAATGCACTATTTAAGGTTTCTTCAATTTCCTTCTTAGCATTCTTCTGCATCTGTACTTCATTAGCCATAGATTTATTTTCAAGTTTCAGAGTCTCAATTTCTTCTTTTAGTTGCTTCATCTGATCTGAATTGTCCTCATCTGAATCTTCTTTTATCTGGACCACAAGATCTTCTCTTTGACTTCTGGAAAGCTCAAGTTGTTCTTTGATTTTCTTTATAAATTTCTCAGCTCTTCGCATGTTGAATCTTGATTCTCCATTCTCTGCTTTTTCTTTATCAAGGTCTTCAAGTGCAGCATCAAAATTCTCTTGCAAACTGTCCAAATCCATTATGATCTCCCTCAAGCTATTAGGATTTCTCCCCAAGGGCCAAAAGCTCTGATACCAATTGTTAGGATTAGATTATACTGAGAGGGGGGTGAATCAGTATAATAGCACTTTAAATTAATTCTTCAACCACTTAAACATTATTCATACATTTGCAGTAAAGTAAAGAACATAAGCAAATTACACAATACTCATGACACCATGATTTGTTTATGAGGAAACCCTGGCCAAGGGAAAACCCCAGTGGGGATGATACCCACAAGCATGCACTAAAGTATAATGTCCCTGTAAGGAGACCTAACCCTGTTAGGAGCTAAATATTACATAGTACATTTCCTTGTTAGAGGAATAACAACCCTGTTAAAGGTTCACAACACCCTGTTAGGGGCTTCTGAGCTTACAACTCTTACAATGTAATTCTGTTACAAAAAGGTTCTCAGTCATGAACAAAATAAGCACGACAAATGCTTTGATAGTTCCTTTATAGCTCTGCCATTCTCTTCTCTTCCATTCGCATGTCTTCCCTTCTAGATAAATATTACATACACATACATATAATCTTTACCAAAAAGATCTTACATATATATCTCATAACTTTACAAAGTCGGCTCTCTAGATGAATATTACAAATATTACAAAGTCGACCTTCAAAACATAATACATTTAATATAGTAAATATAAAATGCATAGTTGGCACTCTTTCATAGTCAAAGTATAGACTATCAACAACCAAAATACAACTTTGATTTCCTGGAGTCGAAGTCATACTCTCTCAGTCTTCGCTGCTGTCCAACTGCTCTATATCGTTGTTCTTCTATAGTCTATCTATCTTCAAATCCTTATAACTCATCGTAAACTTAACCGAATCCAAATCGATCTTAGGTGTAGGTCATACATACTCCATATTATCTTCCTCTAAGGTCGCTTTCCCTAATTCATTGATCTCTATCTTTGACATCCAAAATACTTATGTATCTCTGCTACTATACTTAGTCGATTTCTAAATCAACAAAACTTATCTTCAAAGTAATCGATCTTAAACCCAGATGTGTTTCCATAAATGACAACCAAAAAGTGAATCACATTTACCAAAATAGATCACTTTCCAACAGAGGTATCCATGACATATGTCAATTCTATGGTCATAATTTATTTCTTTGTGGCATTGGTGACCATCCTCCCTAAAGCAACCATGTGTATAAAAAAATAGAGGCGCATACATTTGATTAGTCCAATAAGAATAAAACATAATTATTGATTATTAAACACGTGTTGATATTGTGGCCTTTGTTGCCATGTCTGTGTTAATGAGTGAAATAGATTTTGTTTTCTCATTCTTTTATTGCCTTTGATCATGTGTTGTTTTTCATATAATTCATAAAGTTCACCATATTTGATTGCAAAATACAATAATGTCCCCTTTCTAACCTATTCAATACGGTGGACTGCTAGCCTATTGAGTTGGGTTCCCGCATACTAATGAGTTAGAGTTAGGGAATTTTGGAAGCAATTAATAAAGCATGATGACAATATCAAATGGTTATTTGGGTTCCAACAATTATGACAAATGCAATGCCCTTTTCTAGTGTGATATCAAATGACTTTTTCATCCTTACTATTTTTAGCAAGTTGGTTACAATTACCGAATGAGCTAGTTATCATCATTAGTTATGGTAAAAATTGATAAACCTTTTCGGTTTCCTATAGAATTACTGGGCTAGTCTGGTGTTAGCGCCTTATATTTAATGGATTTAGGTGATAAATAAAGCTCACATATATTTAATTTTATGCATACAATATATATATATATATATATATATATATATATATGATATCATATATATAAATAAACAAATGAATACTGATATATATCTATAATTTGTTCTGTTTGTACGATTTCCGTATGATAGGTTCATAAAAA
>MU228471.1:3834184-3844290 GCA_018584345.1 Thuja plicata | reverse complement strand
ATCTTCCACTAAATTACAAGACAATTCAGCCAGCATGTATATAGTTGCTTCCATTTAATCAATAACAACACTTCTCCAACAGGAGAGTTACATTTTATATGCAACCTTGTCAATTTTCAGAATTCTGGAAAATACTATTCAACTGTCAAAAAAACAAATTACAATTTCTACGGAGCAAGCTCACATACCAAATTTAATCTTATTGGTGACCCACAACAAGGTAGAATTTGTATTGGCCCCCAAATGAAGTCTGCAGCCTGGGTTTTAACCCAACTCCTTCCCACGCGGCAGTATCAACAGAGTGGCTACGCCACTACTCCTCCACGTGACAGAAGTCTGCAGTGGCTAACGCCACTATCAGCCTTCTATGAGACCCTACCCGCGGCCAATGAAGACACCTACATCCATATAACTCCTGCGGCATACTATAGGTGGCATTTTATGCTACCCGCCATATTCTTCATCTCCCCCACGCGATGAAAGTTACCCGACTTTAAATCGTAGCAGCAGCATTTTATGCTAACAGAAGTCACCACTCGAAACATTACCAATTCTTCTCAGCCATGGTGATGGTCAACTCCATTCGCTGAATCCACTACAAGGTTAAACCCTTCAAATCGAATTTATAATTCAATTGAACATAACTCTGAAGATTTTATGTATGACTTCGCACCCTCAGTGTGCATAAACATATTCAGAAATACTTCTTTCCTTCAGTAACAGGCGGACAGTAAGAAGGAAACACAATCGATTATACAACAGCAATAGATTGAAGATTAGTTCAGGAAGAATCAGTCTTCAAGAAACTAATTTGACCCTTTAGCTAGGGCTCAGATAATTAGGAACAATTTCCCAGAACAATTTTTAATAAACAATATTCGATATCCAAATTCACAAATGAGCCTGTATTTATAACTCCTTGGTCTCCATAGTTTCAGAAAACCATCATTAGTTAACTGCTCTTCATAATATAAACTTCTAAAACATTATAATAATAAAAAAGTATTATTATTATAATAATATCACCTTATTATTAATTAATAACATATTGTTATTAATTAATACAAGTAATTATCAAATATAATTCTGATGATAATTCCTGCAACACCTGCCATACTGACTGACCAACATGCTCATCACTGCCCTGCCAAAAATAGACTTACTATAAATAGTAAGTCCCCAGTCCAAGGAACTGCATAACTGAATATCATCTGGAGAATTGACCATTGCCGATACTGCCCTGTCAGAAATGGAAACTGACCAACTGACTTACTAAAAATAGTAAGTCCAAGCTTACTAAAAATAGCAAGTCTGCCAACTGGGACCCTCAAAACCCTGCACCAGCTCATGAGGGTCGCGATGATGAGCTGACCAAGTCACTGTCACAACCTGCTAAAAATAGGGACATCACACTAGTCTGCTCGTCTGCACAAATTTGTGAAGTCTTCTATAGAAGACAAATTTGCAATATTTGTATAGTCAAAGATATGCTCCATTGTGTTTGAAGATTCAAATAATTGTTCTGAAACATACTATCATGTTGGCAATTCCATCATTCTGTAATAGTGATCATTATAAGTGTCTCTAATTAATGTCATATATTTGCAATCTAGTTATAGACACTACCAACATGATACATTGGATCACAGTTCACATATATATTGTTATCAGCATGGTTCATTGCATGCATATCATTAGGCGTGGCATCTACAATCTTATTACTATCAGCTAGTCACATAAGTGCGAGCACAAAAATAACCCGTCTATACATTGTGATATTGCTATCAAGATTCAATTGTGTAGACTTTGAGTCAAACTCATTGACCCATGTTTCATGAGTAGTGGTTCACAAGAACCTATCTCTCATGAGAATGAATGGAACACTTAGCACTCATTGCACAAGAATAACCCATCTATACATTGCAGATACATACAAAAAATTGGTATGGCACTAAAGTTTGGAATATAAGACATTAATTATTTATATCTGCCATATTAATTTGTGGTATTTGGATCAACAACTATAGATGATAACACATGGCTCTAAGATCTTATCCTAAACTACAAATCCAATGGTTGGCTCGTCAGACCGAACATCTACAAGCTACAAATGCACTTGGATAGCGGAATATACACATCTAGTTGAAGTTCACTGAGTATTACCAGATATAAAGTTTCATCTTTGATTATTTAGGGTGACTTTAGTGTTGAAGATATTTAATTACTTGTGGGCACAAATTCATTTCTGAAGTTCTATAATGCTATTTTTCCCCAATCCATATAATTCCAATATTGGTGATATCTTGTAAATTAAGCATAAGAAGATTAATATTATCACTCGGCAAATATGTGCGACTATAGTTGGTGACGGTAATATTTGATACTCTTCCTGCAAAGAAGGGAATAATTTGCCTATGCGTGAAAGTTCTAGGTTCGGCGTGAGAGGTCCAGTGGTTGGGACATTACACACTAGGACACTTCATCAAGTTACCCTACCTTATCCCTTCTATGATTGAGATATCTTAAATTTGATTCAAGCAATCTATTGATTTGATTTGCACTTTCAATATATGTTTATTTCTAACTCAAGAATGTCTAATTATGAATTATGATTATAAATGATTCCTAACTTGCTTGTAGGTTCTCAATCAAAGCAAAAAGGTATCCCTAAATCCTACATGCTTTGATATAAAATTATTGTAATTTAGAGCAAAATTTGGGTACTCATAATTTGGGGACATTACAAGTGGTATCAGAGCATGTTCCTGCCAACCTAAGGGACATTATGATGAATTGATTATTCCAAGAGATGGATTTGGTCCCAGTTAAAAGTTCTTGCCTCTTGTGGGCTAAGTGGTGAATATTAACCCAAGAGATGAATCTAGTGTTGATTGAACATCCCGCGTCTTGGTAGCCAAGTGAACTATATCTGCATATATTCATGTGCATGCTTTGTGTCTAGATATATTCATGTCTACTAAATGTATGCTTTGTGTTTGCATATATCCATTTGTAAGTGTCATGCTTTTATGTGTATGTTCTATGTTTGGTTCATAACTGATATGTTTCTCTAATAAATTATCCTAGTTTATGATTGGTTGAGGATAAGTAATCGTAGGGAAGGTGGATTGTGCTAGGGTTGCACCAATGACATAGTTAGAGGCATCCACATGTACGTGAAATTCCTTGTCCCAGTTGGGGTATGCCAGGATGGGCGTGCTCACCAATCTGAACTTAAGTTCTTCAAATTCTTTTTCTTTCTCTACTCCCCAAACAAACGGTTCTCCCTTCCTCGTTAGTGGATCCAATGGATATGAGATTTGTGCAAAGCTTTTGATGAATCTGTGGTAATAGCCCACATGTCGAAGGAAAGATTTCACTCCTAACACATCCTCTGGGTTCTCCATCTTGATGATGAGCCCTAACTTGTCCGGGTCCATCTTCAGTCGCTCCTTGCATGCTATATGGCTAAGTAATTTACCTTGCAGAACCATGAACCGACACTTCTTCAAATTAAGAGTCAGTCGTGCCCTCTCACACCTCTCCATACATTCCTTCCAAACTGTGAAGTGGGTCTCCTCTCTACTGTAAATAGTGTTGGCTAAATATTTTGTAAGTCACTAAGACTACAACTTGACAAAATGTATCCTTTAGGCAGTAGGAAGTGAGGTTATTCTCTCCTCTTAGCAATAGGGGAGGCTCCCTTGTTACCGCAGGTGGCTTCAAGTAAAACTGAACTGTAACACACATAGTTCTCCTTGCTATAGTAATACCGGTGGCTCAAAGATTGAGTTAAGAACAATCGTTTGAGACAGCAGTGAATTTATTTAAGGATGAAATGATACAAGAACTCAAAGTCTCTTGTCCTCATTTCAAATAAGTATTCTAGTTTCAGATGTTCAAGAAATCTCAAAGTCTTCCCTTGAACATCCTCTAATTAATCTAAAATTTCAACGCTGAAGCCCAAAGTCTTCAGCTTTAGAATGTTACAAGCCACTACTCTCTATAGTAACCCCGATCTTCTGATAACTTGGATTAAAGATGCTCCAATGAAATAAACAAGTTAACTATTCAATCTGAATCAAGGATTAACAAATGCTACATAAGAAAACATTCATCAATTGTCAAGACAACAACTCAAAGTTTGTCAATCTCTATTCCTTTTATTCAGATGCTCAACTCTCTTATAATGAAACACAAAGTCTTCAGAATATTAGAGTTTTGCCTATAGTTTACTTGCACACAACAAAAGATGAATATTAACAATGGCTCTCTCCTTTATACAGGAAAAGAGGAGAGAGAAAAGTGGAGAAGAAAGGGGAAACCCTTAACCACTTTGACTTATTCTATCATTATCTATAACTAACTTTGACTTATTCAATGCTGCAGGACCTAATGTTCTTGCAGCACGATTACATGAGACTACTTTGCACGTGATACTATCACATGTGATTACATCTTTTTCTTACACTGCATGTAATTTGTCAATTACGAATTTACACAACTAAGTGTCTGACAAGACACGATATCTATTTGCATCATCCTTTTTTGGTCTTCATGCTGTTACAGGATGCCCCATGATTGATATGCTCTAGTTTGGTGAAAGCATCCCGAACTGGAATATGAGCCTAGATATTGCTCTGCATCAGAATGGTGATCACTGGGAAGCATCTTTCTGTTTCAGTCTTGAAAGCATTCTATGCCAACCATCATTGCATCTTCCATCCCTTTCTTTGTATGACTCCATCATATGGCTCTTGCTTCATATGCCTGTGCAACGTTGGAATTTGTAATCAAGACTTTGAAACTTAATCACATGTTTGAGGAAGATCTCCTTTTTCTTTGCAACCATATGGGAAGCATTTTGCTTCTTGCATACTAATCTTCATTTGTTTGAGGGGAAAAACATACATCTCATAAAAGGACACAAAAAGGTGGTCTTTTTTTACTGTTTTGCATATTAGAAAGCTTGACTTCTTCTTTGATATGTAAGTATGAACATTATGAAAGAGGTGGGTTTTTCAATCCATAATGCATATTGGGAAGAACTTAGTATTTTGGAGGCACTGCACGTATGTGGACAGCAAACTTTGAGTTTGATAAAATGAATACATTGACGCATATATGCATGAGCAAATGTTCAATATGCAAGGTGGGATTTTTTGAAACATTTTGCATTTCATAAAAAGTCATGAAAAAGCATGAAGGTGAGCTTTTCGGAAGCATATGCATACTGAGAGAGTTAAAAAGTGGGCTTTTTTTGGCTACTTTTCATATTGGAAGTTTCACACTTGTCTTTTCAACATGAGAATATGAAAAGGTGGGCATTTTATTGCATCTCGCACATGGGTCAGCACTTAGCATATTTTCATGCATTCTTGGGAAAATCACCATCAAGAACGGGGTTTTTAATCCCGACTGCATATGAGAATAAATTGCATTCTCATATGCAACTTAGAAGAAAAAGGAAGAATATGAAAATGAAAAGACAAGAGGAACATGTAAATCTGAAAGTGAAAATGAAAATGCAAAGGAAAAACAACTCTCTCTCATGCTTGAAATTCTGGAAATAATTCAAGAATTTTGAATGCAAACTTGGAGATATATAAGCCAAGAGTTTGATTAAATCCTCATGCTTAATGAATGCATTTGCATAAGTCGTAGAGAGAGGAGTGACAAATGTCCTCCATTCATTCTTACATTTCTTAAAATCAGCAATTATGAGGAAGAAATATTCAAAAACGTGCCCTAAGGAATAGCCATTTTTCCTCATGAATGCATTACACATTCAACATACATTTCGAATTCAATGAATAGAAAACATTTTTTTGAAAAACAAGCGAAAACTTACCTATATCCCAAAAGAAAAGGAGGAAAGTCTGCAAAAGATTAATGCGAATTCCTTGGAAGAGAAAATGTTTGTACTCTAAATGATACCACAAGCAGATTCCTCAGTCCAAAACGCAAAGATTCATGGTTTCAAACTCCACATTTAAATGCAAAATATCCACAAAAACTGCCATGAGTTAAGATGCAGTACTCTGTGGTGAAAAACGTGTTTCTTTGGCGAAGCATAGCATATACATTCATCCCCAAATTTGCATATTCAGTCACGGGCTTTTTAGGGACTTATTACATATGCCTCATGCAACTCAATACGTAAATGTTTAGAAAAACAACGCCCTATGAAACCACGGACGTATGCATATATCTCATTGTGAAATTTCACCAAAATCTACGCTTCCTCTCTTGTAATGAAATCACTGGTTTTTTTAAAACTTTCATACATAAACGTTTTTATACAAAACGATATGTTTAGAGTTAAATACGACGCCTTCACTTAAGGAGATAGACCACGGATTTTCGGTAAGCTATTTACATATGTGAATGCTATGTAATCTCTTAAAAATTCGACACCCTTTATGCAAAAGTAAGCAAAAGTAATAAGTCACAGGCTTTTAGAGACCAATAACACATGCTATACTCATTTAATATGCAATCTTATGAAAAATCGATGCCCTCTATTTGGAGATAGAGTAAAATGCATTTAAAATAAATAGCATATGCTTTGCTGAGAAATATCACCACCATTAGTTAATGAGAGGTGAGAATAAAAAGTTGTAATAAGTTTTATATGTATTCTGAAATAAAATCCCCACTATTCCCTTAAAACATAAAACTTATAAATGAATATAATTTCATTTATAAACTCTATCCTTTATCTTGCCAATTTAAAAAGCCAAATCTTTTAAATAACATATACATATTTAATCTAAATATGCCAATACTATTTAAAAGTTCAGTTTTAAGAAAGAAATAGCATGGTCTCTATATGCAACTTTGAATTTTAATGACCTGATATGCAGATGTAATCGAAAAACCCACTGTCATTAAAATTACTAAGCAAATCTATACAGAATGATGTGAAATTTTAAAATGGAATTTAAAATCCACTTTGCATATAAAATAAACTTTCAATCTATGTAATCGACAAGAAAAAGTCCACCTTTTAACGATTTTCCAACAATATGCAGTCTGTCCGAAAAACCCCACTGGCAGGATATTGAAACACCTATAACTTGAGTTTGACTAACCTGAATGACACCTAGGAGAGCTCGAAAAGAGCAGAATGGCGAAGACTATAGACCTATGACAAAGAAGAAACCCAAAACAAGACACAAAAGCAGGAAAAACAAAAGAAAAATAAAAAGACTGGATGTTTGTAAAAAGTGAAATCAACCAAAAATCAAGGGATAACTGATTCCGTTGAGTAAACCTCTTCCAGAACACCGACCAACTTAGAGAGAAATCCTACCAATCGTTTGGGAATTGCGTAGGGTTGCTCAATTTTGTAAATGCAAAATTGAGGACAATAGATGGCTCTGATTGGGGAACATTCCTTGTTTGTTCTTCAAAACAAGGAGTGCAGAATCTAGACCTCTAAGTGCCTTTATCTACTCCGTTGGGCTATAGAGTCAGGCGACAAAAATACAAAACAAAAAAGATGACGTGACCGACGCAAAGCACCTAACAAAGAAAATTTGTGAAAACACACTTGCTGAAAACAAAGAAAACCTACCTAATTAAAACTAGCCGACTTTTGAAACTTTTCAGATGAAACCATTTACTGGCTCAACAAAATAGCTACCTTTTTTTAGCAGCTTGTAGTATCTTGCATGTTCATAGGAAACTTTGTATAGATGAACCACGAGAAACTAGAGCAATGATATCAATGTTTGATGTAACACCTCTTGGAAGAGATGAACCGATTCATCTTCCTAGAATAAGTCATATGTACTGCCTCTCCGAGATGAGACCATGAATCCAGAATGCTTTTGCTGAACTGCAAATGCATGTTTAGCCTCTTCCTCAATTGTATCTTCATGCTCAAGTACAAGTGGAATATCTGCCTTCCCGTTGGCCTCCAGCCAAGTGAGATGTCTTATGGGACATCCCCTTGATCGAACAAATTCTAAACTCTTCTTGTTAGCTGCAACTTGAGTGATTGGTTTTTCAACCATGACAACTGCATGCTCCAAATGATTCCCTTCATGCAATTCAGATGAATACATCATTGTAATGCATTCTTCAGTATGTTGTTCACAAACTTTAAATTGAAGAGAATTATCAAGATTTGAGCAAAACTCTTCTATAGTAGTCATGAAATGATCTTCATCAAATTCGGGGGTAGGACATTTATGCAAAGCATGTTCAAGTTCATGACCTTGAAACACAAATGCATCCTTTTTAACTTGACTGGAACCTTCATGCATGTCCATATTTTCATGTCTAATGACATGATTGTCTTCGTTCACTTGAGCATCAGAAGAATGAGTTGCATCTTTCTGATTTTCATCAATGGCTTTCTGACACTGCGTGAACCAGAAATAAGAGTTGCCAGCTATGTCTGTTTCCTTTCCTAGAAGAGAATAGCAAGATCACTGTCCTCATATTCAGGATGCTTTGTTCTTGCCTCCGCTGATGGTGCCTCAATAACAAGCTTCTCTGGTGATGAAACCAACTTTTGTTGATTCTCAACAGCAGAACTATGAGCAACATTTAGAAGAGGCTTTCTTGGTACATCCTTGTGAGGACTGAAGAATATACCTTGAACTATTTTCTTTTTAAGAGCAAGCAACTCATTTTGTAACCTCTGCACTGCAGGATCCGTCCTTGCATTGGGAGAAAATGAATGAGAAGAAAGATAACTTTCTTCAAACTCACTTGCTTCAATTCTTATCTGCCCAGCAAGAATAAGATCATCTTCCATTCCAATGGCCAATGTCTGTGCAACTGCAAGAGTAGCGGGAGCTTCTCTTCTCAATAGAAAACTAACTTCAGAAATCTGAGCATTAACAAAGAAACACTTCAAATTTGCAGATGTAGGCTGAGCAACAATTGGCATTCTTCGTCTAAGCTTGTTGAAATGAGCCATAAATTCACGCATAGGTACGTGAGATGCCTTCTTCAACTGAGTGAGTTGGGCCAACAGGGCATGGGCATCTTCAAGCGGCTTGAACCTTTCTTCAAACTTGGCTACGATAGTAGCCCAATTTGTGATGGTTTTTGGTGCAAGATGATAAATCATAAAACCAATCAGTAGCTACACCTTGGAGACTTTTCACAAACAACCTTACAAACACGTCCTCATTTTCAACACCATGAACACCGCATGCAATGCAAAAAGCAGCAATATGTCATCACGATGTTGCTGTCCATTACCGAAGAACTTTGGAAAATGCTTCCGCGATCCATTAGGAAGAGCATGTAGAGCTAGAGCTAGATTCAACGGACCAAAAGCATTTCCCCAAGGACCTTGGGCTATTTACATGTCCTTGGTAATAAGCTTGAAAAACTACAAGAAATAACAAAATGATGGAATAATTAGAATGAATAGGACACACGTATACTTCAAATGAAATCATGAGGCTTCAAAATGCGTATCGTGTCCCCAGTAGATCAATTAGATAAACAAAATAATTTGGATGGAACGTTGTTTAGTTCTCTCCCGTAGAACAAACGATTAATCCTTTTCTCTTTTTTTAGAAAAAGATTGCAATGTGAAAGTATGTAAAAGACTTGTAAAAAAAGCAACAAAATGTTAAAGAAGCAAAGTGTCCATGAAGGCACAAATTCCTCCGTTGCTTCTCCGGGACAAGAAAATCAAGTAGAAGCTCAAAGTCTTCTCAATCGAACTTCTTACCAACCTTGGATAAAAATGTATTCAAATCCCCAATAGAGTCGCCAAAAACTATTGGCGAAATATTTTGCAAGTCACTAAGACTAAAACTTGACAAAATGTATCCTTTAGGCAGCAGTATGTGAGATTACTCTCTCCTCTCAGGAATAGGGGAGGCTCCCTTCTTACCGCAGGTGGCTTCAAGTAAAACTGAACTGTAACACACATAGTTCTCCTTCCTACAGTAATACCGGTGGCTCAAAGATTGACTTAAGAACAATCGTTTGAGACAGCAGTGAATTTATCTAAAGATGAAATGATACAAGAACTCAAAGTCTCTTGTCCTCACTTCAAATAAGTACTCTAGTTTCAGATGTTCAAGAAAGCTCAAAGTCTTCCCTTGAACATCCTCTAATTAATCTAAAAT
>MU228471.1:3809596-3829546 GCA_018584345.1 Thuja plicata | reverse complement strand
GCATCCTAGCGGCTTGTTAGGAAGCCTTGTGTGGTAATCTAGTCTAATCGCTCCCAAGTTCTACTTGCATTTCATTTTTCCGCTTGTACTTCAAGTTGGGTTGGAAGATAGGTGTTAGTGTGAAAATCCTAAGAAATTCCCTAGAATCATTGCATCTATGGAGGTAGCGCCGCTGGCAAGCTTTCATTAGGTTTGATCCCCGTCCATTTGCTAATCTTTCCATTCAATAGGAGTAGTAGCTAAGCAGTGAGTAGTTTGATAGTGAGAGTTTGATGAGCGAAGTTGGAAGTGATATAATTAAGGAGAAGGAATCAATTGAATATACATTGAAAAGCTAAGTCCCATCATCATCATAGCCAGAATCCAAAGTCCTCGAATGAACAACGTAAGCCCGCCGACGTGATTAACAGCAAATCACATCATTATAACTGAGTTAGGATCCACAGGTGTAAGGAACCTTGGAGTATTTTCTCATGTCCTTCATGAGTAATTACTTTTCAAGAGAGGGTTGAGTGTTTGATATCCTGTATCAAGTGTTCAAATCCTATATGTTATGTAGTGGTACAAAACTAACATCAACAAGGACCTAATGTTCTTGCAGCATGATTATATGAGACTACTTTGCACGTGATACTATCACATGCAATTACATCTTTTTCTTACACTGCATGTAATTTGTCAATTACAAATTTACAAAACTAAGTGTCTGACAAGACACGACATCTATTTGCATCATCCTTTTTTGGTCTTTATGCTGCTACATGATGCCCCATGATTGATATGCTTTGGTTTGGTGAAAGCATCCCGAACCGGAATATGAGCCTGGATATTGCTCTACATCATAATGGTGATCACTGGGAAGCATCTTTGTGTCTTTCTGTTTCAGTCTTGAAAGCATTCTATGCCAACCATCATCACATCTTCCATCCCTTTCTTTGTATGACTCCATCATATGGTTCTTGCTTCATATGCTTCTGCAACCTTGGAATTTGTAATCAAGACTTTGAAAATTAATCACATGTTTGAGGAAGATCTCCTTTTTCTTTGCAATCATATGGGAAGCATTTTGCTTCTTGCATATTAATCTTCACTTGTTTGAGGGGAAGAACATACATCTCATAAAAGGACACAAAAAGGTGGGCTTTTTTTACTGTTTTGCATATTAGAAAGTTAGACTTCTTTGATATGTAAGTGTGAACATGATGAAAGAGGTGGGTTTTTCAATCCATAATGCATATTGGGAAGAACTTAGTATTTTGGAGGCACTGCACGTATGTAGACATCAAACTTTGAGTTTGATAAAATGAATACATTGATGCATATATGCATGAGCAAATGTTCAATATGCAAGGTCGGATTTTTGGAAACATTTTGCATTTCATAAAAAGCCATGAAAAAGCATGACGGTGAGCTTTTCGGAAGCATATGCATACTGAGGGAAAGTCAAAAAGTGGGCTTTTTTTTTGGCTACTTTTCATATTGAAAGTTTCACACTTGTCTTTTCAACATGAGAATATGAAAAGGTGGGCATTTTATTGCATCTTGCACATGGGTCTGCACTTAGCATATTTTCAGGCATTCTTGGGAAAATCACCATCAAGAATGCGGTTTTTAATCCTGACTGCATATGGGAATAAATTGCATTCTCATATGCAACTTAGAAGAAAAAGGAAGAACATGAAAATGAAGAGACAAGAGGAACATGTAAATTTGAAAGTGAAAATAAAAATGCAAAGGAAAAACAACTCTCTCAAGCAAGAAAATTCTGGAAATAATTCAAGAATTTCGAATTTCGATTTTGAATGCAAACTTGGAGATATATAAGCCAAGAGTTTGATTAAATCCCCATGCTTAATGAATGTGTTTGCATGAGTCGTAGAGAGAGGAATGACAAATGTCCTCCATGCATTCTCACATTGCTTAAAATCAGCAAGTATGAGGAAGAAATATTCAAAAACGTGCCCTAAGGAATAGCCATTTTTCCTCATGAATGCATTACACATTCAACATACATTTCGAATTTAATGAATGGCAAAATGTTTTTTTGAAAAAAAGCAAAAACTTACCTATATCCCAAAAGAAAAGGAGGAAAGTCTGCAGAAGATTAATGTGAATTCCTTGGAAGAGAAAATGTTTGTACTCTAAATGATACCACAAGCAAATTCCTCAGTCCAAAATGCAGAGATTCATGGTTTCAAACTCCACATTTAAATGCAAAATATCCACAAAAACTGCCATGAGTTAAGACGCAATACTCTGTGGTGAAAAACGTGTTTCTTTGGCGAAGCATAGCGTATACATTCATCCCCAAATTTGCATATTAAGTCACGGGCATTTTAGGGACTTATTACATGTCTTGATGCAAATCAATATGTAAATGTTTAGAAAAACAACGCCCTATGAAACCACAGACGTATGCATATATCTCATTGTGAAATTTCTCCAAAATCCAAGCTTTCTCTCTTTTAATGAAATCACGGGTTTTTTTAAAACTTTCATACATAAACGTTTTTATACAAAACGATATGTTTATAGAGTTAAAGATGACGCCTTCACTTAAGGAGATAGACCACGGGTTTTCGGTGAGCTATTTACATATGCGAATGCTATGTAATCTGTCAAAGATTCCACACCCTTTATGCAAAAGTAATAAGCCACGGGCTTTTGGAGACCAATAACACATGCTATACTCATTTAATATGCAATCTTACGAAAAATCGACACCCTCTATTTGGAGATAGATTAAAATGCATTTAAAATAAATAGCATATGCTTTGCTGAGAAAAATCGCCACCATTAGTTAATGAGAGGTGAGAATAAAAAGCTGTAATAAGTTTTATATGTATTCTGAAATAAAATCCCCACTATTCCCTTAAAACATAAAACTTATAAATGAATATAATTTCATTTATAAACTCTAACCTTTATCCTGCCAATTTAAAAAGCCAAATTTTTTAAATAACATATGTATATTTAATCTAAATATGCCAATACTATTTAAAAGTTCACTTTTAAGAAAGAAATAGCATGATCTCTATATGCAACTTTAAATTTTAATGACTTGATATGCAGATGTAATCGAAAAACCCATTGTCATTAAAATTACTAAGCAAATCTTCACAGAATGACATAAAATTTTAAAATGGAATTTAAAATCCACTTTGCATATAAAATAAACTTTCAATTTATGTAATCGACAAGATAATGTCCGCCTTCTAACAATTTTCCAACAATATGCAGACTGTCCGAAAAACCCCGCTAGCAGGGTATTGAAACACCTATAACTTGAGTTTGACTAACCTGAATAACACCTAAGAGAGCTCGAAACGAGCGGAATCGCAAAGACTACAGCCCTATGACAAGAAAGAAGCCAAAAACAAGACACAAAAGCAAGAAAAAAAAAAAAAGACATAATGTTTGTAAAAAGTGAAATCAACCAAAAATCAAGGGATAATTGATTTCTTTGAGTAAACCTATTCCAAAACACCAACCAACTTAGAGAGAAATCCTACCAATCATTTGGGTATTGCATAGGGTTGCTCAATTTTGTGAATGCAAAATTGAGGACAACAAATAGACTAGTCATCCAGGAAGTCTTTGAAGTTGTCTAGTGACATCTTGTCAAAAATGTGCAATATTATCCTTTGGAAGGTGGCTGGGTTGTCGCGCAAACCGAACAACATACAGTTGTACGTGTACACTTCATCTTCTACCACGAACGTAGTCTTTAGTTTATCCTCCTCAGCAATGCAGATTTGGTTTTACCCAAAAAACCCATACATGAACGAGTACATCTCGTGTCATGCCACTTCCTCCATTACGCTATCATTGAATGGGATCGGAGAAGGGTCTTTGATCGTGACCACATTGAGGCATCTTAAATCCACACTGATCTGAATCTGGTTTGCCTCTTGTTTTAGAGAGATGACAATGGGTGAAACCCACTCACTCGTCTGTACTTTGAAGATGATGCATGCCTCCAAAATCTTTTCTATTCCCAACTGCACCTTGGCAGCATAATTTTTATTCATGCGATACAACCTCTTCCGTATGGGTTACACACCAGGTATGAAAGGGATCCTATGTATGCACAATTTTGGTGGTATCCCCTTCAAGTCTTTGTACGTCAAGGCAAACATATCTTTGTACTCCATGAATATTTTAAATGCAGTCACCTTGAGTACGGGATTCCAATCATCCCCCACCAAGATACCTCCGGGTTATCTTCATCCCCCAAGTTTATCTTCTTTATGCTCGGCTCCTCATACTAAATCACCTTATCCCTCTCGAACCAATGAGACGGTATGTCATCCACTCTTGCCACACCCTCTTTATGCTCCCTATACTCTAGAGGTAAGGTGGCACTCTCCGTTCTAGCTTCTTCAATTTCCCGAATTTCCAACATATTACATTCGGGGTGGAAGACCTTGTAGTCCTCCATCTGCTAGTGGAACAACCCATTGAGGGAGTTTTTTTCATCTTCTACGCAATTTCTGACTTCCAATACCCCCTCATCATTGGGTTCCATTTCCCTTCCTTCTGTGTTGAGCTCTCTGCCTTCGGACTCGGAGTCTGATGCCAGCTCCTGACTCACTGTGTAATGTCCCTGTTTTTAGGCACATGGGATTAGCTTATTTTTGTGACCCTCGTAGGCTAATCAGGTTGTTAGTGGGGGTCGTGGGTGGTCAGTTTCCACTCTGGAGGTTTGTGATGCCAGGATTGCTCTTCGTTTGAGTTAGATTGACAGACTTACTATTTTTAGTAAGTGCTTATTTTGGGATCGTCATGATTGCTATTTTTAGTAGGGCGCTCGAGCATTGGTTTCAATGGAGTTGTGGAAACATTTGCAAAGCCTCTAGTATGAGAGACTTACTATTTATAGTAAGTCTATTTTTGGTAGTGTTTATTTATGGCAGGGCATTATGGCGTCGGGCTCGAGCAGTGAATATTTGTGTTGCGAGTTATTCATTAAAGGACATTTAATAAGCTATTTGTTAATTAATGATTATTAAGAAAGTTATACTTAATTAATGATTGATGAGCTTATTATTAATTGCCAAGTTATTAAATGATTAGTTAATAAAGTTCTTTGGGTGCCAAATGAAAGGAGGAATAATAACTTTATATTATTATTCAAAGTTATACTTTGCATTTAAAATGTAATATTTGGTTAAGTTATGCAAAGTGTGTTGGAGAAGATAGAGGTTCGAATTTGTTTATAAATGCTAGAGAAGAGAAAATTGAACCATGCTATTCATTCATTCATGTTATGATTTTTGGAATTTGGGAGTTTGAAGGCAAGGGTTTGAAGAGTTTCAACCAGCAAGGAATTGTAAATTTCTTGTTGTTACTTGCACTTTGAATCAGCGTTTAACGCTGATGAATTGTGAAGATTGCGGTTAGTGGACAAAAGCATGGAGATTTGGTATCTTCTATAAGTAAACTGCAATTCATGTGAATTGGCGTGAGTTCTTTGTTCAGCCACCATTCTTTCATAGTTGCGGTCTGCATTCATAAAACGTCACTCTGCATCCACATCAGTATAGTGGAGTGGATCAGCCATGTGAGAAGGGTGGTCGCGATTTATTGTTAAGTGTTGGGCAATCATTGCAAGCAGCTGCGATTTCCTATATCAGCCGCAACCAGTGCTAAAAGACATGAGACATTAAACAGGTTCCTCTTTATGTATTCGTTGCTTTGGTTTGATGTTATTGTTGAATAATCCCAATTTCATTTTTCAATCAAAATGTTCATAGGTGGTGTTGGTACCTTGTAATTAGGGTTTTGAATTTGAATCAAATACAATGCCTAGTAATTTGATCCTTGAATGGTTATTTGTATTTTGAACAGAATTGAGTTGTTAAGGAATATTTGTGATGTTATTGTTCTTACCAGGCAAACTTCTAAAAAAATTCATATCATATAACAATTTCAAAACAAATACAACTTTTGCAAGCAAATTCAAAGATAGAGCCAAGCAGGCTCTTTACACACTGCCTGATTCCTCAAGTCAATGACGCACTTCTTCCCATCACTTTCAATAGAAAGTGTTTTCTTCTAGTTATGATTTTCTTTCGCTATGAACAACCAACCTTGTCCAAGGAGAGTGTCATATGCCTTCATTTCCAGTGGGATGACAATCAAGTCTAAGAAGTGTTGATTGCCAATGGTTACCTTCTATGCCATGAGCATCTCGAGTGGTTTGATGCCATGTTGGTCAACACCTAGCAAGTGGAAGGTTGGTGGCCAGAGTGTTGGCTTGCTGAGGGCTTTCCATGTCTCTTCCGACAATACGTTCACACTAGAGCCTCCATTGACAGTGGTGTTCGTCAAATTTCATCCCATTATCTCCATCCTGACCACAGGAGGCTTTCTCCCAATGCCTACCGCTACCAGCACTGGGTCGATAGTGAGACTGTCTTTTTGTTCTTCTGTTGGCTTGTCCTAGCCCTAGCCTATTATGTTATTACAAACTACGTTGGTAATGACCACCTTTGTGGCCCCATTTTTCACGAGCATCAGAGTTTGTTTGGGTTGCCCTATTATTGGCCCTCGTAGGCTAAGTCAGATGGTTAGAGGGTTCCCAGTTGGCAGATCAAGAGGCTCTTTCCCTTCCGAAGTACAAAAATGTTCAAGATTGTTCTTCGTTTGGCTCAATTTGGTACACTTACTATTTATAGTAAGTCATTATCCAACATTTCTATATTTGGCAAGGCACCTAGATTGGCCTCAGTTGCAGTGTTGACCTTTGGCACCATTGATTTTATCAGGTATTCAAGGATTTACTAATTATAATAAGTCAGTGGTACATTGAGAGGGACCCTTACTATTTTTAGTAAGGCAGTCAGATGCGCAATGGAAACAATGGTTGACCTCCAGGTTCAGACGGGACTAAGAGATAATGAGTATTCAATGAGATATTAAATTTATAATGGCATTAATGATATTATTAATCAATGTTTATATTATAAAGTTATTATTTAACTTTATAAAGTGTTATAAGTGAGACATCATTAATGAGGCATTTAAATGATTTAATATAAGTTAGCTCCCAAACCAAGGAATATTATAAGTCAACTTATAATATCAAAGGCAAATATGTCATTAAACTGACTTATTAGTAAAGCTTCATAAATCGAACTTGGTAGAGGAACTTATAAATGCAAAAAGGAAGAAAATCGATTCATTATGCATATGATTATTTTAACTTGTTATTGGATGTTCTTGGGATTTGAGCTTGAGACCAAGGTTTTCAACAATTTTCAGCATTGGAGGACGAAATCTTTCAGTGTTTGTGCAATTTTGAGGCTGTGAAAGATTAGCTAAATCATTGCTTGATTGTGGGCTTCATGCAAAGG
The DNA here is from genome assembly GCA_018584345.1 of Thuja plicata. NCBI lineage: Eukaryota > Viridiplantae > Streptophyta > Pinopsida > Cupressales > Cupressaceae > Thuja > Thuja plicata. The sequence continues at coordinate 3,822,188 of MU228471.1, read as the reverse complement.
TCCAATTTGGTAAAATTGGTGAAGTTTTTGGTGTTTGGTGAATTAAATAGAAAAGGTGATTGCAGATAATTATCAAGGCCTACTAGTAATAAGAGTTGCAGCCTTTTTTTTGTCAATTAATATCTATATTTCTCCCAACCGTATAGCCTCCAGCGCACACATGTGACCTCCATCTTTGGCGTGGGTTTCCTGAGTTCATGCGTCTTGGGACTTGTGCATAGGTTTTGTTCAGACAGGGATGTTTGCAGTATAGAAGTGGTTTGCATATGACTTTGGGAGGATCTCCATCAAATTTCAAGCTAAGCGTTTGGATCCAGGCTTTTTTTATTTGGCTGCAATATAAATATCAAGGAATTAATAAATGCATTTCTTGCATTATATCTATTGGTAAAGTAATAAAAATCACCTCCAGTTTAATGTTCTGAAAAATTAGTCTCAGTTTACTTTCATGCAAACTTTATTGATATAGACTATTGTTTCCAAAAAATTCATAAAAAAACATATATTCTCAAAAAAACCAATAAAAGTACGAACTCTGCAAAAACCAAATCAAAATCACAAATAGATATAGGTTGGATAGAGGTTGAACCAGTAGGGTTCATCACATGGCCTGGTTTCCAGGTCATATACCCGTATGAGTACCATGGCTTGCAACATCTGTCTCATGATATCTTTTTCGAACTCTGACTGCAGTGAGATACTAGCAACATCATGTGAGGCTCTTCTCTCCGCCTCCATGGCCCGTTCAACATCAACCTTCACTTCCTGCAACCTTTTCTTCTTCGTAAGGGGTCGAGGTATGTTGCCTTCTTGGTCTAAAGTCAAGTGATGGCTAGTACTTCCTCCTTGAAGTTTTTTATGTCCAGCATATTTTTTTTTCTGTTTTGGGTAATTGGTGTCCTCATGGTTACCCGGACCACACCACTTGCACAACAAACTCTCGTTGTTCTGCCCAATCTGATAGTCCTGTGAGAAGTGACCCCACTCGTTGCACATTCAACATTGGATCATGGGTCGACCTTCATGTCGTACTGGATCCTCCTTCTGGGTGTATTACTATTGCTATTGTTGTTGTTTCCTTGCCGATTGTTACGGTATCCACCTAGCTAGGCATTGGAGTTTGCAGGTGCACTTGGTGGTCTGGTTAGTACAGGCTTTCCTTAATGGAATATCCCAGCACTTGACAAATATCATAGAATGATTTCTTTGGACAGTTGGCCTTCAAGTGGCCTCCGATCCTGCAGTTGGTGCACCATAGCTCTTTACCCTCCTTGGCACTTTCTTTTTCCACCCTCATTTCCTTCATCATCTGCATCATGTCCCTTCGTAGGGCCCTGACAATTTCTAGAAGGAGGCCGACCTCTTGAAGGAAAAGAATAGAGGGGGGGCCTCATTGTTGGTCATCCAATGTTTGACATCTCTTGCTTCATAGCTTGTGGAGCCAAGATTTCTACAGTTTTATTTTAGTCATAGAGAACAATAACTCTCTTTGATTGGCAAAATTGAGGTGGTGTAAGATTTGAGGCAGAGCAACACTGCAAGAAGCCACAAGTGAACCTAAGTACTCAAACTGAGGCAACAAGTTAAAACCAATACTGTCCTAGAAATCCTTGTAGCCTTTTCTAGGTGGTTTTCCTAAGACAACTTTTACTTTTGCGAAGGGACTTGGCAAATAAATTACCGAATTAGGTACCCTTTAGGAAGTTACAACAAACCCAAAAGTCACAGAGACCAACTCTACTCCAGCACCTCTGAACACCAGCAAGACACACAGACCTAATTGACCAAATTAGGCTTGGTTTGCAAAGTAAGTATCGAGAGATGGGTACACACAGTTGATACAATCACCCAGGAGTGTTCAACTAACCCAAAATACCCCAAAACACCAACCTACCAAGTACCATCAGACGATCCATTCATCTGATGATACATTTGCTTACTTGACTGGTCAAATACATGAGGATATTTGACCTAGGGCTTGATCTTAAAAATCACAGACCTAACTTTGAGTTCCTGAGCTTCTAAAGTCCTATAGTACATGTCCCTAACTTGCATTTTCCAAGTGGCCGTGACGATCCACTAGAGAAATCCCAAGTTAGGGCTCCATCTTATGCACAGACCCAAAATAGGAGGGTTTTTGGATTGCGCTTACAAAAACACTTCTAACGTCTACAAATCAATACTAAATTGAATAAAACAAATTGCAACAGAAAGTAAACTCGCAACACCATAAAAATATGTTATTGGTTTTGCTTAGTGGAACCGCACAATGCCGTACACACTTAGAATGCTCAAAAAATTGTTCATATTCCTTCAAAACTTATCAAGCCATACATATCTATCTTCTCTCTTCTCCTCTCCTCTCCAAGGGAGCGTTTTTATAGCATCATACCATCGATTCAATTGCCCCTCTCGGAGTTTTAATAGATGGAATATCAAACGACACTATGTCAGGTTACTCGGCAATATGTTGACAACCTGACGCTCAGCAACAAGCAACTTTGCTCGGCAACTATGCAACTTTGCTCGACAACTATGCAACTTTGACAGTTTTTAGGAAATGTTGCAAAAGACGAGCAAACGACTCCAAACACTTAGGGGGGAATCTAAACATGACATAAGCTTGGACTAAGGTTCAAAAACATCAAAATGACATGATCTCTGGTTTTAATGGCTTAAGGAGAACTTAAGGTTTATAGTGTACCTTAAGACCCTTAACCTTACAAAGTAGACCGAGATCTTACAATATGATGATCCAAAGAATCAATCCTTAATTCTTAAAACAAAATTTAACCTATAACTGAAAATGCGGAGAAAACTATCCTATCACAGAATAAGCCGAGGGTGCTCGGCACCAAGATCCTCTGAAGGGTCGCATTGTAGTGGAAGATACTCTAGTCTTTCACATTGGGCTTATTGAGCTTGTTTCAGCTTTCATGGACTTTCGCTTGGTATGGAGTTTTCATATTCATGTTGATTGATTTGAATTTAGCATCCATCTCTTGGAGGGCAAATTGGCGCTCCATTTGGGGACATTTTGGTGATGTTTTTATGAGTTTTGAAGGGGGTTTTCAGACCTTAACAGTCGCTGCCATGGAGGTCGATCAAACCTTATGAGAACCACCTTTTTTCTCGCGTCCGTTTGAGGAGGCATATCATTCTTGGTATTGATCCAATCAATACCTGTATGAGTACCGTGGCTTGCAACATTTGTCTCATGATATCTTTTTTGGACTCTGACTGCAATGGGATACTAGCAACATCATGCGAGGCTCTTCTCCCCACCTCCATGGCCTGTTCAACGTCAACCTTCACTTCCTGCAACCTTTTCTTCTTCAAAAGGGGTCGAGGTATGTTGCCTTCTTGGACTAAAGTCAAGTGATGGCCAGTACTTCCTCCTTGAATTTTTTTATGTCCAGCATATTTTTTTTCTATTTCGGGTTGTTGGTGTCCTCATGGTTACCCAGACCACACCACTTGCACGACAAACTCTCGTTGTTCTGGCCACTCTAATAGTCCTGTGCAAAGTGACCCCACTCGTTGCACATTCAACCTTGGATCATGGGTCGACCTTCGTGTCGTACTGGATCCTCCTAGTGCATTACTATTGCTATTGTTGTTGTTTCCTCACCGATTGTTACGGTATCCACCTAGCTAGGCATTTGAGTTTGCAGGTGCACTTGGTGGTGTGGTTAGTGGAGCCGCCTGCTCCCCTTGGGCGAAGAGCACTTGTGTGCTCTTGGTTTTCAAGTTGTACGGGCTTTCCTTAATGGAATGTCCTAGCACTTGACAAATGTCATAGAATGATTTCTTTTGACAGTTGGCCTTCAAGTGGCCTCCAATCATGCAGTCGGTGCACCATAGCTCTTTACCCTCCTTGGCACTTTCTTTTTCCACCCTCATTTCCTTCATCATCTGCATCATGTCCCTTCATAGGGCCTTGACAACTTCTAGAAGGAGGCCGACCTCTTGAAGGAAAAGAATAAATAGGAGGGGGGGCCTCATTGTTGATCCTCCGATGTTTGACATCTCTTGCTTCATAGCTTGTGGAGCCAAGATTTCTACAGTTTTATTTTAGTCATAGAGAACGATAAATCTCTTTGATTGGGATAATTGAGGTGGTGTAAGATCCTCTGAAGGGTCGCATTGTAGTGGAAGATACTTTAGTCTTTCACATTGGGCTTATTGAGCTTGTTTCAGCTTTCATGGAGTTTGGCTTGGTATGGAGTTTTCATATTCATGTTGATTGATTTGAATTTAGCATCCATCTCTTAGAGGGCAAATTGGCGCTCCATTTGGGGACATTTTGGTGATGTTTTTATGAGCTTTGAAGGGGGTTTTCAGACCTTAACAGTCGCTGCCATGGAGGTCGATCAGACCTTATGAGAACCAAATTTTTGCTCGTTGTGTCCATTTGAGGAGGTCTATCATTCTCGGTAATGATCCAATCAGTTTCCCAAGTCTAGGACATCATTTCCAACATATATTGAAGGTGCAAAAGTGTTGCATTTATTTATATTAAAAGTTGTCCGGCAAGGTTAGGGGCAGCCAGCTGCAAGGTGGGCGATTCCAAGCATAGAGGCTTCCAAAAATCTGCAATCATTGTTGGAGGTGTCTCATTCCAATGGCATCATTAAATCAGATTTTTGGTCTCTTAATGCTCATGTAATGTCAATTTTCTGAGTAACTTGTGTTCAGATTTTAGGAGCAGCAATTAGAGTTCAGTCACACCTCATTGTACTTAAATAAATGAATAATATTTGGCATATTGCAAGTCTGAAATTTGTAATCAGAACTTTATAACAGCAGTGATCAATATTCAGATTTGCTTATTCTGAAGCATGTATGACAAGAGTTTGATGAAATGTCTACTTCAGTTTTAAGGTGAATATGAGGTGTGTTGTCCACATAGATGGAAAACTTGCCAAAACCAAAAACTTGCAAAGGCCTGAAAAAAAACTCAGGAAATACTCGACTAGTTCTTGGCAAAAACTTGGCAGAAAATTCGGGAACTTAAAAACTTGCTTAAATTTAAATAAAAATACATTTTTTTGCAAAATTCAATGAGAAGATGCATCCAATGAGTCAATATATAAGAACCCTTGGGGTTCTAACTCTGACAAACACTAGACTGTGGTTTAATTTTGGATGTTTGACATTTGTTCAAACACTTTGCATGCAAGCTCTGATACCACTATAATATCCCTTGCTAAATCTGATCCCTTAATTGCTCACTTGGAGCTCAAGGAATTTGTCAAACAATTGTCATGAAACCTCTATCTTGCTGTCTTTTGTTTTCAAATTGTTTTTGCTTGCTTGGAATGGTTTCAAATTAAGTTTAAACTTTAAATGCTTGCAACTGATTACTAAGATATCTAGGCAAAGAACTAAAATGCAAATGCAATCCTTTTTGTCTTTGTGAATGCATACGTATGATTTCTACATATAAAATCTAAAGAGCCTACCTAGCTCTAACCCTCAATTTGACTGCAAGAAGTTCTAAATTTCTGGAATTTGATGTCTTTTTAATTTTTCCAGCAATACATATATATAGTTTTTTGCATCTTTCAAATAACTAAAATTGAAACACCAATTGCAATTCAATTCTGAATATCCTTTGAAATACATAAACCATGTGAATGCCAAATTTGCTTCCAACATTCAATTTTGAAATCAACAAATACTTTATGAAAAAGTTTGCTATCATGAAACGAAATTTTAATTAATTTTGAACCTGTGAAAGCTCCTCTTATCTTAACTAAATCTGGCCACATCTTGTATGCATGATGGCGGTTGGAAAGGAATAGCTTGGCGGCTGCTAATAAATCATGGCAGCTGTTGGTAGAGAGCCCACGTCCAGCAAACCATATCAATTACCTAGCAAAGGCGATCAACATACACCATAACGGATTTGCTTCTTCTCTTCTATGGCGTCAAACCTCAATCACATGTAAACCGCAATGCTGATATGCAGACTTCTCACAAATCGCTAGAATTGAATACCAGTCCAAAGTGATAGGAAAGCTAACATGAATTTACAATTCATTCAGCAAGTTTCTCCAAACCCTTGTCTCCACAATTCGAACCCAAAACATGAATAATGAATATCATAATCAATGCCTTCAAATTCTTCCAAAGCCTTTATAAAGTCTTCCTCACAAATCCATCCCTAACTTCATCTTCACACTTTTCACTTACATAAAGACTATGCTTTATGTGCACATTTGAAATATAATAAACTATTATACTTCTTTCCACTTTAATGATGAAAAACAAACCCTTTCATTAAAATAACAATATTCTGACACATAGGGTCCCTATTTTACGAGCTCAGGATTTAAAACTTCTCAACCCGGTTCCAACGAGCTATAACACTAAGATGCCCAAAATACAATTCCAATAAAAATAGCAACCTTAGCCGATTTAATTAAATAATAATAATAGTAATTCACCCTTCTTGCGAAAACAACTGAGGAAGCATCATGATCAAAATCCGACAGCACAGGAGTGATCCTGATGATGAAAAATGATGAATGAACCTGACTGGGTGACTTCCTAAAAATAGACGCTCTGGTGCAGGAGCACACCTAGCTCAACCCCTTAATTTTCTTGCTATTTGATTTTGGCATGTACTGACTCTAGCCAAGTCAGGAGAGCTTGTGTGGACCTTAGAAGGTCATTGTTTTTTTGTTTCCCTAAGGTGGATATGACTAGGTCAATCCATGACTAGATAGTTGCTTAGGAGTTGTCTTGTATGTTCTCTTGCCAATGTTGCAGAGATGAGTCCTAGAGTGGAAAGGGGACTTGAATAGCTTAGGCTATGTTTTAAATGACTTTGAGGATGGTCATATGCCATATGTAAACATTTGGAGAACAAACTTCAAAGGTTGGAGTGATATAACTGAATTTGTCATTTTCTTGCCAAAGTTGTCAACTTGGCCAAAAAGTGCTAAAATGGGAAAAGATGGAAGAATGATGGCCGAGAGGTCAAATCATGCTTAGACATCATTAATATGCCTTAAGCAACGCCCCAAAAAGATCCCAAGTTCTACTTGGTAAGAAAAAGCCAAAAGACAAAACAAAAGAAAAAAGTTGCCATGACAACTTTTGAAGATTGCACGACAATTTTCAAGAATGTATTGCAGACCGAGTTGAGTGAGGAAATGATGAATGTAACGCCTCAATCCATGAAGGAAGGTTACTTAGGAAGTGGAAAACCTATTCAAAAGCACGAGAAAGCATTTGTAACAGGGGCAAGAAGATTGAATAAACGAGTTTTAATGGTGTATTGAAAAACAGTCTCAGTTTTGATGTTTTCATTTGCATGCATGTGAAAAGGGAAGGAAGATCTCGTTTTGATGATTGATCCTTGTTCTTATGATTAGAAGACTTCTTTTCTCTTCACACCAAGGTTGGATTTGAGGTCATGGCAATCATGCTTTGAAGTATTTCCTTATTGACTGTTGTAATTGCCACAGTTTTATGCATGCATGAAGGGTGTAATGAACTAGCATCTATGTTTTAGTGATCCCTTCGTGTTCTTCATGGTCTTACAAGTCTTTTTCATTTAGGTTGCAAGTTTGGAGGAGGTTGTCTTCTTATGTTTTGAAGAGCTTTTGTGTTGTGTCAATCTGTTGTCTCAGTTTGACAGTCCTCTTGTTGCTTTTTGTTGCATGTAAGGGTTAATGGATTGAAGTTCATAATCTAACCTTGGACTCTTATTGAGCATGCATATGTAGACATTTTTCATTTACAAAGCAAGTCAAGGAGAAGTCATTTTGATTGGTTTTGAAATCATTTGTGTTTAGGCAGTCTGCTGCCACTGTTTGAGCATTTCATGAAGATGCGCTTGCCACTCCCTTTCCCACCATAGAGACTTTATGGGTTTTTGGAGTTTGGGAGTGGACTTGATGTATGATGTGTGCAGGAGGAGGGGCCCCAGAAACAAGTTTTATCATTTTTACAATGATGCCCTAGGCGAGTTGATAGCACCCGGCTAGGCAACATCAGAGCTTGTGAGCAAGATATAGTGGGTTGAATACATTGAAGGCTTCAATCCAAGTTTGGATTCAATCACAAGGATGTGTGAAGAGTCAAAATCCAGAAGGAGGAGTTCCCAAGTCAAGATTTGGTATGGTTTTCAAGAGACCTTAGAAGGGACTGTCTATAGCAAATTGAACCCTCAATTTAGGCCAAAAGTGACTTTCCAGTGTATGGACAGTTTGAAGAGTTTACACCTTCAAAATCTTGGAGGTCTCCCAAAAGGGTACTCAAATATCAAATATGTTTATCACCTTGTTAAGGAGATTGTTGGGTTAGAAGGAGAAAACCTCGTTTGTAGGGCTAATTCTAGTAGCCCTATTTGGTGCAAAGTGGACAATTTTGTAAGATTGAGTCACTAAACTCATTTGAATTGGAGTCAGAAGGTTGAATGGGATCAAACAACATCCAAACACATCCCTCATTCCTCATGAAGCAAGAAAGACCAATGTTGGGTGGAAATGCAAGTTTGACAATAAGCTAGAGCCCTTGGTTTGGCAAGCAGATTCACTGGTGTAACTAGGTAGGGTAGTTGGAAGATAGGATTGTGATCCTATACAGGTTAGGGTATCAAAGTGAACCCTAATAGGCTAGGAGAAAGCCTAAGCAAGTCCTTATAGCCAGTAAGGACATTAGAGCAACCCTATCCCCGGTTACATCACGCTCCCTCCAAGAATCTTGGAGCCCAAACCGAAAGCTGGAAATAAAATCTGAGAGCATCATATAACTCCTCAAAATCATTTCAGCTTCGTGCAGCCAATTGTTGACTTACTATAAATAGTAAGTCCCTCAAAACGGGGCCACAACCCACAATACGGTCCTCTAATCACCAGTATTAGCCTACAAGGACCCAATGATAGGCTAAATCCACTAACTCAAAAGATCGCTCCAAATGGGGACATTACAGTCCTCCCTCCCTAAAATTGCTTATCCCCAAGCAATCTCAGAAAACAGAACACAGAAGTCCACTCGGATCCCAAGGATAGAATGGAGTAATGTCCCTGCGATCACCTACAAACTCCTGTGATGAAATCACCATCCACTGAGCCAACCAAAAAAAACTCTCACCGTGCCAACCATAGTGACTCACAATCTGCAGTGCCAAACCTGTCACTACGTGGATCCCAGTAGAGATGAACCATCCATAACAAGAAAAAATGGATACCCAGAACCATCTAACAAACCAGAGCTCCCTACACACCCTACCAATCTGCCCTGTGTACTCCCGCAATCCAGATATCCATCCACTGAAAAACCATCCTGGGTGTACTGACCCTACAAGACACCTCCTGCTAACTTGCAGTAACCAACCCCATCAACTGCAGATGGAGAAAACCCATCCCAAAAAGAATGGTATAATCCTGGAGCCAACCCACACCGACGCGCAAACAAGTCCTCAACCGGTGGGTCAAAAGAGAAGTGATGAGCGCTCCTCACTAAGTAATCATGGTGAAAAGCTCTAATCCCTGTCAAATGCTCATCAAAATCGAACCGTGAATCAAGAGATGGCTCCAATCTCTGACTCTGAAAAACTGGCTGGGCAGGATCCTAGGTAACCATTTCAGCAAACCCAACCACAAAATCTCGATGAGGAAGTATTGTAGTCAAGGTATCTACAATCTTCCCCACTAACACCTGAATATCGCGAGAACCCTGAATGAGTGTACCCTTTGAAGATCCGAAAGGCCCCTCCTGCAAAACTGGACTCTCAAGCAAGTACTCTATGAACGACTCTGTGCAGTAGAAATTATAAGAAACAACATCAACCTGCTCCCTTGCAATCTAGTGGAACCCAAATTTACAGGAGGAATTTGCATACCTAATAGCTCAGGGAAGTATCTCTTATGCCTATGTCGATAAATTTATATGTTTTATATTGCTTTTTTCCCCTAATGTTCTTAGTATTCATATTTACAGTCGTTGTGTATATCTTTGCGGGTTTTTTGTTATTTATACTTTAATGCAGGTTCAATCGGCGATTAAACTTCAACGAAGATTGATGGCTGGCGCTATCCCTTAAACTGGAGATGAATGATCTTTATTCATTAAGGGAACGCAACAGGTTGACAGGTGTCCACTAAGATCTCGCTTGACTGAGGTCAAAGTTATTTAAACATCGAACAGATCAGACTTCATCCGACGGTTCGCATAATGCCTCAAAGAGAAGATGCGTGTCTTTTAATCTTCAAGGCATTACGCGATGATGACATGTGTCCCAGCCCCACTAAAGTCTGAGCGGCAAAGAATGCAGATCAACAGTTAAAACACCACTTAGATCAAACTTCATCAACGGTTGGCATAATGCCTTAAAGCAGAGATGCGGGATGTTTAACCTTCAAGGGAATGCGCCTGATCGACACGTGTCCTGGGCCCACAAGTGTTCTGAACGGTGAGACAGCAAGGACATAGTTGGCAGTTTCTGATTCATCGAGCAGGATGACAAGGATGCACATCATGTCTAAAGTTGGTTAAAGTGCGAGCTACTAAAGTTCTTATCTTTTAGCACATGGGTTTAATCAACGGTTATATCTTAACTGAACGGAAAAGATGATCGGGTGATATGAAACACTAGAGACTGATCGACAGTTAAAGCTCAGTGAAGATCTACGGTAGGCGTGATGCCTCAAAGCAGAGATGCGTGACCTTTACCCATCAAGGCATCACGACAAAGCAACACGTGTCCCTAACAGTCAAAAAGACAGAATGCCCGGGTGGCAGTGTTGACTAGGATTTTCTTTTGTCGTTTTAATATTTTAATTATATCTTTTTGTCAGCTAGGGTTTTGTTTACTATTTGATACGTTGTTATTGTGGATCTGACAAGTAATGAAATATTGCAAACTTCATGGAATAGAGAGGATGATCACATTCGAACGTTCTCTGAGGAATCTTCATGAGGATAGAGGATGTCAGATTATAGTCGATAACGTCCACGACTCTGTTCTTAATGCTGAAGATGTCCATTATCATGCAGAGTTTATATGATGCTTATGGATAAGCATGTGGTCGAAGTATCATGATGACTACATGTAGAATCATTATTATATCAGACATGATATTAAGGACTTGATAAGTTATCATTATTTTGAATTGTCTCTAACAAATCACAGGTGATTTGTTAGTGACCATTATTCTGATTCCTTTTGGTTGATTAACTGCTTTCCAAAGGATGATAATTATTCCTTTATTGTAACTAATGTTCAGTTGTTGATCTTAGTATTAGGTTTTAGTTATGAACAAACGTATTGATCTGAAGCTTGTAAGCATCCTTTGAACTTTATATAAATAAGGATACCAATTATTATTGTTTCTAGTTTGATCACAATTGCAACATGAACTCAAATGTACTATTTTTCAAAATCAATAAAAGATAAGTGTTTTCTGTCTTGTGGTAAGAAAGTTCAATTCATTTCAGTTAGTCCCTTGCAATTATTGAAGGAATTTCAATTTCTATTCTTGTAATGCTTATGTTGAGATCTTATGTCTTATATCATTATTTGATTATCAAGGAGTTTGTGAAAAGTCAGTGTTTCCGGCTTCTTGTTCAACTGGTCTCCCAACCATAAGAGTTAAATTCATTTGAACTAACAAGGATATAAATAGACTTAAATTTCTCTGCATTTATAGCATTCGAATAGTTGATGGTATTGGAACATATACTGTCTTGCAAGGTTGTACATAGTATTGAAATCGGATTGACTCTATTGCCCAAGTTGATATAGGCACTGATCTAATTAATTGTTGGATATAGTCATTTAGTTCATTGTTTTAAGTTGTTGAGATATTCTAGCATTCATTCGTTTATACCAGAGTTACAAGACTCTGTGAGTCCCAAGGCGAGTCAGGCCTCCAGAGCCTAGTTGGCTCTGGACTCGGACTCGCCCGAGTCCAGCGGAGTTCAGTCGGACTCGCTGAGTCCATGGACTTGCTGGACTCGGCGAGTCCCAAGCCCAGGACTCTGCCGCGGCAGCAACATAAAATAAAGTGAAATAAAACATTTTTTTAATGTTTTTTGCTTTCTTTAACAGGTTTATATGTTATGTTTTTGACCTAAAAAGGTCATTCTATCACATGCAAACAAGGAGAGAAGAGAAAAAAGGCTTGAGAGAGGAGTATTGGGGTTTTAGGAAAAAGATTGGGAAATTGATTGGCTCTCATAGATCGATTGTTGATTGTTTGTGCAAGTTTGTAGCTTGCATTCACACATTGAGAGGAGCTAAAAGAAGCATTTGGAGGAGGCATCTACATTAGAAGAGTTGCATTTCCATTTTTTGATCAATTTTGAAGAGGTAAGTTACGTTTTTTGTATAGTTTTTTGAATTTTTTACATTCATGAATCATATTTCGGTTTCCATTTTGTTGTTTTAGTCTTTAAAGTTTACATTTGTTTTTTTTTATGAAAAACTTGAAAAGTAAGAAGCCCTAATGTTTGATTTTTTTATTGTAGATGCTTATTTTTTTTCATTTATGATATATTGCAGCAGCAACATAATCATAATGTCTCAGCCGGAGGGTAGTTCATCAACACAACAACCTAAATATTATCCAAATGC
>MU228471.1:3757640-3781454 GCA_018584345.1 Thuja plicata | reverse complement strand
TTGTAGACAAGTCCTAGGCGAGCTAAATGGTCCGGCTAGGGAACTTGTAGGAGAGAGAGATAGCAGGAGAAGGTGCATGACTGACTTTATTCAGTCATGGAGAGGAAGATAAGGTAGAGAGTGAAGCTTTTCGATGGGTAGGAAACCTAGGAGAGAGGGAGTATAGAAATCCTTCCAGTTAGGGTCTGTGAGTAACCCTAAGAGACTCGAGTGGGAGTCTAGAGGATCCTAAAGTGAATAGGGTCCAAAGTGAGATTCCTAAGAGGGAGTAGGAGTCTAGAAGAGAAAGGTGACCTCCCCATCATGTAGAGAAACTCAAGCCTCGCTACTATGGTCCTTTTAGGATTGTCAAACAAGTGGATGAGCTCCCTTAAGAGTTAGAGTTACCAGCAAACAGTAGAGTTCATAATGTTTTTCATGTGTTGCGCCTCAAGAAGGCGTTAGGACATCATATTGTTCCTTCTGCAGTTTTACCACCCCTGGACGATGAGGGGAAATTGATTCTAGTACCTGAGGCCATCTTGGATGTTAGAGAGAAATAGTTATGGAGGCGGGTCATCAGGGAATACCTCATTAAGTGGAAGGATTTGCCGATAGAGGATGCTACTTGGGAAAGTGAGGATATTTTGAAGCATCCTGAATTGAGATTGCTTGGGGACAAGTAATTTCAGGGAGGGCAAACTGTGATGTCCCCTCCTAGTTAGACATCAGTTACTTAGTAGGATTAGCCTATCAGTTGACCCTCGTAGGCTAATGGGGTTGGATATAGGGTCCCTTGAGGCAAAGACCTAGTCAGTGAATGGGTTATTTTTCTACTCCAGAGCTCAGTAGTTTCAGACTTGGCATTTGTATGGGTTTCAAGGCACAGTTTATCATACTATTTATATTAACTCAGGGGATGATTGACAGGGACTTAGTATTTTTAGTAATGAAATCAGATGCATTGAGGATGCAGTGGTTGATTCCCTAGTTCAGACAGAATTGAGAAATAAGAAGTAATCATGGAGTTATGTTATTTTAATTATTAATAAAGTACTACTTTATTAATAATTATTCATTAATGGCATAATATAATGTTATAATTGCACTTTTAATGAAGGGTCAAGTCATCATTAAAGGGGCCCATATGATTTAATTAATTTTGGGCGCCTATTCCAAGAAACTTCATTAAATATTTTAGTGCAAGTTATTAAAACATTAAAATGGTTTAAATGATGCTTTTTGGAGAAGTTCGACTTCATGAAGGAAATATAAAGGTTGCCATGGAAAAGTCGAACCATTCTTTTGGCATTTTGACAAACTCATTTCATGAATTCACTGAGCATTGGTGAAAAGAGACAAGGGTTTCTGCAATTCCAAAGCTTTTTGGGCATTGGAGAGCATAGCTTCTTCATTGTATCAGCTTTCTGAGGTTGTGGGATATCAACTGAAGATAGCTTATTAGTTGGCTTCATTCAGAGGTCAAGATTGTGCACATTGAAAGAGGATTTTCAGAGGAAATAAGCAATTGGAAGGGCCCAACTGAGGGAAGTTTAAAGTCTGCAATTTGGTGATTATTGGCACCATTCCTAGGCAAGTTTGACTTGCTTTTTAGCAGCCATTGTCAATAGCAAAGATGTGCCAGGTATTGAAGGGCAATTTTATGCAAGGAGGGTACAATAAATCCCAAGAAAATTCCAGAGAGGACGCTAGACTTGGAATAACACATTAGCATCAATATTAAGGGTTCACGTGGCAGATTTCAAGGGCATCCAATCATTTTGAGCTGCTTTTTACCAACAGAGGCATAGAAGTAGTTTGTTCAGCTTTTATGGGTATGCATGTGTGTATAAGACTTCAATGTATAATGAATAAAGATGATATATGATCCTTGCAGTTATTATCTCATTATAATTTTCTAGATTTCAGTTTTGAGTACTTCTATGTTTCCTTGCATTACTTTTTATATCTAAAACACAAAAAAATTAAGAATTCAGAAAACCAAAATAAAAACTTCATTACTTGCATCCAAGAAATTGAATACTACCGACAGAGAGGACTAAGGGTCTTCACACTATGTCATCAAGGCTTCCAGGAACAATGCAATAGCATGGTGTTGCATGTAGAACATTTTATGTCTGAAATGAAAGAACTCTTTTATGCGTTATGATAGTACCTGCCCCCAATTGTATACCATTTCCAGTCATAAGGCCATTCATCAACCTGACCATCCATATGGCAATAATAGACGCCCTACTGGATCATGTAAGCTTGCTCTTCACCAAATCCATAATACATTTCCACTCGGCAAATACAATAAAGGATTTCTTCAGTCCCCTATTGTTGTTACTACTCCACAAGCTGTCTCATCCTATTGGGAGAGGTCAGGCCTGCAGACCAACTCAAGCAATAGTTTCTTCTCTTCCGCAGACATTTTAGATGAGGGTTTCATTCAAGAATAACCCTTTGAGGGGATGCCAAATACTTTTGTAAACACCTTTTGTGAGAATGAAACCACCAATGTGTGGTCAACATATTGTATTATAGACTTGTTGGAATGACGATCATATCCTTCAACCATGGACCACAGTACTGGTTCAAACTCTCGAAGATTAAATATAAGCACTAAGATTATTCTGTCTACCTCAGCCTTTCGCAAGGATTCCTTCACTTAGTGGTTGTCTGGAGTGCTTTCCCACCATGTCCTACACTCACTGCAAGTCACACTCTTGAATGTAAGAATCTGCGCAGTCACTGGCTCATCCTTTTGCACCTTCCCTCATATTTTCTTCTTACTACTTGAAGTGGCTATACCTGCTTGCAATGCCTTTTTCTTGTCAATTCCAGCTTTATACTTGATTTCGTAACTTCTCGTACTGGGGATTCTATAACTATAAGCAGATATAGAACAATGAAGTGAACTGAATATTTGGTTAAGAGAAGTCAAGAGACATGTTGAAGTGCTATTACCATAGAAGAATTAATAAAAATGAAATAAGAGATGTCAGAGGAGAATAAAGATATATCATTTAATCATAATCAGATTAGTGAACTGAATATTTGGTTAAGAGAAGTCAAGAGACATGTTGAAGTGCTATTACCATAGAAGAATTAATAAAAATGAAATAAGAGATGTCAGAGGAGAATAAAGATATATCATTTAATCATAATCAGATTTATTAATGAAGAGATGCAATTAGCATGTGGAATGAAGAATTATGTTATTAAAGATGAAAGGAGAAGTCTCTAAATGAAATTGTCTCACTTGGGATGATACAAAGAGAGCATTGTGTGAGAGATAGAATGTGGGTTGAACAAAAGTTATACTATTAATACACCAGCAGATGAAGAGCAGATACTAAGAGTTTATTTGCAGATTTTATGAAGGAATTGTGAGGAGTGTTAAGAGTGAATTTAAAGGACAACATTATAGCAGATTTGTGGGCGATATTGTAAAAGATTTGTAAATAGGCTTATAGCGTAATTTTGAGAAGTTAATGCAAGAGGTTGGTGCCTATCATTTATAGGAGAGATTGGTGTCTCTCGCTAAGTTGTTGCTTGGATGGGGGGGTTGCTCCTACGAACTAAGGGATTGGCGTCTCTTGTGAGTTGATGTCTACAAAGTTGTAAGAGGATTTTACATAAACAATATTGCCATGGTTCTCTCCTGCAAGGGTTTTCATGTAAATCTCATGTTCTCCTTGTATTGCGTAAAAGTTGCATCTTATATTGTTGTTATTGTGAAATTGACATGCTTATGGCATTTAAGGTTGAAAAAGTAAAGATTGTTGTTATATTGATTCATCCCCCCCCCNTTCCCCCCCCCCCCCCCCCCTCTCAATATAAATGTGGGCTCATCAAACACCTTACAAACATCAACATGAGATCAATACAAGCTCCTTACGAGAAAACCCGCTAGTAGTCACTTATGGCAGACCAAGAGTCACTACTTAGAAATCCACTTTTGTTTAGAAAATACCTCCACATTAGAAGCCAACTATAGAAGACCAAGAGTCACAACTTAGAATTCTAGTTTAGATGTCCCTATGGGGAATAGAACTTGGGTCTCCACAATGAAAACCCAACATTTTGACCAATAAATATCAACCCCTTGGGCAATCAAAATAATTTAAAAAAAACACCTTAGTGTTATAGCTTGTTGGAAAGAGGATGAAAAGTTTTAAATCATACATGCATAAAACAGGGACCTTGCATATCAAAAATTATCATTAATTTAATAACAAGTTCTTTTTGGAGCAAAAAAAAAAGTTTTCTTTATTAAAAAAATGATTTTTGAAAAGAGGGGTCTTCCTAAAAGTTTGCTGTGAAAAGTATATAAGAAGGTTTGGAGAGCTCATTTGCATTATGCAGTTTATTCTATTTTCCTCTAGTGAAACCTTTTTGGTTTTGTGGGATTCAGGTTGGTTCCTCTCAACCTTCTTGAAGACGAAAACCCTTTCGGATAAGATTAATCAAGATGGTGAAACCTCCATAGTGTGGCTCACGCAGAGTTATAGGTTGTGTTAAACAATTTTCTGGAATGATTTGGAGATGAAAATTTTGTCATTAGCACCCAATTGCCCAATTTGTAAGTACGTCTCGATAAATATTTTCATGTCATTGATGAAATTATTTGTGTTGAGTGTGTGGGCGAAAAGAATAGAAAAATATAAGTGATGTGTGAATGGTGAAACTATCAGAAAGTGCAAGTGATATACATACAAGGTGAGATTTCGGTAAGAGCGTTGTGTGCTATAGAAAAGTCAATTTAAAATATTATTTAATTTGCTGAGGTATTCCCAGCCGAATCCCCCATGCTCAGCTCGAAGGAGAGCCATATCACTCCTCATTCATTACGAAGCATTTCACACTTTATAGGAGGGAAATACATTCTTAAAATACTTTGGAGAACCCATAAACTTTCTCACAGCCTCCCAAAGTCATAAAGGAATCAGTGCTTGAGTCAAAGGAGGAGCCACCAACCTTAATAAGGCTGCCGTACAAGTTATGAAGGGGTCAAACCTCTTCCAGAAACTTTTGCAGACCTTTGGGGAAGCATTTTGTAACTAGGTTGACAGCTGATGAAGCTGATGGGGTACTTTCAAGAGGTCAGCAAACTTGATATTTGAATATTGAAAAAAATAATCAATGGCATTACAGCTTTTTGAAAATTTCTGTGTCAACTTTGTTCGGGCAATACAAGGAACATTAAATATTCTCTTAAAATTACTATATGCATTAAATTTTGTGAAAATGATTCTTCTTGTTTATTTATAAAAGTACTTACATGCAAGCTGGAAAAAACAAACTCTGAACAATCATTATAAATCAGTTATAAATCTACCCAGTTTGGAAGTCTGTAATAAAATACATTTCTGTTATAACAGCAAACTTTATTGTTATTGTTAAATCATTCATTGTTGTTATTTACCATTCCGTGTATGAATATCAATGCTAATGAATGGTATTTGAGAATCTTGAAAACTCTGCATCAAATAAACTCAGAAATCAGAAAACTCTTCGTTAAAATATACATGCAAAATGTTTGACGAAAAATGTTCAGTGGGCAAGGTGAAAAAAACTTGGGTCTCAATTGGGTAGGGGAGGATAATAATAGATCATGATCATTATAGTTCACTGATTTTACATGGGAATTGACTCAGTTTAAAAACCTGTAACTATCTTCAATGGCTCTACCATAAATATACCTGAGAATAGAACTATATATGCAATTCAGTAACCACAC
Organism: Thuja plicata; assembly: GCA_018584345.1. Classification (NCBI taxonomy): domain Eukaryota; kingdom Viridiplantae; phylum Streptophyta; class Pinopsida; order Cupressales; family Cupressaceae; genus Thuja; species Thuja plicata. The sequence continues at coordinate 3,775,729 of MU228471.1, read as the reverse complement.
GTGAAAATTGTTTGTTGTCCAAATTAAATTACTCAAAAAATCTCTATAGAGAAACCAACCAATAATTTCAAAAAATGTAATCTGATAAAAATGAATTGGCAAATGTAACGTATTTTATACTAAATAAGTATCAGAAGCATAAAGTAATCATTACCGTTCCAAGTAGGGCACCCTTTTTAGTTGGCAAATAGGCAAATGGTCGTTGATGCAAGACACTACATACTCCACTCAGTTCTGAACAACTATGCAATAGTGATGCCTCCCTTTCATTCCATATATCAAGGAGTTCCTTGGATGGCGCCGTTCCAATAAGTCCAGGATGAATTAAACCCGGAAATCGGACACCTACATAGCAAAAATCATAGGACAAAATGACATTAATTTCAGCATCTTATTATGTACTTGTTTCTTTCTCTTTCTGGCTAAATTTGAAAATTACAATGTACAGTTGATTGCCTTGATGTACTAGAGTATATTTATTCAAACATCAAATTATGAACAACGCACATCATACATAGTTAGGTCTGCAATTTCATCTTTCCCCTTTCAAGGTCTTATTTCAACTTAAATAGTTACATATTTCTTATTCACCAAAAAATGTATACATATCAAGCTCATAATAGTATATAGTCCAAATAGATCTAATTTGACATGAAAGCCTACAAAAAAAGTCTACATCCCATGTAAAAGTCCTTTCATACATATTTATAAGGCACTAACATCAGTCTTTTATTATTATGAAGGGTTTTCACAATCAGTCTAATATCACGTAAAGATCTTGTAAAGTCTTATTATGAGTAATTATTGTCTTAACAAACTTATTTTATCATACATGGATCCATCTTGATTTTTTTTTAACTTTCTAATTTTTCCCCAATTGATTTATTATAGTGTGTAATAAGCTGCCTTGATCTGATATTTTTTAATGCTTTACTCTTCACGGTAATTTTGTCAAACAGTTTGCTTGCGAGCTGCTCACTAGTTTTTTTCAGATTTAGTTCCAGTTTGCAGTGGTATGAATTTGTTTGTGGCTAATTGCTAAGTGACTTTCAGATCTCGTTCAATTGTAGAAAACATTACACAACAAAATATTTGCAATATAGCACAAAGATCAAAGCTGAGAACACAATTTTATTTCAGACTTCCTTGTAATGACTTCAAATATGACATTCCAGATTTATATAATGTATAGACCTGATTATTCAAACTTCATAGAAATGGTTTCAAACATTACATATCAGATTTTAGAAGACAATATGCAGACCTGGCATTATGGCCGGCTGAAGCAGAGTTACATAAATGAAATGCTCTTACCAAATGATGCAAAATCACCAACAATATAGCAAGTTACTGACATTCCAGATTTATATAATGTGTAGACCTGATTATTCAAACTTCATAGAAATGGTTTCAAACATTACATATCAGATTTTAGAAGACACTATGCAGACCTAGCATTATGGCCGGCTGAAGCAGAGTTACATAAATGAAATGCTCTTACCAAATGATGCAAAATCACCAACAATACAGCAAGTTACTGTAGCAGTGTTACTGTAGCACGACAATGTAGCACGGTACTGTAGCATGGCACTGTAGCACGTTACTGTAACAACTCTTAAACAGCCCAAATAACTTATACTTCCACTCCAACTCTAACTCTCAAATGTGAACCCTTTCCTGGCAACTATAACATTGGCAAATGAAAGAAAGATCTCTGTCAAATGATTTTACCTTGCAGCTCCAAAACGAATCTCAAGACCATATATTCCAATGGTGTCAAGATTGATAGCTTGAAGGGATTTCGTCCTCCAGCCCTAGAGAGTTTATCTCCAGAATTTCAGCAAATTTTCATCAAATATTCAAGCATACCAAAATGAGAGCCTTCACCTCCTTTTAAACACTTTTCTCATCCACCTTTCAATTCATCTTCTCAATGTGGGATAAATAACTTCTTTTAAAATAACACTTCCCACTTAAAGAATAAAAAGCTACTTTTTAAATAATAAAGACTTTAATAAAATGTACTTAAATATATTTGTCACTTTATTAAATAAACTATTTAAATCTTTAGGCATTAAAATAAAATAGCAAACGAACTCGAAATATTATGTATGATAGCTCGTTGGAAAGAGCTCGCCGAAATGCTCTAAGTCCAATATTGAAATGCCACCCACTGAACCCTCTGCCGACTTACTATAAATAGTGTCTGGAAACCCTACCTAATCAACTCCGATTTGCCTAAAGCTAAACTTGCCTAGGCCAAATCCCTCTCTAATCCCTATGAAGTCCTAGTTATCCCACGGGACCAAGACGAAATTGGTTAACGACACATCATAAGTTGATGAGCTAGAAAGGGGACATTATAGTCTGCCCCCCTTGAAATATCTTGTCCTCAAGCAATGTCAACTTTGGATGTTGTAAGATGTACTCACCCTCCCATGTAGCATCCTCTACCGGCAAGTTCCTCCATTTCACTAAATATTCTCTGATAGTCCTTTTCTAAAAGGGTACGCTCTCTGATATCTATGATAGCCTCCGAAACTAGAATAAGCTTCCCCTCTTCATCTAGAGGAGGTAACTCTACGGAAGGTATCACATTGTGACCCAACGCCTTCTTGAGGCGAGACACATGAAATACATTGTGTACCCTGCTATCTATCGGCAACTCCAACTCATAAGCGACCTCTCCTACTCTCTTGATAACTCTGAACGGTCCATAATAGAGTAGTTTCAACTTTTCTGCACCACTCTTCTTGAGAGTGGATTGTCTGTACGGTTGGAGCATGAGATAAACCATGTCACCAACCTCAAACGACTTCTCAACTCTGTGCTGATCTGCATATTGCTTCTGCTGGTTTTGAGCTTTCTGGATGTTTTCCTTCAAGGATTTCATAATGTCCTGACTCTCATGCAATAGATCCTTGGCTTTAGGTACTTTGTTGTCACCAAACAATAAGTCCAAGAAGCTCGGAGCCTCATATCCATATAGGGCCATAAACGGTGACATCTGAATGGATGTGTGGTAAGTAGTATTGTAACAGTATCCCTCTACCCACTTATTGACAATCTCAATCTGTCCGTCTGTCTGTGGGTGATAGCTAGTACTAGGGGTGAGCTCTGTGCAACACAACCTGAAGAGCTCCTACCAAAATTTGCTCATAAACCTATTGTTCCTGTCACTGATAATGTATCGCAACAACCCGTGCAATCTGAATACCTCCCTGAAGAATAACTCTGCTACCCATACCGCTGTATATGCGGATGCAAAGGCAAAGAAGTGTGCAAATTTAGTCAGCTTGTCCACCACCACGTAGATGCAATCCCTACCTTGGACCTTGGGTAGGCTCGTGATAAAATCCTTCGACACACTGTCCCACTTCATCTCTAGAATGGGTAGGGGCTGCAACAAACCACCAGGAAATGAGTGCTCATGTTTATTTTGTTGGCACACCGGGCACTCTCTCACATACTATAACACATCTATTTTGAGCCCCTTCCATGTGAAGCGCTCTCTCACCTGTCTGTAAGCTTTGAAGTATCCCTAATGTCCTGCCATAGGTGAGTCATGTAGAGCTCTCAAAATCTTCTTCTTAATAGCGGATCCTGGCACCAATAAAATCCTGTCCTTGTAAATGATCAAGTCATTTACCACCAAATACCTCTCATCCTGCATAGTACCATCAATAATACTCGTAGCCCACTTATCATTTGCATACTCTGCAGAAATCAACTCTCTCCAATCATCTGCTATCGCTCCCAAAGCGCACAAGTGAGGCCTCTGAGATAAGGCGTCAGCAACAATGTTTTTCTTCCCTTTGACGAAGACTATGTTAAAGTCATAAGCCTACAACTTGCTGACCCATTTCTGCTACCTATCATTTAAATCTTTTTTCCCAAGGAAATGTTTTAGGTTTTGTGATCAGTTTTAATTGTGAATTTGCTGCCCACCAAATCTTGTCTGAATTTAGCCAAGACATGCATAATGGCTAACATTTCCTTGTCGTATATCTTGTAACTCCTCTCAGCACCTCTCAACTCCTACTTTCAAATGCAATAGGGTGCTTATCCTGCATTATGACCGCCCCAACACCCTCTCCTAAGGCATCACAATGTAGCTCAAATGGTCTACTGAATTTTGGAATGGCTAAAACTGGGCAAGTACTCATCAATTCCTTGAATCTGTCAAAACACTGCTGAGCTTTGTCTGTCCACTCAAATACATCATTCCGAGTCAAATCTGTGAGAGGATTTGTTGGTTGTGAATACCCTTTCACGAAACGGCGGTAGAACCCATAAAGACCCATGAAACCTCTGATTTGTGAAAGACTCCTGGGTGGCGGCCAATCCATAATAGCCCAAATTTTATCTGGATCCATACGGACACCCTCAGCACTGATAATGTGTCCCAAGTATAACAACTCAATCATCCCAAATTCACATTTTGACATCTTAGCATACAAGGACTCTCGCTTCTGGATGCTCAACAAAATATCAATATGTTTCAGATGCTCCTCCCAAGTCCTATTATAAATAAGTATATCATCAAAGAATATCATAACAAACCTCCTCAATTGCTCTTTGAAAACCCTGTTAAAGCAAGACTGAAAGGTGGTTGGCACGTTAGTCAAACCAAAAGGCATGACTAGAAACTCGAAATGCCCATAGCGGCACCTAAATGTCGTCTTCTCTACATCATCCTCCCAGACTCGAATCTAATGATAATTGGTTCTCAAGTCTATCTTAGAGAAGTAGCAGGCTCCATGAAGTTTATCTATGAGCTCATCTATGCGAGGAATCGAGTATCTGTTATTGATGGTCTTCTTATTCAATTCCCTATAATCTATGCACATCTGAAAAGTCTCATCCTTCTTTTTGACCAAAACCACTACTGAAGCAAATGGACTCTTACTAGGTCTAATGTGTCCCATCTAGAGGAGCTCCTTGATAGCCTTTTCGATCTCATCTTTATACCTCTTTGGATGCCTGTAGGGAGTAACGATCACCGAATTAGCTCCCTCCTCAAGCTCTATCACATGTTCAATTCCTCTATCCGGTGGTTTTCCTGGTGGTATATCTCCAAACACTTTGGTGTGTTTGGTCAACAACTCCTGAATCTATGGAGGGTACTCACACTTCTACTCAGTGACCTCTGGTATCGTCAAGATCTCTACTACCCACTGCACCTAATCATGTCATACTAAGCTCTCCATCCGCTTGAGTGATACCACTTTAAGTCCACCGTCTAATAAAACTCTAAGTACCACTTTCCTACCCTGGTGCTCAAAACGCAACTCCATTTTAACTAAGTAAAAAGTGAATTCATGGAGAGACTTCATCCAAATCATGCCAAGAATGACATCATAATCTTCCATGTTGACTACATAAAATTTTCCCACCATGTCATAGTCTTCCATCCGCATATGCAGATCAGTAATTATACGAATGCTCTGTAACTTATGCCCACTAGCCACTATAACTCTGAAGCCCTCATACTCCTCAGTGTGAAGCCATGTCTTCTTGACCAGTCTCTCTGAGATAAAGTTATGAGTAGCCCCTGTGTCCACCAATGTAATAACTTGCTGCCTCAGTATTACACTTCACCCTGAAGGTTATTGCTTTCTCATCAGGGTTACATAAATGAAATGCTCTTACCAAATGATGCAAAATCACCAACAATATAGCAAGTTACTATAGTAGCATTACTGTAGTTGCGGTATTGTAGCACGACACTGTAGCAACTCTTAAACAACCCCAATAACTTACACTTACACTCCAACTCTAACTCTAAAATTAAAACCCTTTCTTGGCAACTATATCATTGGCAAATAAAAGAAAGATCTTTGTCAAATGATTTTACCTTGCAGCTCTAAAACGAATCTCAAGACCATATATTCCAATGGCGTCAAGATTGATAGCTTGAAGGGATTTCGTCCTCCAGCCCTATATAATTTATCTCCAAAATTTTACCAAATTTTCATCAAATATTCAAGCATACCAAAATGAGAGCCTTCACCTCCTTTTATACACTTTTCTCATCCAACTTTCAATTCAAGATCATATATTCCAATGACGTCAAGACTCAAGATTGATAGCTTGAAGGGACTTCGTCCTCCAGTCCTAGATAATTTATCTCCAAAATTTTACCAATTTTTCATCAAATATTCAAGCATACCAAAATGAGAGCCTTCACCTCCTTTTAAACACTTTTCTCATCCACCTTTCAATTCATCTTCTCAATGTGGGATAAATAACTTCTTTTAAAATAACACTTCCCACTTAAAGAATAAAAAGGTACTTTTAAATAATAAAGTGACTTTAATAAAATGTACTTTAATATATTTGTCACTTTATTAAATAAACTATTTAAATCTTCAGGCATTAAAATAAAATAGCAAACGAACTCGGAATCTCATGTATGATAGCTCATTGGAAAGAGCTCGCCGAAACGCTCCAAGTCCAATACTGAAATGCCACCAACTGAGCCCTTTGTTGACTCACTATAAATAGTAAGTGTATGGAAACCCTACCTAATCAACTCCAATTTGCCTGAAACTAAAATTGCCTAGGCCAAATCCCTCTCTGATCCTTGTGATGTCCTGGTTAGCCCACGGGACCAAGATGAAATGGGCTAACGACACATCATAAGTTGATGAGCTAGAAAGGGGACATAACATAGTGAAAAGGAAAATGGAATTAGTTTTGTTCTAATATGTAATGTCCCTTTTTCCTATAATCTGAGACACTACTTGTAATTCAATGAATGTATAAACAATTGCTGATAATTAAGTAATGATTTGAATGATGCTTAATTCTAAATGCATACACTGATACAAAATAACAATGATTGCATAACAATCAGGATAACAAATATATGTTGTTTCTGATATACAGGTAATTACATGCACGACTGAATGTTCCAATGATGAATCTTGATTCAGCCCTTTCTTCTTCATATCCACCTTGCCCTTTGGTTGTCCTTCCTTTCTTTCGTGAATTCCTCAAGCTTGAACTTGGCACCCTATCCTTGCCAATCTGTAAGAGCAAAACCACGTCTTACTTCATTTGATTCGATAAAATATTGCCAGGATCTTCTATAGTCCTTTGGCCTAATCTTGCTACCGTCCACTAGAGCGCATCAGTCAGGGCTTATAGGCTGACCATTATCTAGTCCATTCCTTTTCTTGGAATAGTCTTCCTCTATCCAAGTCTTAGTTACATATGCATATGTGGGTCATTAGTATATATTGGCGTAGTAGGGACTTTATCCCCTTCAAATTCTCAATTTTAAGATTGAGAGTTCTTTTAATTATCTTGAATAATAACTTAAGTATAAAAGAAAATTTACTTTATTAATTTAGATTTGAAGTCTGGTTAATTACAATACAATATCATTTATTAATTACCATTTATAAATAACTTATTCCTGTAAATATGAACTTGTCATCTCTTTATATAATATTAATTCTTATTGATGAATCTGAATATATATATATATAAACATATATATATATACCAAAATTACAATATTATTTATTAATCTAGAATCATCTATAATGATCATTTTATAAATCTGAAATAACCATATATATATATATATATATTAATACTTACAAATTATTATCGACTGTCCTTTTTCTCTGTTATCCAATGCTGATTTGCTCTCCATACTTCCTTTCTTTTTCTTCCTTTTTCCCCCCTTCCTTACCATTCGGGAGGTTTATAAATATCTACATGGGAGGGGGAGTCACGTCCCCTCCACACAGTCGTCACCCTTAAGGGGTGCGACTGGTCGCAGCCTTAAGGCTGCGGCTCAGTCGCACCTCATAAGGTTGACGACTTATACATGCCGATAGCGTTTGATTATAATGATATATCTTATAATATATATTAAATATATTATAATATATATTATATATATTATAATAAGTTTATTTAATGATTGATTATTATTATTAATAAATATATTACTAATAATAATATTTATAATATAATGTTATTAATTATTTATTAATAATAATGTGTTTTCAATTTCTTAATTATTAAAATAATAATATTGTTTAATTATTATTAATAAATAAAATATATTAATAATAATTCCATCTCTTAATTATTATAATAATATTAAATGATATTTCAAACTATTTGATATTATCGACTCGTCGATATTCGTCCAAACATATGATTTATTAATCACCAAAATATGAATTGCGGTAATCAGTGGAATACAATTATCTATATGGTTTACGAAAATGTCTAGCATAGTGGTTGATAGAATCATCGTCATAAATGTTGACATGAATATTTTTTCTTATTTGGTTCTCCACATAAAATCGTTACCTTTTACATAACATATCGTTGATATATACTTTGTGGCTATTCCATTATATTTCTTGTTTGAACGATATCCTCTTGATAGATGAAAGCCATAGGTTTGAATTATTAACTTTGCGTTACGACTAACATTATTATCATTGGTTCAAATTTATTTGTTTATGGAATGATCTTTTGTCTATTAAGAGACTTTACATACTTAAAGATAGTATAATTTATATTATATTTCAATTTGTTTATTTAAATTGTATTTTAGAGAGGGGATATCACAGCCACATGTGAGAAAAGTCGGTGGCCATATAACCATTCAATTGTCTAGTCCAGTCTCTACCTAGGATCAAGCCATAATAATCTGATACGTCTACAATTGATATGTCGATGAGTTGTTCCATCCTAGGGTCCGAGGCTAATTGCATGTGGATGTTGTTCAGTTCACCCACCACTGGTATTTCAGTTTTGTCTAACTGAGTAACCCTCTTGTTTGACTTTGTCGGGACAAGTCCTAATGACCTACAAACAGCCAGAGGCGTAACATTGTTGAATGCTCCTGAATCTATCAGACAACTATGAAGTAACTTCCCGAATATCCTTACTGATAGCAAAAAGGGAGCTAGCTCATCTTTCGCTTGATAGAATACCACTAGGGTTTTGAATCCAGGCTTAAGCTTTGTCTTTGTCTTAGTTAATTCAGTCGATTCCTCTGTCTTTGTTGTTTCACTCCCTTTGGCAGCATCTCCACAATTATTTACATTTTGACTTGGGGTTGTTGCATTCTGAGCTATGTAAACTGGTTGTGGCGCCTGCTGATTGTTGAAGGTATCAAGATCCCCATATGAAATACCCTGAGTCGGGCTCGCCTCTTGGATCACATTCACTGCATTGTGAGGAGGCTTGTTTGTCGTTGTGGAAACTTAAGCTTGAGATCCATGTCCCTTGTTATCCTTCAGGTTGTTGAGGACAATATCCCTAATCTCTGTTACTCTCATCAACTCAAACAATGGTAGATTAATCTTAATCTTCATTTTTTCAGCTACACTTTGTCCTAACTTCCTAAACTCTTCACTACTTGTGGAATTAGTAGCTACATGCTCCTTATTAACGCCTTGAGTTCCACGCACACCTTGTGGAGCACTAGCACTTTGACCACTATTGTTGTTGTTGGCCTATCTATATTCTAGAGCATCCTTCAGATAATTTGGCACATTACTAGCATTTGGATGTAGAGGTGTGTTGAAGTTATTTGGTGGAATGGAGGAGGTTAAAGGCTCATCATTCCTCCTATTAACTCTTTGATAAAACCTTGTTGAGTTCCCTTGCGACTGCTGGAATGTTTGAACTTCACTGGTGCCTTGGACAAGGACACTATTGTTTAATGGAGGGAAACAATATACGAATTCCTTCATAGATTCATTTGGATCGGGTGGTGCATCTACTGGACCATTTGCTAATGCCGGTTAAAATTTTCCCTCATGCTCTTCATAGGCTTCAAATTCAAGAGGGAAAGAAAATTCTTCGAAAGTTAGGCATTGATCGTATCTTGTGGTAGGCACTATTTCATATCTAGTAACCGGAGTATCATCCTGATGGATCGACACATCCACCACCTTTTGGAACAAGTTTGATGCCTTCTTAAACTCAGCACATTCTAATTTCGAATGTTGGTTTGTCTCATGGAATCTACAATATTGGGATAGTGTTGACTCTGCCAAGAATATCCTCTCAATTGGTCTGTTCTCCGGAGCAGGTGGGTTATCGAGTGGCGACACCACATTATCGTTATTCGGATTGGTATTCCAAGTCTTCCTTTGGTTGTTGTTGTATCCTTGATTGCTAGATTGAGCGCCTCCTTGATAGTTTCCCCCTTGACTATTCCTTTGATACCCACCATCCGGATTATTCCTTTGGTAATTGCCCTAGTAACCACCTTGGTAGCTTCCTTGATTTCGTTGAAAGTTTCTTTGCATATTTTGAAGCTGGTTATTTTGATTCTTTAAGTATGTGACCTCGGTGGAGAGCTTCTTCACTTGCTCGGCCAACTCCTTATTCTCATCTTTCTCCTCTTGTGTTCTTGCAGATGTACTTGCACTTTGAAGATATACTAGCATTGTTGGACGTGCGTGCGACAAGGGAGCTCCGAGGTGCACCACAAGTTGGTTCGAGGGAGCTTGATATGTGGGTCATGGAACTTGAGTAATTGTAACTGTTGACTCTGACATATTTTGTTTCATCTGCTTGGCTACCTCCATAGCTCTAACGTACGCCTCATTCAAACTAGTTGGTTCAGGGTGATATTCTTGTGAACATAGATGTTTGGGAATCCAAAGCATTGTAATACATCTCCATGGTGCCTGTGTCTTGTACAACATAAGGAGCTTGCAGCCAAGTATATGCTCTATGAAAACGATTGTTGAAAAAACTGATAGACTCTTGATCTTGCCTTGTAATATCCGCAAATTACTTGTACAAGTCCAACCGGGTGATGGGAGTACCAAACTTTCCCACGAATGCATCCTTCAACTGATTCCACCCGGTTATGGACGAAGTTGGCAAATGCACAAACCAGTAGAAGGCCTCTTCTCCCAAAGAGTGAGGGAAGAGCCTGCATGCCACATCTTCATGCTGAATTCTTTCATTACATAATGCATCTTGAAAAACCTTGATATGTTCCTCTGTTGTAAGATTGGGATCATTCACGTGAAACTTGGAACAAAAGTGCTCTAGATTCTTGGGCAAATCATGATATTGATTGAATGTGAGGTGAGGCATTTTTTTGAATCCATGGAGGTTGCGCCATCGCTGCTTGTGTTGGTTTAATTGGTGTTTCCTGAGTTGGAGTAACTTGAGCTTGAGTGCCCTGAATTGGAATGTTGGAAGAACTTGTCCAACTCGTAGTATTAGCTACCCAGTGATTTCTTCCTTTCTTCTAAAATTGCAACTCAATCAAATCTTCCTCTTGATGTGGTGTAAACCTTAGTATCCTCTGTCTTCTTTCAAATTGTAACTTCTCAAACCTTTCTGGAGAAAAGGATCCAATTCTTCGATCCAGCTTTATGTTTAGTCTTGATTCTCCTCAAGAGTTGATTGAGATAACCTTTGCGCTTTCCTTTCTCTTTCAAGCCTTCTCTGAATTTCTCTTTGACGCTCCAATCTTCTCTGGATTCTCCTTTCAATTGCTCGCGCCTTCCTTTCTTCTTTTTCCAACACGTCAGCAATATCCAAGTACTCTCTATTGTCTCTTCTATATTCCCAAGAGGTTGTGTGCAATGTGGCTACAATGTGATCTTGAAGTGTACCCCAAGTTGCTCTAGGTTGTTGAGATCTGGGAAGAACCATTCTTTGTCATTCTTCAATTCCGTCTCTCTTGCTCCAACCTCTCTTGGACTTCTCTTTCAATTCTTTGAGCCTTCTCTTCTTCCTCGTCTAAGATATCAGCAATGCGCAAGTACTCACGACCACTTATCCTTTGGTGGAAAGCGAAAGAATGAAATGTTAGGATGATGTTGTCTTAGAATGATTCCCAATTCCTCCTAGGTTGTTGGGGACGTGAGAGTCCCATTCTTCACCATTCTTGATTGTTGATTACTTCTTGAGAAAATTCCAATCAAGGCCCTCCTTCTAGAGCCAATTTATGTTGATGCGAGTTTTGTTCCACTTACACAACATGCAGGGTTAAACACTCAATGCTTCGTGGTGAAGCACTTGTGAAAGCAACAATTAATGCAAGGTAGCACTCTAAGTGATTAGCTTGGCAAGTTTATTTTATAAAGAATGGGGATTACAAGGGAGCGCTTTGTTTATTGAGAAAGGCAGCGATTCACATTATCAATAAATAACAAGAGGTGAGATTTGTTTTGATATCAGTAAACAGTAGTTGTCAAGAGGAGAGATAACTATAAGATGCAATGCTTGGACTTGTTCAAGCAAAGCTCATTAAAAGGTTGCTAAGCAGCAATTAGTATTATGCATAAATGAAAGAGCAAGGGACACCTCCCTTGAAGAAGAAAGAAGATATGTTCATAATGAAATATGATGTCTTTTCACCTCTCTTGAAGAAGGTATATAAAGAGTTTTATGATGTTGGATTTAAGTGTGTGTTGTGTACAGAGACCATCAAGCAAATACACCAAGGGCAGACATATATATAAGAAGATTATTGTAGATCTGAGAAGAACATAAAGAGAAGATTATTGCAGATCTGAGTAGGACATAAAGAGAAGATTACTCAGATATAAAGAAGAGTTTAGAGTAGATTTGGAGAGAGAAATTGTGATCATATTGTGGCAAATTTGTGGTCAGACTTATGCAGATTTGAAGGTGGTATAAGAGCTCTATTATAGCAAAATTGGTTTGTGGAAGAATTATAGTCAACTAGTAGCAGATTTAAGATCAATTTGTGAAGAAGATTTATAGCATAAGCTATGAAGAATAAGATCGTCCATCATCCATTGTAGAAGCAATATTAAAAAGGTGGAAATTTGAATGAGAGGTTGGTGACTCCAGTGGGAAAGTTCTCACATGAATAGGATTGGTGCCTCTAGTAGATTAAGTCTAGGAAATTTGTAAGATCATTTTTAAGCAAGCAATTTGCCGTGGTTTTCTCCCATTAGAGTTCCATGTAAATATTGTGTTATCATGTTCCTCTCTTGTGCATAATTGTTAAATTAAGTAAATAAGGCTATTGTGATTGATAAAGTTTAAATTGATAAAAGTTACCCTCATACTGATTCCCGCCCCTCTCAGTATAACCATGCGCTCGTCAATATTAAAGTTAAATAAGTAGGAAACACAATGAAGGTCTTGTAGGGAGTTGAGCTAGCCGTTTCTCCAAAAAGATGCATCTATTTATAAAACCATTACCATCTCAGTTAAGGATCTCACAGACGGCTGCTAAACCATGTCACAAATCCTAAGGGAAGATGCCAGACACATTCCAACAATCTCCCCCTCAGCATTACCCAAGGGGATTCGAACCTGCGACCCAGCTTTGATAGCACTTGTAGAGAGTTGAGCTGGTCGTTTCTCCCAAAAGATGCATCTATTTAGGAAATCGTTACCATCTCAGTTAAGGATCTCATAAAAGGTTGTTAAACCATGTCACAAATCCTGAGGGGAGACGCTGGATACATTCCAACAGGTTCTACCAATAAAATGAAAAGAATGTGCATTGATTTTGAGAAGATGTAGTTATATTATTCACCCAGTAAGAAATAATAAAGATGAATTTTATGCTCCCAAATCTGTACCACTTATTTTTCATCCACAGTTTGTTTTTTGTATCCTATTGGTCTATTTCATCAATTATCTAGGGGTTGCAATGTAATTCTGCTGCCCTCCAAGCTTTCTAAGAAGGCATAAAAGGCATTGTTGGGCCTGTCCTTTCAAACTTTGTGTTTAGAGTTCAAAAAGCAATATTGTTTGTTGAAGGTTAAATGTATTGTGAATTGAGGTCCCTTCAAGAGTTTTTAACGGACCTCTTTTACTTTCTCAAGGTCCTGGAAACACAAGCCAGTGTGAATATGTGGGTGTTCATTCATTTATGATGATAATGGCATTTTATAGACCAAGATAAGGTTACCAAAGAATTTTATTGAAGGTGTGAGAACATTTATTTTGCAGACCAAACATAAAGAGAAGAAACAATGTGATGCTGCACAAAATTGGAAAGAACTGCATTTTCGAGATGAGATTTGTTCAAAGTTAACATTTTTTTGCTGAGTATTACAGGGTTCTGTACTAGCTTAAGTGACATTAAAAGCCCAGCCTGAGGAACAATTAAGTCCTCTTGGAAAAGCTAAATATGTACTTAGCTACAGGAAACAGGGAAAATGGAATTTGGTTTGAACAGCTGCAAAATCTGATCAAAATAAACTAAATTTTGGTCAAACAGCAGTCACTACTTTGGTCACCACTGATCAACTAACTAACATCATAGTCAACTATGCCAACATAATAAGTAGCTTTTTCGTAATCTCTTTTTTACTCTTTTCATGTTTGTTGGTCAAAGGATGAGGCTGGCGATGCTACTAATTCTAGAGAAAGATTTGATAAAGTGTTTCTGTCTTTCAATTTCTTGATGCTTATAAGACTCGGAGATGGATCATAGAAATGTGCAGTAGTGATTTACATTGGAAATCTAGAATAAACAAGTTTTTTATACCTGGAATATGCGGAGAGTATGCAAAAATTCCTTCAAAGTACCAGATAGCTTTTGTAGCATTTGGAAAATGGTCGGTCAAAAATCCACCGCCGTTTTCTCTATCCATTATTGCAGTATAGCCCCATTCATCTCCTGAAAGTGCTCCCAAGTCACAAATTTCAACAACAAGAAGATCCCCAGGTTTTGCAGGATCACCTTTACTGTCTTTAATCCTAACTGGACCGCTCAGGTAGTGTGTCTGCAGCAGTTCATGTCCCCATGTCCCATGTTAGGTCCAAGATCAATCAATAATTATTCTCTAGTTAGCTAAAATAAGTAAGCTTGTTTTAACATATCATTCAACAGACTATTTTAAATAGAGCAGTTTCTGATACAAATGAAGTGTTCCTTTATATGGAATAAAAACATATAAACAAATAGATTGTGTATAGAATAGTACTGTGGTTCCCTCAACAAACTTGATATCTTCTGCAGAATTATTGTCCTTGATCATACCCCCAGAAAAATCAACTGTCTCAACTCTGAAAACCTCTCCTTCAGTAGCTTCTGCTACATGAGGAATCTCAGGATGCCATCTATTATGTAAAGGCTTCTCCTGCTCCCATGGCTTCTTCTTAAGATCCACAGTAATCAGAGGAATTGGTGTGTGCGGAGCCATGACAAACTAACCAACCTTACAGCGTGCCTGAGAAATAACAACCAAGCTATTGTGAGTATAGCCACATTCATCAATTTCACTAAACCAACAGATATACTAGGCTTAATATGGCCAAAGAAAATTATTCCGCATTTGAAACCAGGGGCCTCTCATAGTATCCTGCAACAAAATGGACGGGAATTCGCCTTGGACAAAACTAATTCAATGTGTTCTGTCTTTTTATATCCAAACTTGGATGATTGACATTTAAGCTCCATTACAATTTTTCAGATGAAGTGAGAATCTTTCATCAGCTATGTCTTCAAGTACGATGAATCAATTGCAAATGCAGGCAATTACTGTATTTAGTGTTTGAATAATTAAATCGTCTAAAAAGTAAAAGGTCATTGTAGTCACTATGATAAAATCCCTTGAGTGCATAATGAAACATAGAAATCAATTGTTTAGTGCCCAAAACTGCCGGCATCTAATTTCAGATCCAGGACTGTTTTTCCTTAACAAAGAGTTTACCTTTGGGTTACTCTAACAGGTAGACAAACACCATCCTATGGGAAGCAAATACACATGACTGACTCAGCCCCTAAACAAAGAGTCAATGCCAGAATCAAATAATTCATAAGATGATGTCCAATGGCAATAGTTGGTTACTCAACCATCAATCCCTTCCACTAATGACAGGATATAGCTTTTTGGAACACAAGCGCCAATTTTAAGCAGCATGGGTCAGCATTAGTTTTCTCTAGGTCATAATACATCAATAGGAATTCTCACATGTAATGGGTGAAATGACTGAATCTAATTACCTTGCATATTGCAGATTCACTCCAATACTCAGACAGTATATTGTTTTTTAATAGGAGAACTTTAGATTTCCTATGATAACCACAAAAACATTTATTGGTGGTCCCTTCTCATAACAATGGTTGGCAAGATTAACTAATCAAGGGAAATATTTTTCATAGTTTCACACTTTTGATTATAGTAAATTGTTTGAGATAACCTTCTCTAAAAAAATAATTCGTATTCTTCAAAGCCAACATGTTTTTCATTCATCCAAGGGCTTGTGGCTTAATGGTATTTTTTTAATTGATCCAATTTCAAATCTTTCACCCACTGCAATAAAAATCCCATAAGCACACAAGATGTGATAAGGCTGTGGTATAACTAGGGGAACACTAATTCCTATAGAAAATCACATCCAAAGAATCCAATCAGTGCATAAGATGCAGTTTTCATGGAACCCAATTCTTCATCCTACACTTTGGTTAGAGATGTCATTGTAGTGTGGTGGGAATGGAAATCGGCAAGAGCACGATTTAGGTTTAAATCACCCTCACTAATCTCAATTTACTCCATAGTTCCGCAGATTTTCGTGATAGAAGCCAAGGGGATGGGTTCCGTGGACGGGGGGACCACGAGCCTGATTTGAGGACAGTGAGGGGAGGGTGGGGCGATGGTGGTAGAGTGGCGGTGGGGGGACGGCACTGATGTACAAATTGAGGTGATTTGAAATCTTTGAGGCAGAATCTGCAATATAACATCTTTGTGCATGCCCCATGAAAAGAAAACTAGCTTTCACAAAGTTAAAGGTTACAATCAGTATGTAATGGCATGTGCCATTTAGCAAGAGACCTAGTGGCATCCTCGGCAGAGGTAGCAAAGGTGCAGGTTATTTTGGGGGCAATGCGTCCCCATGGAACAATGAAATTTACCCACAAACATAGTAGGCATGTGTCTAAGTTGTGGTGTAATTATGGGTAACATAAATTCTTTTATAAAACAAGTAAAATAAATCCAAGTATAAGATCCAGTTTGCATAGAGTTTTTAATTCTTCATGCTACTCCTTGGAAGATCACAACTTACATTTTAGTTTCATAAAACCTTAAAATGAACAGGCATAAAATATTATCATATAATTTAACCTTTCCAAGATTTGTTTCTGATTTTTCGGCTTTGCAATGAACAAGCATAAAACGTTAACAATTTTTTATCCCCAAGATCCCAATGTGGACAAGCTGAGAGCATACAGTGAAAGGGTTAGAATGATATTATAAATAAATACTTGGGGGCAGCAAGACACACAACTCAATATCACTACTATTATAAAATCTGGGAGTAATTAAATGGGTATTCTGGTAACAGGGTTTCCAAATTATAAACTGAAAACTAAAATAGTTGAAGCTAGTTTTAGCAGCAAGCCTTGAAGAACAATTACAAAATCAAAATCGAACAAAGAACTGCATACATTAACATTAGAAATACTAATTATGGAAAATAAATGGTTTTCTAATGTCATTGTGGCATGGCCTTCTAGACTTACAATTCAAAAATCAACTATAAAACTTATAATATCTCTGAGGATAAACCGCATAAAAAATTACAAGGCAAACATTAACAAATTGGAGTTAAAATTTTGCTAATAATGGTACCAATAATATACCAAGTCCCTCCACTAATCAACTGAGAAACAAATAAGTCAAAAGCTTGTAAGTATTCATCACTATATAGTCCAAAATGCAGTTGCACGAAGTGCTGCAGAAAATTTGGAAATAACCTATGAGGGACGTGTTGTCCTCAATTTTGCATTCCCCAAAATTGGGGCAACCCCACGCAATTCTCAGTTGATTGCTAGGAGTTTTTCTCTAAGCGTGTCGATGTTATGGAAGGAATATTTTTCAATGGAATCAGTCATCCCTTGATTTCGATTGTTCTATCTTCTAACTAAACATCAAAGTCCTTTCTTGTTTTTCTCTTTTTCGTTTTGCGTCTTGTTTTTTGGTTTTCAGTTTTGAGTGGCGTCCTGGGTTTTTCAGTAGCATTGAGCAGTCTTCCGTGTTCTTCCAATGTCAATATAAGAATGATCTTTTCTGGTCGATCGCCTAAAGTATAAGCTTATTTTGTATAAGTAATAGATTTTAAATTCTATTTTAAAATTTTGCGCC
>MU228471.1:3722790-3745133 GCA_018584345.1 Thuja plicata | reverse complement strand
ACATAGAGCTAATTTGTGACTATTACATAATTTGTATAGGCTTCCATCCCTATACCCTATAGAAATAGCATTTTTAATGTTAGTGTTTTTAGGCCATATTAGCACTTTATCTTCTTGAAATGTGACTTGATAGCCTTGATCAGCTAGGCCTGAAATAGAGACCAAGTTTCTTTTTATACCTGGTACAAAGCGAACATCTTTCAATTGTAATGTTACCCCTGTTTTCAATTTGATTGAGCAGGTCCCAATTCCTTTCGCTGGATAGGTGGAGTTGTCTCCAATTGTGACTTCTTCAGAGGAGTGTTCTTCTAGGGTTTCAAATTGATCTCTGAATCCAGTTATATGTCGTGATGCTTTGCTATCAATTATCCAATTGTTTTTGTTTGAGTTCACTTCACTGGACAAAGCCAAGAAGAATAGAGATACTTCTGCTTCTTTCACTTCGGTATTGTTGTTTGAACTTTCTTTCTTTCTTTCTAGCACATTTATAGCACTGTCCTTTGGTGAAATCTATGGTTTTGTGATTTTTGCTAAAGTTTCCCTTCTTATGCTTGAACTTCCTTTTATTGCTTTTGAAATTTGAATGGGTATGTAGTGCTTGAATCTCTCCTCCTTTGTTTGGCCCGACCCCTCTTGAGATTAATCGAGATTCCTCTTGAGTGCAATCATTCTTTAGTTGATCGAACTTAGGTAGAGAGGGGCGTCCAGTTACACATTGAATAAAGGATTCCCATGAGATAGGTAATCCTCTAAGAGCTATTAATGTTAATTCCATATCATCAACATTGTTTCCAATAGTAGAGAGTTGATCCTTTAATTCGGAAATTCTTAGGAAGTAGGACGTGATGGTTTCCCCTTTGTTCATCTTTAAATTCAAGTTGTTGTTTGAGTGTAAGTAATCTACTTGTATCATTAATCTCATATGTCTCTTGAATGGTTTTGAATACTTCATACGCAGTTTTTAGCCTTGCTATGGAGGGAAGAATATGATCTTTAACAGCATCGATTATGATTTTCGTAGCTTTGTTGTTACACCTTTTCCAGGCTGATTTATCAGGTTCATCTTCCGGCATCTTTAGATCCTCCTCAACATAGGAATCTAACTCGAGTTCTTGAAGTAATGTTAAGATTCGTATCCTCCATGAAAAGAAGTTTGTAGCGCCTTCAAGTCTGTCCTCCACTTTAATGTTGTTGGCCATTGTTACTTTCCTCTTTATATTCTAACTAGTTTGATATAATTCAGAATTTAACTTATATTGATTCTTCTCTAGAGAGGCTCTGATACCATATTAAGGAATAGAGATCTTTATTAGAGAAGATTCAATGTTCTTTATTTGTGTTGTTCACAAAATATTATCTTAAGAAGACATATATTTCTTATGTTGAATTATAATTGCAGAGATATGTCTTTCGTATGTTGTTGTGGTAATAACATGCACACTGTAATTGATATTATTCCACAGCCACATACAATTGCATTTATATATATGATATAAGGGTTATGTCTATGTAGAGACATGATCGTACGTGGCTTGAGCCACGTAGGGTCATGTCCTACGAAGACATACCCTTTCATTAACGTAATTATGTTTTATATAAACCATGGCATATACAATATACATCGTGTGTTACGTATAACTATTGGTCGATAGTTATCATAACACATCTCTAATATATGATGTGTTACGTATAACTATTGGCCGATAGTTATCGTCACACATTTACCATTATATGATCGGTATCGACTATAGTTGATTTCATTAGCAAGGGTTACGTATAACTATCAATGATAGTTATCGTAACATATGATATCAAACATAATTAAAGTCAGTCCAATACATATTATTTATATTAAGTGTAATCAACTAAAGTCGATTCATTCTACATAAGCATATCGAATCTAATCAATATAATTTCATTCGAATATATATATACATTAAATATATGTATGTGTATATTGATGAATCAATCAAATCAAAGCTATAATTTAACACATTAGTGTAGGATACATCCCTAAAAGTGTTACTACTTTGTTGGATGGAGTTGTTAGTTGACTTTTTGTTTCTATATAATCCTACAGGTGGTCTTTGAGCTAGATATACTCTATTCGCAAACAATGACTTATTGTTGCCCATAAGGCTACAAATGTGCTTCACCTAATGTAAACCATAATGATCTTCAATAGATATTCTTTGATCATCTCATACCATGATCAAAAGATCACTATTAGTAACACTTGTGCACCTAGAAAATCCACATTCACTCCTTTGGCACTAAGTCGCCAATTTAGGTACGTATTTGTAAGAACATCAATAGGTTCTAACTTCACCACTGTAATATCCCTTGCGTTTCTAGTGTTAAATTTTCAGCTTTATGTCAAATGCATTTTGTCAAACAGTTGGTTTGCAAAGTCTGAACTGGATTTTCCGATCTTTCTTGTGCCAAGTAATTCCATCAAACATTTGACATGCTTAATTAAGAACAATACTTCATCATGCTGTCATAAAAAACATACTGGCAACATAAATAAAGTCTGAGATCATTGAGCAAGAGACATACGCATTAAACCAAACAGTTGGCATTCAATAGATGATGGTGATGTTCAAGGCATCACACCAAACATTTTGACAAACACTTGACCAACATCTGTATAAACTTCAGAATTCTGATTTGCAAATTTAAATAATTACAATGAGCGTTATTTGCAAATATCTACTCTAAAACCATTTAACATATAATAATGGAACCTGGTAATCAATGCAGCTCTTCAATTGCAGCAGCAAACACCAAAGAATCTGCATCATCAGCAAACATCAAAGAATTTCCCAACGTACAAAATGTGCCCTTTCCAAGAACTCACGACCCCTTCATATCTCACGCAGCTGACATAAAAATACTGCAGCTGCTACTATTAAACTTGTACGCTTACTTCTATAGCTCAAAATTTGCATTGCAAACTTATTTACTAAACCTACAGCAATCTCAGCATAATCTATGGATTCAAAGCTTCAATTTTCACCTCCAATAAGCTCAATCATGGCTTCTATATAAAACCATAGTATGTGCACAATTCATTGGACATTTAACCAATTCAAAGTGCTGGAAAAACTTGGAAGAATTTACAATTCTTCAAGCTCAGAACTTGAAACCCTTGTTCCAAATTTCTCTTCACCCAAACACAATAAATGAATGCATCAAGAATGAATCCATTTCCTTTCGCCTTTGGCTTTTATAATTCCAAGTAATAAATCGATCATGAGGTTTCATGAATACACTTCTCATAACTTACAAGTGTATTTGCTTTTGTTGCATTTGAAATATAACATTTAATTATATTCCCCTCCTTTTGATGCACACATTAAAATATGAAGTATACTTTATTAAACACTTATATCTCCCTTTTAAATAACACTTTATCACTTATAAAGTATACTTTTAAAACATTTAAAACTCTCTTTTAAATAAAGTCCACTTAATTTATCAATGATATGCAGTTGCACTTAATAATTGTTATAACTCCATCATTAATCGTTATTTCTGAATTCTGACGGAACCTGAGAGTTAACCATTGTATCCACTAGGCATCCAACTGCCTTACTAAAAATAGAAAGGGTCCATCTCTATCAACCCCCAACCTGTTGTAATTAGTAAATCCTTGAATACCTGATCAACAAAGATGCCAAGGGTCATCACTACAACTGAGGCTGGTCCAAGTGCCCTACCAAATGTAGAAGTGTTGGATAAATTACTTACTATAAATAGTAAGTGTACCAAACTGACCCATACGAAGAGCAAACTTGAACATCCCTGACCTCTGGAGTGGGAAAATAGCCTCTGGCACTGCCAACAAAGACCCTCTATCCATCTTATCAGCCTACGAGGGTTAAATAATAGACTAATCCCACGAACTATGATGCTCACAAAAAATGGGGACACTACAGTATTGGAACCTGACACTGTGGTATGGGGAAAAAATTCCTTGGGTACGGCTATGGAAATATATATTATTATATATTATATATTATTATATGTAATTATTATATATTATTATATAGATTATTATATATATTATATATTATATATTTAATATATCTTCAAAATTATAAATTATAAGAACAATGATACTCATAATTATCTGTAATAACAACCCTCAAAAAAATTTTAAAATTGTTAGCTTCAACTATAAATACATAATGGCTTCATTTCCACTTTTTGATCACCCAAATCTCATAAAGGGCATGGTGAGAGCGAACAATGTTCAAGATCACAAATAATTGAAAGCAAACTGCAAAAAGGAATGTATCAAGTAGCAAGCCAACTAAACCACTTATTTAATGGGATGCATATACATTACTGGAAATTAAATTGCATCTTGCACTTGCCAAAGGCGAGCAAGAGGGCACATCCTCTTATTCAGCAGGAAAGCTTATACAAGTCTAAAAATAAAGCAAGCTCCTTCCACTTATCCAGTTGTGGGAGACCACACCAAACCACTTATCCGGTGGGGTAAATACTAGCATGTCACATCCCCTCCTTAACCTAGACCTATTTCTATTTTTCTATTAGCTCATACAGTTCCCCATGAGCTAGCTAGGCTTGCAAGGGGCCCGTTTTGGGTGGCGCACTTGTGCACTACCTCTCTTAGCTTAGACCTATTTCAATTTAATTAGTTTATGGAGCCTATTTGGGTTAGCCGACTAGCATGTTTAAACTACTTTGGTTTTCATATATATATCGATTGTGGGAGAGTTTATTCTCCATGGATTAACTATGCAATTGCTTTTCTTTGAGATTCCTAATTGGAATTCATTGGGAGATCGCAATTTTGGAGGTGAGATATCCTCCCTAATCCGCTATCGATCCCAATTTGGTGAAGCCTCTTTGAGACCAAATTGGATTGATAGATTTGCAACTTTGTCAACATTACATACTTCCTTTTGTTGCAATATAAGGATTGTCATTCATATCAGCAATTACTTTATCACAGGATCAGCGCCTTGGATTAGAGATTGCCAACGACATCCTTGAAGGCGAACAGAGACACTCTTGGACCAACGACGTACCTAGTGATCAGTGACATTAGTCCCACTCCGGCATACATACTTCGAATACATAGTTTAAGCACACGTACATCCACAATTGTGGCAAAACTACAACAGACTAAGATCGCGGCCCCATATCAGAGGACACAACACGAATACTTCCAAATTCATCAACGATACATCTCTCTAATACCGTGGAATTCAAGCATAGCAGCGATATATACATACAGCAACTTATATAGAAGCCATTAGTGATATACCATAGCAGCAATATATACATACATATCACACAAAGACATATACACCGATCAACATTGGAGCACCTCAATACATCCTTTTCAAGTGATCGACTTCATTGGTGATACCCTAGCAATGCAGAACTGTATAGTGATCGGGATAATTCATTTATTAACATTGAGATCACATTGAGCAATGGAAATTACATTGTATTGCCACCCTCGCGACTCCCAACACAAAGAAATCGATAGTCGACCAAGGTGCAAGGTCTTGAGCTATTGTAATAAGCATTTTCAATTCTCTAAATACAAATTGAAATCTTTGATTTGCCAATCTATTATTGCATACTTGCCTATTTTGTTTCTATACATCTGTTTGGGATATTTCAGTGGTATCAGAGCCTTGACCCTACCAGCCCGTCGTGTTAAGGTTATTAAGCGACGATTACATAGCCTATCAAAGTAGAAGGCATCACTCCTTGGAAGGAATGGGAGATGCACATGCAGATATGATGGCCATCTTAAGAGAGTTTGCAAGAGGGCAAAGGAAGATTGATGAGACTCTCAGTTGCTTGGCAGATGCAAGAACGAATGGAGCTAATGGAGAGAACAGTGGTCATGGTGACAATTCAATTAATGGGAGATCACACACACATCGGTCCAATAAAAGGCTGATGATGACGAACTTCCCTTGGAGGACCAAGCAACAAGAGAATCAGCCTCTCTCATTAGTTGAGTTGCAAGATCAGTTCAAGCAGGATTGGCTTGATGGAGGGTTCAAGCCAAACTTGTCTCTCAAAGAATACATTGACTTGAGGATGAAGTATCTACCCACCATGGGTAATGGAGACTACAACAATGATCTGAAACAGAAGATTGGCAAGCTAAGCCTTCCCTTCTTCGATAGATCTCATAGATCAATCACAAGAGCCTGGGTGCTAAAGGCATACACATATTTTTAGCTTAATCCTATGCCCAAGGATGAAGTGATCAAGTTTGCAGCACTACACCTTGACGGGATCGCTCACAAGTGGTGGCACCACGGGATGGTTACACTTGGGTATGATCAAATCACTTCCTATGCTGACTTCACAAGAGACTTATTGACAGATTCAATGGGAAGGACCTGGAGCTCAACTTCAAGGAGTTGGCACAATTGAGGCAAGGACGATCTGTGGAAAGCTATATTATTGAGCTTTAGAGGTTTTCAGTTTTGGTGACCGACATTTCAGAGAGAAGACTAATAGCACATTTCATGGATGGATTTATGGATCCTTTGAGGGGTTGGGTCAAGGCCCCAAGCCCTAGCACACTCACGGAGGCAATCAAGAAGGCTTGAGACATGTCTACATTGACCTCCAAGAATCACACATACCCAAAGGCACCTATCACATAGAAGGACAAGGGCAAGAAGTCATTCCAGAAGAAGGCAACAATGGATGAAGCAACCAGTCAAGACCTAAAGAGGAGGAAGCTTTGTTCAGCTGCAAGGATCCATGGGAGTCAGGTCATAGATGCCTTGGCAAGGGCAAGGGAAAGATCCATTACATTGAGGTTGTGTTTAATAGTGAGGAGGTCAAGGAACTTGAGGAGAATGATGAGGAGCCACCTCATGCAGAGAATATTTCTACACATATGAGGAAAGGAGGTACCATTGCTTCTTTCTTCGATACTCCACAATGCCATGTATTTCAAGTGCGTGGCACTCCTTAAGGGAAGCGGGTCATCATTATGCTCAACAATGGGGCTACACTCAATTTCATCAACACCTCCCTTGTTGCCAAGAGAGGGTTACACACAATTGGGCATGAGGGATTTGAGGTCAAGGTGACAAGAAGCTCGCTCCTACCCTACACACATTTGGTACCACACTTGAGCATCACCATGAGAAACTAAACAGTCACAGATGGCTTCATTGTGGTAGGCTTAGATGATACAAATGTCATTTTGGGCATTCAATGGATGGAGACTCTCGAGTCCTCGACAAGTACACAAAGAGTTTCAAGCAGTTGGAGTTCTCATTTAAGGTGGATGGGAAGGTGGTCTTTTGAGGAATGTCCAATGGTGTTCCTAGAGTGGTTCAAGCACGATGAGTAGTGTGGGCAACACAATGTTTGGTTTCATCCAAACCCTTGATTGGCCAGCATACACATTACCACAGTGATGAGCTATAGTCAGTGTTGGGAGAGCACTGCGTGGTTTTCAGCGACATTCCCTGAAAGGTAACACCAAATCGAGACTTTGAGCACACAATAGAGTTGGAGGAAGGAGCCAAACCAGTCATCACAGCTCCTTGTTTTCATCCCAAGAAGTTCAAGGACAAGATGACAATGGGATTTATGAGCTTCTTGACATGGGAAACATTAGGCCTGCCCGAGCCCCATTGCATCTTCTGTGGTGTTGGTGAAGAAGGATGAAACACTCACGATGTGTATCGACTATCAAGCTTTGAACAAGAAGACAATCAAGAACAGGTACCCCATCCCAAGAATAGATGAATTGTTGGATGATCTTCATGGGAAGTCTACTTCTCAAAGATTGACCTCTAGTCCAAATACCACCAGATTCAAGTAAGGGAACAAGACAGCTTTCCGATGCCATGATGGTCACTACGATTTTTTGTTCATGCCCTTTGGTTTGACCACTGCACTTGCTACTTTCCTATCTTGCATGAATCACATTTTCCACAAGCAATTGTAGAAGTTTTTGTTGGTGTTCTATGATGACATACTCATATATAGAAAAACTTAGGAAGAACGTTGAGGTACTTGGACAAAGTTTTGGGAATCATGGAATCATAGTCATTGTTTGTGAAGTCCAAGTGCAAATTCGGCATGACAAAGATTTTATAGTTGGGTCACAGCATCAGTGCATGGGGAGTGCAAGTGCATCAGGAGAAGATTCAAGTGATTCTCAATTGGCCACCTCCAAGGACACTCATGGAGTTGCAAGGGTTCTTTGGTCTATGAAACTACTACAAGAGATTCCTAAGGGGATTCTCCCAGATGGGAGCTCCATTGCGACCTCACAAAGAAGGATGCTTTCAATTGGACTAAAGAGGCGCAACAAGCTTTTGGCAAGTTGAAGGAGACTATGAGTACGTGCCTAGTATTGGCATCACCTGACTTTTTTAGCCATTTATCCTCAAGTGTGATGCATCAAGGAAAGGCATTAGAGCGGTGTTGACGCAGAATCATCATCATTCATCCCATTGCATTTGAGAGCCAAAATCTCAAGGAGATGGAGACATTGTACTTGATCTACGACAAGGAGATGCTCACAATCATGCATGCATTGGCCAAGTTCAAGCAACATCTAACTGGAGCAAAATTTGTGGTTAGGACCAATCCCAATAGCCTTTGATACTTCTTGGAGAAGAAGAATTTGAATGAGAGGTTGTAAAAGTGGGTGAGCAAGATTCAAGCCTATGACTTTGACATCAAGTATGTGAAGAGGAAGAAGAATATGGTGGTCAATGCATTATCCAAGGTACCCTCCATATGCTCCATGTCCTAGGTTTCATCTAATTGGAGGGCTCATTTGTTGGCAGAATACTCCAAGAATACCGATGCTTGCTAGTTGATGGATGGACAGATTCATGATGATAGGTACAAGGTGGTGGATGATGTCATCTACTACAAGGACAAGATTTCCTTGGTTCCAAAATCAAAGTTGAAGGAGAAGATCTTGAGGCAAATTCATGAGTCACCATTAGTAGAACATCCTAGATACCTCAAGACATATAGGCAGATATGTAAGATTTTCATGGAAGGGCCTCAAGGATGATGTGTTGCGATTCATCAAGGAGTGTGCCACATGCCAAGAAAACAAGTTCGAGCATACATTTGCAACAAGATTACTTCAACCTTTACCCATTCCAAATCAAAATTGGGAGAGCATTTCGATGGATTTTCTTGGTTCCAGAATCAAAGTTGAAGGAGAAGATCTCGAGGGAGGTTCATGAGTCACCATTAGCTGGATATCCCAAATACCTCAAGACATATAGGCAGATACGTGAGATTTTCATGAAAGGGCCTCAAGGATGATGCATTGCAATTCATCAAGGGGTGTGCCACATGTCAATAGAACAAGTTCGAGCATACCTTTCCAGCAAGATACTCCAGCCTTTACCCATTCCAAGTTAGAATTCGGAGAGCATTTCGATGGATTTTATCATGAGGCTTCCCAAGGTGTAGGGAAAGGATTGCATGTATGTGGTGGTTGATCGTTTGACCAAGTATCCTCACTTTTTCGCCATACCAATAGAGTTTCGAGCAGTTAAGGTTGTGGAATTGTTCTTTCGGGAGATTTTCTGGTTGCATGGCCTTGTGAGGAATACAATCAACAATCAAAAATAATAGGTTCCCCAATACTTTTTGGATGGAGCTTTTCAGATTGGCAGGCACTAAAGCTGACTCTGAGTACTAGTTACCACCCCAAGACAAATGGACAAATTGAAATTGTTTTCAAGTGGGTGGAGGGTTACTTGAGGAACTACGTGGTAGTGCAGCAAAAGGCATGGATCCATTGGCTACATCTTGGAGAGTATTGCTACAACATCACCTATCACATGTCAATTAGGATATCGCCCTTCAAGGAACTCTATGACTATGAGCTAGTTCATTTGTGAACATTAGGAGACAATTGAGAACCTCAGGCAAAGGATTGGCTGCAGGAGAATCAAGATATCTTTTGGTCCCTCAAGGATAATCTACAACATACTCAAAATTAGCAGAAGATGTATGCAAACCAGCATCGGATTGAGCGTAGTTTTGAGCCAAGAGATTTGGTCTATCTGTGTTTGGAACCCTACAAGCAAGCTTCTTTGAAGAAGAGTGGAAGCTTAAGCCTCGCTTTTATGGACCTTACAGGGTGATTCGGCGGATTGGAGAGGTAGTGTATGAGTTGGAGCTTTTGGAGGACAGCAGGATACACGATGTGTTTCGTGTCTCTTGCCTCAAGAAGGCTCTGATTTGCGGGTCTATTATTGTGTACTTGCCTATTTTGTTTCTATACATCTGCTTGGTTTATTTCATAGCAATAATCAAATCCAACTTACTAGAGGTTATACCATGTACTATTACAATAACAACGCTTAAGAAATGAATATTGAATAGCTCTTAGGTAGTGATATCTGAAGCTTCCAATGTTAGTCCATAAGCTTATACAAATACTAAGAATAAAGAAAACTCCTTACTCCTTCCACTTATTCAGTGGTGGGAGATTACAACAAACCACTTGTTCAATTGGGTGAGTACTAGAAATAATCAAATCCAACTCACTGACAGTTATACCATCTAGTATTACAATAACAATGCTTAGCAAATGGAAATTTATTCAGTGGTAGGACCATCTGAAGCTTACGATGTTAGTTCGTAAGCAAATAAATATGGAGCACCAACTGTTGTAATGAAATACTGAAAAATAACAACTGCTGAAAACACCCCTAAAACAATGCGCAATATGAAGAACAAGCCCACCCAACTTGAATTGACAACAATATACCTTAATGGATAATTGGAAAGGTGATTGCAAGTCTGTAAATAGACTGATAACACTATAATAGTCTAGACAACAACAGAATCAACCCAGAAAGCTCACCAACAAACATCCAACATATATTAATATAGACATAATTATCTACTCAACCATGCCCCGACCTTCTTCGAATAACGCAGGAAAGAAATAATATCAGACCAGTAACCCTGATCAGCAAGGTGCAGGTCTGTAATACTCCATCATTTCCCCATGCCAAACCACAGTGAAACATGTTAGCAAACCTAGGCAAACCCATACATCAAGGAATATGACCTAAAACTTAGAGACTTTGCTCCCACAATCTCACACCTTCACCCAGCCAAGGTACAATGGTACAGCCACGGTTAAATGTGCCCCCACACCCTCAATGATGTTTAGCCTGCGAAAGTCTTAACGGCATTCAAACAATAGATAAACCGAGTACCCGAACTTAGAGATAAGCCCACAAATACTCAAAAGTAATTGGTAAGGCCTGCTATGAGGAATGGTACAGCCCAGCAAAAGTAGATCTCCTAACACAGAAAACTCTACAAAATTTTATCAAAAATCACAAACAATCTGCAACATCAAAAATCTCCATATCTACAAAATGAAAATCTGAAACTCCAATCTAAAGCACAATGGTGGCCTTTGAATGAAATCACATCCATCTAGCTAGGGGGGTTTCATCCTTGAAACTAGAAATCTTATAGGGCTTTCAGCCTGAAACGATTGTGGAAGAACCCAAGCTCAATCTGGTAGCATGACAATAGCTTTTATTAGCATATGCAAATATGAGCAGCAATACCTCCTTATATAACTTTTGGAGGAAAAATATCCAATTTGAAATCATAGAATAATTCTCTTTTTCATAATAAATGACATTTTAAAAGATTAATACACTTTTTCATGTGCAAAGGCTCCTTATTTCTCCTAAGCGTCCACTTTGAGAAACATAACCTTTTTAAAATGATATAACACTTAAGTTGTCAATTCAATAATAAACCATTAGTAATTAAAGTGAATAGTTAAATATTTCACCGGAGTTGCAAAAGGCACTGGTGGAATACAACTCTAACCACACCATGATGAAACTAAAGAAGTGAGATGGTAATCGAGCCAATCAGGTGAATTACTAAAAATAAACCCTCTCTTCAAGAAATTTGGAGAACACCCCAAATGTCGGAAAACACTTTTGAAAGTGTAATTGCGCTCCACATTGACCATTGAACTCATTTCCATAAATAGAAATCCTAAAATGTGGAAATTGTGTTCTCCAAAAACTTTGCAGTCCCCTTTCCCTTACCAATTAGCCTACAAGCACTCAAGAAATAGGCTAGCTGTCACCAAACTAACTAGGCCTAAGAAGGTGACACTATTGTAATCTCCCCACTTTCAGGTCCTCTTGCAAAGCGGATGGTACTATTTTTCAGGGTTTGTGTTAGCCAATTCAGAGGGGGTTTTTGATGTCATCAATGAGCTGTGAAGATGTATTGGAGTTGAAGAACACTTTCTGAAGTGACTTTGGACAACTCATCATTTGGTCAATCAGGAGTCTAGGCTCACTTACTATTTTTTTGCAGTTACCATTTATAGTAACCACTATTTCCGGCAGCTGGTCATAATTCGGTTCCCCTTAGCTTCAGCATGCAATATCTTCAATTTGGGATTTGTATACCCAATGTTCATTGGCCATACTTTCTATTTTTAGAAAGTCACGAGAGGAATGCCAACATGATCAGTGTATGGGTTTCTACTTTTAGTTTTGCTCAACAAGCGCCTGGATATTATTATTTGACAATTAATTCTAGTCTAGAGCTTTATAATTAAAACAACGTTATTATTTAAGTTAAATATAATGTTTAACTTTGATATTATTTTATTAAATTTAAAGGGGACATTATGTGGACCCCTAAATGAGAATTTTAATTTTAGATGGTATCATATTGGGGATATTGTCGTGGTATAGTGTTTGACAAAGTAAAGGAATTGGTTGTGCAATTTTGGGGTGAGATACTACAATTACATTCCAATAAATAGAATATTTAAATACCTCATATTCATAATATAAACATTTTTTCTTCTCACATTGGTAGAATCAAATAAGGACACATATTTTGGTCTCTCTTTAAGAAAAATGTATATGGGAAGCATTGTGACTCAAGATCATGCATTCTTATTTATACTACTTAGGATGGGCCTCAATTTTTAATCATCAAGAAACTTTAAAATAATATTGATTGTCTATTATTGTATCTACAAATTCAAATATATTATTCACTTTGTGCATGAAATAATATGATAGTAGAAATTTGGTACAACTTCAAAGCCACACTAGATTATTTTATGCTTGCAAACTTGTATCAAGACATTATGAGGCCAACGGAAGCAGAAGATACACACATGTTGATGCCATATCAACTTCAAGTTCAAGAAGCAGTAACCCAAAAAAGCAGAAAAATCCCGATATTCATTAAATTGGTTGGAAAGAAAATAGGTTCCATCAAGATGCAATGAGCTTTTTATCTTCTCTCAGCTAGAATGCCAAGGTTCAAAAGTTAGTAAACAATATTGGCCACTAGCTAGCACATAGCAGAACACCAAAAATAAAAATGGTTAGTGGACACACAATCAAGGATCCTCTTGGGTACAACTAGGGCATCACATAGTCACCCAAGTTATATATACCTAGGCCTAGCTAGGGATGAACCCACACTGGACCAATGTGATGTCCCCAATATTATTAGATAAATTTATTTAATAATTTTTGGCCCCGACATTAATTTTATTATCTCTCGGGCCCTTTTATTTGTTTAGCGTGTTGCCCGTGTCGGCATCATTTGTAATCCTTCGAGACGTTTCCCCGAAGCCATATATAAGGCCAAGTCTGTTGTAGTTATAGGTATGCGAATTTTGATATTTATCTGTTATTGCGAACTCCAGTTGGAGATTTTGTTGTATGCCATTTCAGAGGTGAAAGACCCTCCCTATTTGGTACTTGTAATTTCGATGGGAGTAACTCCTCACCCTATTCTGCCCCTGTTCCAAGATTATTATAATCTGAAGTGCTATCATTATTCTACCCATGTTCCAAGATTATTATAATCTGAAGTGCTATCATTATTTTGGTGTTATTCCTTCATACCCTAAGAATATAGTTCTTTTTTTCTGTCATTGACTTGCCTACTAATTGTTCGGTCCACGATATCATTGTGACAGAGACCAAGCACGGAAGGCATAGTACTAAGGCCGACGGATAAGACCACAGTACGGTTGAACAGAGCAGACCATACAGAGTAGCGAAAGGTGGAGTTGTACGCAAGCTTACCATACAGAAGAGGCAGAGACACTGCACGGTGTCATCACCGTACGACAAGGATATTGTCGTGTGGAGTTAACCGTACAGACCGTACGACACATAGTTGAGGGGAAGAGGTGACGGTAGTACGGTTGGGTGGTCGTACGAAAGCTGAAGTGCCAATTCATTCACTGTCACTGGCAATTGTCGTACAGAAGAGTCATATCTTTCGATGTCATCCATACATAACTGTTCTGATTTTTGGCATACGAAGGTGTCTCACCCTTAGTTGACGAGTACATTACAATGGTATCAGAGCCAGTGATTCTGCCAACCTGTCAGGTCGTGGATGCATAACATACTAAAAGTTTACACTAGAAGGAGATACCGTTCCGCCTACAGAATGGGGGAACCACAAGATCCCGCCGCAGAAGTCATGGCACTGTTAAGGGAGCTAACCAAAAGCCAGGCGCAACTCAATGAAACCATGATCAAAGGGCAAGAACGACAACGGCTCATGGACGAAACGTTGCAGAGGTTGGCAGAAGGGAAGACGAACGGAGAACAAAATGGGCACGGCAATAATTCTGTCACAGGGAGAGCAAACCCTCATTCATGCTCTCGACCATCGATGTCGACATTTCCCCCAAGAACCTAAGCACCTCAAAGAGAGCGAGAACCCACCTTCCAAGAAATGCAGGAGAAACTAATGCAAGACTGGAGGAACGTGAATCTCGAAGGAGACATATCCTTCAGAGATTATGTGGATCTACGAATGAGATATTCAAGCAGCAACAGTCGTGGCTATTATAACAATGACCTCAAATGGAAGATAGGCAAGGTGAACTTGTCATCCTTTGATGGATCGAGATCAACATCCGCACGGGCATGGGTACAAAAGGCAAACACATATTTCCAGCTTAACCCAATGCCAGAGGATGAAGCAATCAAATTTGAGGTGCTTCACCTAGAGGGAATTGCTCACGAATGGTGGCATCATGGAATAGTTACCCTCGGCCTCGATCAAATAACCACCTATGTTGAATTCACAGGGAGACTGATAGACCGCTTCGACGGGAAAGATCCAGAACTTAATTTTAAGGAGTTGGAGCAGCTGAAGCAATTGGGATCAGTTGACAATTACATTGCAGAATTCCAGAGACTTTTCGTGCTCGTGACAGATATCTCGGAGAAACGATTGGTTGTGTTGTTCATAATGGGCTGATGGAGCCTCTAAAAGGTCGGGTGAAGATTCAACCCCATCCTGCTCACGGAAGCAATTAAGAAGGCACATGACATGGCGACATCTTCTTCTTCCTCCAGGAGTTATTCACACCCCAAGTGATGCAGGAGCATCCTGGGTATAAGAGCAATCTTGCATCTGGTTTCTTTTCAATAAGGGCTATCTTGTGCAGAGCTTCTATTTCTGGTAATTTACTATTTTTAGTAAGTTTTTTGTTTGAGCTCAGAATGTTCTATTTTCTTCCTTGGAGGTTCACTTTGATTGTATCAGCCTGCCAGTAAAGTCCCATTGCAAGATCAAGTCTAGTTTTGTAGATGTTGAATATTTTCGGTATTAGCAGCAGAGTACAGAAACTTTGAACTCAATTTTGAAGGCTTTAGAGGCTCTAAATGGGGTCGAAACCTTGACTGACCAAGAGACTAACGCTATAGAACACTTTGTGGCATTTCCGAAATGGGGTTATAATAGCCCATCGGGTCAACGGGTGATGAGTTATGGTCTCTGGAAGTTGCGCTACCTGAATTTGAAGAAGTTAAAGTTCTTTCAAAATTTATTTTTGGGTTCCAAAGTTGTTTGGGCCTATTCTAATGTAATAAAAATGAATAATAATATCTTACGAATGGTCGGCCTCAAACTTTAGGTTTAATTTTAGAATCTTCTTGGGCGGTTAAAACTGCCTATATATTGAAGGCCCATAGGGTTGTCTAGGGAGTTCGGGGATATGCATCTGGTGGCTCTGGCTTGCAGAATATTGTAATAAAATGCCCATGTGGCTATGCATGTTATATTTCTAAATATTGTAATTTCATTTCATTGTGGATAATAGAAAGCCCATTTCCTGTCTTTGCAAATCGTTGTTATTCTCAATTTTTGTTGTGTGTTTGTGTTAATATGGGGAGTACCCTTCATCAAGTGGTATCAGAGCAAGAGTTCCTAAGTGTGTAGACAGATCGCCGATTGTAAGGCAGTTTGCACCAAGACTATGGTTGTGGGTTCGAGTGATAAGAGCCAAAATGCCTCCATGAAGAAACCATGGCGGGAGAGTTGCAGGTGTGAAAGAAGAGGGTTTTAGAGCCCTCCAGAGACAAGTGCAAGCATTGCAAGAGGAGCTACGTAGAGGAATGAATATTGCGGTTAGCAATGAAAGTGAAAAGGAATTCGAAGAAGGACAAGGTGACTAGGAAGCACCAGAAGCGCCTAAAGATCCTGAAGAGGATAGGCTTTTGAGGGTCATTTCCAAGATTGGAAAGAGACCCAAGATTGAAGTTCCCACGTTTTCGGGAAATCTTAACCCAGAGGAGCTGATCGACTGGATCAATGATCTAGAAGAATATTTTGAGTATGAAGATGTCGAAGATCCAGATCGGGTCAAATTTGCGAAGGCCAAACTAAATGGCCATGCAAAAATTTGGTGGCAGGAGATTCAATTGGAGAGGAATACAAGAGGAAAGGAGAAAATCACAAGCTGGGACCGAATGGTGGAGAAGTTGAAGAGACAATTCATTATCGTTGATTATGAGCTTGATCTGCTGAAGAAAATGCAAGGGTTGAAGCAAGCGGGAAAATTTGTGCAGAATATATAGAAGAATTCTACCGAGTTCCTATTAGAACAAGTCATGCAGAACTTGAGAAGGAAAAAGTTGTTGCGGCCAAGTATTCAGGATGAGTTGAGTCTGGTTAGAATGACCAGTATTGAAGAGGCGTACCAGTTTGCCTTAAGGGTGGAAGAGAAGCTGAACAAGAAGTTTGAAAGCAAGCAAGGTGGAAGAGGTCACGGTGGAAGCTCTAGCGGACGGTCTTATGGAGGCCGAAATGAAGATCAGAAAAAGAATGATGACTCAAGTAGCAGTCAAAATCAGAGGGAAAATAATTTCAATCGTTCCCGTGATCAAAATAATAGGGATCAAAGAGGAAGAGGAAGAGAGAAAGGACCAGGAAGAGGAGGTTTTCGTGGGACATGTTTCCATTGCAGAGGACACCGAGCCTATGAATGCCCACAACGTCAAGGAAGGACAGACAAGAGGACTGAAGGCCATGCATGAGTTGCGTATGCAAATGAAGAAGCTCAGTCAGAACACTCAGATGATGCTGAGAGAGGAGAAACCCTAGTTGTCAGGAGGATCCTGAT
Source organism: Thuja plicata (assembly GCA_018584345.1). Lineage (NCBI taxonomy): Eukaryota > Viridiplantae > Streptophyta > Pinopsida > Cupressales > Cupressaceae > Thuja > Thuja plicata. The sequence goes on along the minus strand of MU228471.1, from coordinate 3,727,669 downwards.
AAATAAAGAGAAGAGATCAGATCAAAGGAAGAGCCTATTTCGCACTAGATGCAAGTGTGAGGATAAGTATTGTGAAGTGATTATTGATGGTGGAAGCACTGATAATCTGGTGTTAGAAGAAATGATCACAAAGTTAAAACTGAAAAGGGAAAAACACCCCCGTCCATATAGAATTTCCTGGGTGCAGGATGACCACAAGGTCCTGGTTAATGAGCAGTGCTTAGTGAAGTTCAAGATTGGAAGTTATCAAGATGAGGTACTCTGTGATATCATCCCCATGGATGCATGTCATTTGTTGTTAGGAAGGCCTTGGCAATTCGACAGGCGTGCCATACATGATGGTCATGCTAACACTTATTGTTTGACAAAGGATGGAGTCTGACACAAGCTGAAGCCATTGAAGGAAACAGGAGAAAAGGTATGTAGTAATGCCAGAATATGTTTAGTTGATGGAAGGAAGTTCTTAGAAGGTATGAGACATGAGCATATGTGTTTTTCTCTAATTCCAAAAGTGGGTAAAGAAGAAGTAGAAGATGTACCTGCAAAAGTTGCAGACTTGTTGGAGGAGTTTCAGGATATTGTATCTGATAATGTACCTGATGGATTGCCACCAGTACAAGAGATCAGTCATCAAATGGACTTGATTCCAAGGGCTAGTTCGCCAAACGAGGCAGCCCATAGGATGACTCCAGTAGAGAGAGAGGAATTGAACAGACAAGTGCATGAGTTGTTGCAGAAGGGATTGATTTGAGAGCTTGATTCCATGTGTTGTACTAACGGTATTAGCACCAAAGAAAAATGGAGAATGGAGGATGTGTACAGATTCTAGGGCTATCAATAAGATCACTGTCAAGTACAGATTTCCCTTGCCAAGAATGGATGATATTATGGATTGTTTGAGTGGAGTTGTGTATTTCACAAAGATAGACCTAAAGAGTGGATAACACCAAATCAGGATCAAAGAATGAGATAAATGGAAGACAGCCTTCAAGACAAAGGAGGGATTGTATGAGTGGTTAGTCATGCCTTTTGGGCTAACCAATGCACCGAGCACATTCATGCGGCTCATGAATGAAGTACTGAAAGAATTTCTAGGTAAGTTTGTCATTGTTTACTCGGATGATATTTTGATCTTCAGTGCGACATTGGAAGAACACATAATGCATATTCGTAGGGTGTTTGAGAGGTTAAGGAAAGAGAAGTTGCTGATTAATCTGAAGAAGTGCAGTTTTGTGAAGAAGGAATTAGTGTATCTGGGATTTGTAGTCTCAACAAAAGGTCTAAAAATGGACTTGAATGATGCCAAGAGAAAATATTATGTTTATGATCAGGAGTTCTATACTATAGTTCAGGCATTGAGGAAGTGGAGACATTATCTTTTGCCAAAAGAGTTTGTTTTATTTACTGATCATCAAGCTTTGCAATATTTGAATAGTCAAGGAAAGTTGAATCAAAGGCATTTGAAATGGGTTATTTTTTGCAAAGTTACACTTTTGTTTTGAAACACAGGAGTGGGAAGTCTAATAGGGTTGCAAATGCCCTTAGCAGAAGACTGATTTTGCTGACAGAGATGCAGATTGAAGTTGTTGGGTTCAAGGAACTCAAGAGTTTGTACCCCGAGGATCCAGATTTTGGCGAAGCTTGGAAAACTTGTAGAGGACCTGTTACTCTAGATAGAACCAAATGGTTGGATTTCATAATCCAGGATGATATGTTGTTCAGAGGTAGTCAGTTGTGCATTCCAAAGAGTTTCATGAGGGAGAATCTAATCAAAGAAAAGCATAGTGGAGGACTGGCTGGACATTTTGGGCGAGATAAAACCATTTCTCTGGTTAGTGAGAACTATTATTGGCGACAGTTGCAGCAAGATGTTAAGAAATTTGTACAAGGTTGCAGGATATGTCAGATGGCAAAAGGAGTGAAGCAAGAATACAGGGTTATATCAGCCATTACCTGTACCAGAGAAGCCATGGGAGGATATTAGTATGGACTTCGTTCTTGGCCTACCGAGAACTCAGAGAGGGCATGATTCCATCTTTATAGTGGTGGATAGGTTTTCAAAAATGGCATATTTCATTCCTTGCGAGAAGACTAATGATGTTGTTCATGTAGCAGAGTTGTTTTTTCAGGGAGGTGGTAAGGCTACATGGATTACCAAAGAGCATAGTTTCAGATCGAGACACTAAGTTTGTTGGGTACTTTTGGAGAACCTTGTGGAAAAAGTTGAAGGCAGATTTGAAGTTCAACTCAGCACACCATCCACAGACTGATGGACAGGCAGAAGTTGTGAATAGGAGTTTGGGGAATCTGTTGAGATGCTTGGTTGGAGATAAACCAAAGGGATGGAATTTTGTTTTAGCACAGGCGGAATTCGCATATAATAATTTTGTCAATAGGAGCACTGGTAAATCACCATTCCATATAGTGTATGGAAGTAGTCCCAGAAATGCGTCAGAATTGAGAAAGTTGGGCAAAGGAGAGACAAGTAGCGTTGAAGCTGAAGACTTTGCAGAACACTTGAAGAATTTGCATGAGGAGGTGAGGCAACATATTAATAAAATGAATACACAGTACAAGGCTAAGGCAGACAAGAAAAGGAGGCATAAGGAATTCCAGGTGGGAGATGAAGTCATGGTTCATCTGAGAAAGGAGAGATTTCCAGTAGGAACATATAATAAGTTGAAGATGAAGAAGTTTGGGCCATGCAAAATACTAAAGAAGCATGATTCAAGAAATGCTTATGAAGTAGAGTTGCCCAGTGAACTCAATATTTCACCAGTATTTAACATTTCAGATTTGACAGAATATCATGAGGGAGGTGTTGAGGATCAAGTCACAGAAGCACAGTAGAATATTCAAGCAATTACTTCAATTACAGAGGAGATTGAAGATCTATTGGATAGTCGTGTTGGTAGAAGCACAAGGAATAGGACATATGAAGAATATTTGGTCAAATGGAAAGGACGACCTGTGGAAGATTCATCATGGCTATCAAGGGAGGAGGTTAACCGTCTTGGTTTTCCTTTGAACACTTGAGACATGACAGGGTCACTTCTCAAATTACCCTGGGTGTCTGATGCAAGAGCATCCTGGGTGTAAGAGCAATCTTGCATCAGCCAAGAATATGTTCTAGTTTCTTTTCAATAAGGGCTATCTTGTGCAGAGCTTCTATTTTTGGAAATTTACTATTTTTAGTAAGTTTTTCGTTTGAGCTCAGAATGTTCTATTTTCTTCCCTGGAGGTTCACTTTGATTGTATCAGTCTGTCAGTAAAGTCTCATTGCAAGATCAAGTCTAGTTTTGTAGATGTTGAATATTTTCGGTATAGGCAGCAGGGTACAGAACCCCGATATTGGCAGCAGGGTATTTTCGGTATTGGTAGCAGGGTGCCAAAAGGTCCAAATGTGAATTTGGAATGACGGAGATATTGTATCTGGGGCACATCATCAGTTCCCAGGGAGTTCAGGTACACCAGGAGAAGGTTCAAGCCATTTTGGACTGGCCGCTTCTCAAGACTCTCTCGGATCTGCGTGGACTCTTTGGGTTGTGCAGTTATTACAGAAGGTTTGTGAAGGGATTCTCACAGCTCAGTGAACCACTGACGGATTTGACGAAGAAGGGATCTTTCCAGTGGAATAAATAGGCGCAACACACCTTCGACAAGTTGAAGGAAGTCATGAGTTGTTCGGTTCTGGCACTACCAGACTTCACTCGGCCCTTTATCTTGGAGTCATGCATCCGGAGAAGGCAGTGGGGCAGTGTTGATGCAGAACCCTCACCCCATTGCATTCAAGAGTCGGAAGCTCTCGGGAGCAAAGCGACTGTACTCCATCTACGATAAGGAGATGCTCGCCATCATGCACAAACTAACAAAGTTTCAACATTACTTGGTCGGAGCTAAGTTTGTAGTACGTACTAACCACAACAACCTAATATATTTCCTGGAGCAAAGGGATTTGAACGAAAGGCAGCAGAAGTGGGTAAGCAAAATTCAAGCATTTGATTTTGATATTGAGTATGTGAAAGGCAAAAATAATGTGGTGGCTGACACTCTATCGAGAAGGCATACCATATGCTCTCTATCCCAGATTTCAGCAGATTGGAAAGCACATTTGTTGGTTGAGTACTTGAAGAATACTTTCGTGTGTCAGTTGATGGAGGGTCAAGTGCAGGATGACAGATACATAATGGTTGACGACGTCATTTATTACAAGGGCAGAATCTATTTAGTACCCGAGTCCAAGATGAAGGAAAGGATTCTAAAAGAAATGCATGACTCACCCTTGGCCGGACACATGGGATACCTGAAGACCTACAGACAAATCCGGGAGAGGTTTTCTTGGAAGGGCCTTAAGAATGGCGTTCTGCAGTATGTGCGGGAATGATCCACCTGTCAGTAAAACAAATCCGAGCACACCTTATCTATGAGACTACCAATCCCTGACCAAAAGTGGGATAGCATCTCCATGGATTTCATTTCAGGGCTTCCCAAAGTGCAAGGAAAAGATTGCATCTTCGTTGTGGTTGATCAGTTGACCAAATATGCCCATTTCTTTGCCATCTCCACCGGATGCCAGGCAACTCAAGTAGCCAAGTTGTTCTTCCGTGAGGTATTTGTTGTGAGGTCTTCACAACTCGCCCCAATTTGGGGACCCCCCTTTTTCTGAAACTTCTCTCAAATGCTCGAAGTCTGGTCCATGGATGGCAACAAAGTAAGTGGGTGGTTGTCTAGGCTTCAAATTTGAGATGGTTGAAATCTGAAACTCTGAGCTGGAAGTCTGGTCTTAAGTGTTGATGAAACTCGAAATATGAGCTGGAAGTGTAAGCTTGAAGCGTTGCTTGTAATCTGAACTATGGCCATTTTGAGATGCATGAAATCA
>MU228471.1:3688119-3704891 GCA_018584345.1 Thuja plicata | reverse complement strand
TGGGATGGTATGATTCACGAGCCTTGGATTGATGGCATGTGTGTTTTTGAATATTTTCCTATGCTCCGCAAAGACAATGTGATTCAGAATTACAGGAGGGTTCATGATACCTTTATGGGTAAGCTTTATTTTGAGATGTCTGGAGATTCAGCCAGAAGGATGAGTTCAGAAGCTCAGCGGTTTGTGACTAGATTTGGGAGTTTTTATATTCAGTTCCCTAGGTTCTCTTATATAAGAATTGGTGGTTTTGAAGATGCCCCTACAAAATTGCCTAGGTATGCATTTGATTGTCTCATCCTTGCAGAAGTCTGTAGGCAGCTTGCTATTGTGCTTAAATATTTTCTTCCTGAGGAAGGAGGTGAGAAAATCTTCTCGTTGCAGCTAGGAAAGTTTTCATGCCCGACTATTGAAGATGCAATAAGTATTGGAAGGGACCTTGGTCATTTTGATTTCAAGTATTATACAGAGCGAACAAGCTTTGATAACAAAAAATTTTCTAGTGGGAGCCTAGGTCTTAGATCTCACATGTTTCCAGCTCCCCACCTAGAGGATTTTTGGGAGGATTATGCAAATGAATCCCAAGTCATGACGAGAAGCTATAGCAGACTTTGCATTTCCCAAATTCTGTCCATGAGAATACAGTTCAGCATAGAGGGGGTAATAGATGACTATTCTAGCTTGGCCGAACCTAGTTTCAAAAGACTTCTGGACACCGAAGAGATAAAGATGGATTGGTTGAAGGAGGAGGTAGATGACATTAAATGAAAAACACAACATGTTCTCAATTTCACTGAAAAATGGCTGCAGGCAAAAAGAGAGCAGTCTAGTCCTAAACAATTGGAGTTAAATCTTCAATTTTATTTTCCTCCCCCTCTGTTTCTAATTTGCCTAAACCATCTGGTAATGCAGGTTCCTCTAATAAGCAGCAAAAGAAAGATTCTAAGAAGAAGTTTGTTGGAGAGCTTTCCACTGTGGCCTCTCCTCAACACATTACCAGGTTGAGATCCCGATCACAAAGAAAAGTGAAGATGACTCAGGAGCAGAAAGAAACAGTTAATATGGAGGATGACAAGTTTGGAGATTTGAACTACCAAATTGGAGATGATGACCAAATCGGGAAAGATCTCTTTGACCTCGATGATGTAACTCTGGATTTAATGGACACCCCTACTAAAGTTGGTCCTCAGCAAGCAAAAACTAATGATACGCCCAAATGGTTAACTTCTTCAGTTAATAGGAAGCGGAGTCTGATTCCTGTATCAATTCCAGTGCAGGATATTGTTAGTAAATATGCTCAAAAGACTCCCAAGGCCAAGAAAGTGAAAAGTATAGCACACATGTTTGCTGATGCTAAAACTGGGAAGTGGACAGCTAAGGTAGCTACTTACAGACCAAAGGAAGAAAAGCATGATGTGGCAGTTGAGGATTTTGAGGTAACCAAAATTGAGTTAGGGACTATGGACAAAGCAGGAAAGAATCACCTTTTCAAGAAAACAGCCCAACAAATGTTGATCACATCAGTGCAAGATAGCAAGGAGAAGGAATTTAAGTAGACCATTGTCTCACTTTCCCAATTTATCAATACATTCTGCAACTTTGATGTTACCCCGCTGTCCCAATCATCTCAGGTCTTTGACCCCAATTCTACAGAAAGTAAAACGTTGTTGAATCAAGTTCAAAGGGGGCGGACTTTGGTTTCTTTAGTTGACGAGTGGATGTCTCAAGTGCTCAATAATGTCAGGAAATACATTAAAGATTCACATTCAGTTCTTCATGACACCGAGGCAGTGGTGGGAGAATTACTAGCTCAACACTGGGTTTGGAATACAGAGGAGGAAAAATGGGTGTCAGCAATGACAAAGTTCATGGAAATAGTGAGGCACGGCTTTAATAAATTATGTGTAGAAAAGTCCCTAATGGGTGCCGAAGAGTCTCTTTTCTTCATCCTCAGGAAAAATATCATTTGGTGCATTGCTCTAATAAGGAGTACTATTGCAGAAAATAAGGAATATGAAACTGAAGCTAAATAGATCCAAAAAGTTGCCCTAACTGAGTTGAAAGTGATTAATTTCACTTATACCTACCCATTAAGCTTTGGTGAGAAAGAACTAAAGGGCGCTTTGGATGCTTTTGACTCAGCAATTAAGACTATCAGGGAAAAGATCAATCCTAAAGCCTCTAACTTAACTTAGATAGCGAGGATTGAATCTATGCTTTATCTATGTGTCGATTAGTTATCCAATGTAATTGAGGTGAAGAAACTGAGGTGGAACAAAGATGCCTCTATGGCTCAAATAGTAAATTCTAAGATACCGCATTTTTCTCTCGCGAAATAACTAGTTCAAGCATATAAAGAATGGAAGCCAACTCAATCAGTTACCGATGAAGAAGGAAGTCCAACGGGAAGCAAGGATCGTGCCATTGATAAGGAGCCTGATTTGGCTATCTAGTTTTTACTGAATTAACATGCAAAACTTATAGGACGTGTGTCCTCTTTCTGGTGGTTTATTTACTTATTTGTTTGCCTGAGAGGTCGTGTTTTTTGGGAGGCCTCTCGGTGCTCTGCTACTATTTATTTTAGCTGCTCAAACTTTTAAAGGGTTCAAAAAACATTTGGACTGATAGATATAGATTTTGATAATTACAATTTGGATTGTTAAATGTTATGAAACGAATAGATTTCAGGAAATTATGTGTGTAGTAATCTCTGAAATATATGACAGCAAGGTTATTGAATCTGTGTTGTTTACAAGCCAAAGAAAGGTGTCTTGTGTTGACATATTGTTTATCCTATTTTATACATTTGTCTGTTGGTTCATAATATCTAAATTTTGGATTTTATCTACTTTCTATTATCTTTGGTCAAGAAGTCGTTTATATTTTTCATGAAATGAAATTGTGGAAGTAACTGTGTTTCCTTCCTACTCATTGTTCGGTTATATTTCTTTCATATTTGTTTAGAAGCGTATCATCAAAGAATGATATTGCAGCCTTTATAAGCTTTCTGGTCAAAAGCTAACTGATTGAATCGTTATTTCATTTCATTGAATATCTTATTAGGGAGTTGTACCTGTTATAAAATTCAGAGGGAAGTGATCATAAAAGATACTTACCCAACTGTTAGAAATAGTTTGTCTTTTAAGGGTGATAGAGTAAACTTAAAAGGATTTTTGTAGAAAGACAAATCTGTTCACTAACATATTTTTGGCAACTGTACTGGGGACTGCTTACAGTGTAGACCTGTGTTTAAATGCTTTGTTTTATGAACAAGATATGGTCCTACCAGCTGTGATAATACCAAACTTGGAGGAGCAGCCTCATGTTATTCAACCAGATCTTAACTTCCAAAATACCCAAGAAGACATCATTTCTGATTTGAACACTATTGCTTGGAATTTAAAGACCAGCTATCACCAGTATCAACAAGTTCTCATAGTTTTAGAAGAGGAGGAGGATATAGGAGAGTGGTTGAGAGGGCTCCCAATCACCCAAGAGGCACAAATCATTGACAGAAATTCTCAGAGGCAATAAGAGAAAATAATACTGGATTCTCGACCATACACCAAGTCTCAGAGGAAGGAGGGCATTTTTTGATACTTTCTATGAGAGTTTGCAAAATCTTCATTTTTTGACCTCTTCCATTTTAAGACCCAAAGCCAAGAGTAGACCTTCTTCCCCTCCTAAAACTTCTCCCAATTCTTCCCCGTCCTCTAGTGTCTGGCAAGCTTTAACTTTGTCTAGTATTCAAGCACCGCCTCTAGTAACAATCTTTCCAAGTGCGGTTATGGCTGAGCCATGGGGTGTAGCCATTGGTCCTTTAAATTTCAGAGCTCATCATCCTCTCCCTAAAGGTATTAAAGAAGTCTTACCTAAATTTTTTGGAGATGGAAAAGTCTCAGTAGATGAGCACTTGAATGCATTCAATGTAACTACTGCCATTCTAGTAGTGCAACATGAAGATGTAGTAATCAGACTCTTTGCTCAATCCCTCTTAGAAGGAGTTGTGGAATGGTTTGGTCATTTGCCAGATGGGTCAATTACAAATTGACAAACCATGAAGACCGCGTTTGAAGGATGTTTTAAAGGGACTAATGATGAACATTCTCTACTAGCACAATTAACACAAATGAAGAAGGAAAATCATGAGCCAATGAGAGATCATGTGGCAAGATATAACAAAGTTATCCATAGAATTCTTGCTGCCAAAAGACTGACCCCCAAAAACCAACAATGTTTCTTTGTAAACTTTATGCCCCCAGACACAGGTTTCACTTAAGAAGGAGTAGGCCAGTTGATTTAGCTGTTGCCCAAGAACAGGCCACTGAGTTAGAATATGATCTTATTACAGCCAGGAAATGGAGAAAAGATGTGTAGATTTCTCACTCTCAACCTTCTACTTCAGCTCCTATAGATCCAGTTGTTCAAAGACTCATGAATGATGTAATTTCCTTGAAAAGACAGTTACCGAAACAAGGATCTTCATTTCCTTCTCCTTATCAAGATATTAGTCAAAAGCAGCCTAATCAATGGCACAATAAAACTCATCTGCTGCCTTCTACTCAACCAAGATTGTCCCTAGAAGCTTCACCAAAAGAGGCTATCATGTGTTCTTTTCATCTAACAACAGATCATGATGGTAATTCTTGCCCTGGTATGCAAAGACATGTACAAATGGAGGCCACCAAAGATGTGTTAGGAGAATGTACTATAGAAGAGCTCCCTCAAGATAGACCTGGCGACTCTGGCTCATACTTTTTAGAATACGAATCTGACTCAGAAAGAGGAGATATTCTGGTCACCCTTGGGGATCTTGCTAGTGCCATGCTTACTCGAAATCAAAAGTTTTCAAAGAACACTTCAACATCAGCTAATTCTTTCCATAAGACTCGAGATCCTGTAAGTAATTCTTCTCCTCCTAGTCCTTGGACTCCTGATGTTAAGGTTGTGCAAAAATATTCTAGCATGCCCTCTTTTGATATTGTAGAATTTTGCAAGTCTTCTGCTATCCAAATCTCCCCTGCGGAATATCTAAGATTAAATCCCAAAGAACTAGATAAATTGGTCAAGTACATCAAAGGTGACCTTCTGGACTCATCACAGTCTAACCAATGTACCGTTGACCGAACTGATGATCTAGTTGATATTCCTACAATTGTTTCACCATTTGTTATGAATCAGAGTGACACTGCTGTCACTCCTACCCCAGAACTGAAATCTGAATTTGATGAAACTAGGAAGCCTGACCCCTTCTATATTTCTCTACTCCTTAACTGTCTTAAATTGAGTAATTGCATTATAGACTCAGGTACCTCTGATAACGATATGCCTTCATCTATAGCCAAAGCTTTAGGTTTAACCATGACCAAAAATTTTGGGAGGTGTTATTCTATGGATGGGAAACAAGTGCCTTTAATAGGTCAAGTTAAAGATTCTCAAGCTATTTTAGCCGCCCATCCTGATAAGATACTTAAGTTAACCATTTTAGTAGCAGATATACCTGCAAGTTATGCTTTTCTCTTGAGTAGAACTTTCTACAGAGACATGGGTGGGGAAATAAAGATGGATTGGTCAGAAGCCATTATCCCTATTGGGAAGAAAAAGGTCAAATTGGAACCTGAAGCTAAAAATAAATACACTGTAATTCCATCCAATGATCCTAAGGCATAAATTCTATTTCAAGACTGTGAGTTTAGTAATTACATGATTTACTTAGATGAAGCCCCTCCTATTTGTGAGGACTTTAGTGAAAATGAGAAAATTTGGTTGATGGAGTTTGATGGTAGTTGTGCGACCGCGGGGTCTGGAGCTGGTGTAGTTTTTAAAGGGCCCGATGATCAATATATCCCTTCTTACAAACTAGATTTTAAAAATACCAATAATACCACCGAATATGATGCTCTGTTATTAGGGTTACGAGAGGCAAAGACATTGGGAATAAAGGCACTTGTTGTCAAAGGTGACGCCGAGCTTATCATTAAACAAGTAAAGGGTCAGTTTACAGTAAAAAATGAGCGTATGAAACATTACAGAATTTTAGTGTCAGACGAAGTGGATTCTTTTGAAGCTTTTTCCATAGAATCCATTCCCAAGAGTCTCAATACAAGGGCTGACTCCCTAGCTGTATCAGCGTCTCTACTTCTTCCTCACCCAGATTTCAAAATAGGAATATATAGGGTTGGGATGATATATAGACCGGCTGTCCCAGATAATATTGAACACCTGCAAGTTTTTGAAGATGATACCCGGATGAAGGATTTTATGGCTTGTGTAGAAGTTTTCTCATCCATGTACTTTGAAGGAATGAACAAAGATAGTGAAGGGCCTAATCCTCAATTCTTACCAGAAGAAGAAGTTGTCCAGTTGAAGAACAACAAAATTCCCAAAGGTTTGGTTTCATTAGACAACTTGTTTTCTTGGAAAGATGATAGTTTCATTTCAAGGAAAAATTCTCAATCAGATGTGCAAAAGGAATATGACAAGGTGAACATTGGCACTATGGCCAAACCCAAATGGATATCTATAGGTAAGACTTTGTCTGTTCAAGAAAAGAAAAATCTTCAGATCCTGTTAACAGCCTACACTGATGTTTTTGCTTGGGATTATAGTGACCTTAAGGACTTTCGAAAAGGGAAATTTAGTCATCACATCCCTCTTAATCCTGAATCAAAACCTTTCAGACAAAAGCTTCGTAGTTACAATCCTAAAGTTTCGTAAGCAATTCTAAAGGAAGTTGACAAAATGCTAAAAGCTAGAATCATTTACCCTATTCATCACTTAACTTGGATTGCAAATATTGTCCCTGTCAGAAAAAAGAATGGTGAAATAACAATCTGTGTGGATTTCTAGAATCTAAATCAAGCCAACCTAAAAGATAATTACGCCCTGCCCAAAATGGAACATGTATTGCAGACAGTTGCCGGATCAGAAATGATGTCTCTGCTTGATGGGTTTTCTAGATATAATCAGATGAGTGTGTCCAATGAATATAAACAAAAGACTACTTTTACCATGCCATGGGGAACTTTTGCTTACAATAGGATGCCCTTTTTCCTGATTAATGCAAGGGCAACTTTCCAAAGGGCAATCGATTCTTCCTTTGCTGATTTGGAAAATAGAATTATAGTAATTTACCTTGATGATTTAACTGTGTACTCCAAAAGAATAAAACATCATGTCTAAGATCTCAAATCAGTCCTATAGAGGTGTAGAGACCATGGCATATCTCTTAATCCTAAAAAATTATTTTTTGGTGTGACTGAGGGAAAATTGTCAGGACATATCATATCCAAAGAAGGGATTAAGATCGATCCCGAAAGAGTAAAGGCTATTCAACAAATAAGTATACCTTCAACTAGAACAGGAGTCAAATCTTTCTTCGGTCAGATTAACTTTTTAAGAGCTTTTGTCCAAGACTTTTCTAAGTTAACAAGGCACATAGTGGTAATGATGAGTGAAAAACATCCCTTTAAATGGACAGAAGAAGGTAGAAAATCTTTTGGAGCAATTAAGACAGCTATAGAAAATTCCCCATCTCTAGTTTAACCAAACTACAAAAAAGATTTCATCATTTATTGTTATGCTTCCGATCACACTCTGTCAGGAATTCTAACTCAGAAGGATGTTTCGGGAAGTGAGGCTCCCATTTCTTTCATGAGTACACCGTTAAAAAAACATGAACTAAAGTATTCTCCCATTAAAAAGCAAGCCTTTGCTGTGGTGAAATCAGTTAAGCAATTTAGATTCTATATCCTTTATTCTCATTCTATAGTGTTTGTTCCTGATTCAGCAATGAAAGCACTTCTCACCCAACAAGAAATAGCCATGAATAAGAGAGCAGCATGGGTGACGAAGATTCAGGAATATGACTTGATAATAAAGCCCACTAAACTGGTCAGGGGTAGGGGTCTGTGTAAATTCATTGCAAAAAATGTTATTCATCCTGAAAATCCAGAATGCGAAATATCTCAAGTATTGTTGGTCAGTTTAACAGATTCTTGGTTCTGTGACATTGCTTATCTCCTGACTTATGGAGAATGTCCACAAAGACTGTCACCTAAAGAGAGACAGACCTTGAGATTGCAAGCTGCAAAGTATGTAATATGGCAAGGTGTGTTGTATAAGAGAGGCCTTGACGGTACATTTCTAAGATGTGTGGATAAAAATCAGTAGTTGCAGTTGCTTAAAACCTTTCATGAAGAGGGCTATGGAGGTCATTTCTCATCTATCGTAATGGCATTCAAAATTCTTTGAAATTGTTTCTATTGGCCAGGTATGTTCAAGGATGCTTATGCGTTCATCAGGAACTATAAAAAATGTCAGTTGTTCTCTGGAAGACCCCAATTAGCTGCCTTGCCTTTAAGGCCAGTTGTGGTCAGTGAACCATTCAAACAATGAGGAATTGATTTTATCAGCCCTGTCAACCCCCAATCAAGTGCAGGTCACACTTATATCCTAACAGCGACTGACTACTTCACTAAGTGGGTCGAGGCCATTCCAAGCAAAAAGGCTAATTCTCAGGTGGTATGTGATTTCTTAAAAGATAATATCTTGGTACGCTTTGGAGTACCCCAAAAGGTTGTAGCAGATAATGCCACTTACTTCTCTTGGCAGGAGCTTTCCCTTTTCTATTTTGATCATAATATCTCTCTGGCTCATTCGTCTGATTATTTCCCCCAAGGAAACAGATAGGCCCAGTCAACTAATAAAAATATGATAATGATCATGAAAAATTTAGTGGATGATAGTGGAAAAAATTGGCATAAGAAACTTTTTGAAGCCCTTTGGGCTGATAGAATTACACCTAAGAGAGCAATCAGTATGGCACCCTTTGAATTGGTGTATGGAATAGGTGGCCAAGTATCAGTTCCTTTGGAACTCTCAGCAACTAAGCTGCAAATGGCCATTGAAGATCAAACTCTTAAAGACTCCTTGGAGAAAAGGATCATGTACTTGCATAAATTAGAAGAAGAAAGAGAAGCTCTGGTGGATAAAATTATTGAGCATCAGGCTAGAGTGAAAAACATTTTTGACAGGAAAGCAAGACCCGGAAGTTTTCTGAAGGGAGATGAAGTTTTTCTATGGGACAAAAGAAAGGCTCTGAAAGGCGCCCACATTAAATTTGAATAATTTTGGAAAGGCCCCTTTGTTATCACTAAAGAGTTAGGAACCAATGCTTTTAAGTTGGCATATCCAGATGGAACGATCTTACCATTTTCCTATAATGGGACAGATCTCAAATTGATGAAGCTTTAGTCTAGGTCCCTGTGTCCTGTTGTATATTAGTTTAGGTTTGCTTCTGTTTGGTGTGTCTTTCCTTTCTTCTGAGTTTTCTTAGCCCTTTTGCAGTAGTTTGTGAAACCAGAGTATTTGAGCTCTCTGGCTTTTGAGAAATGCCAGTCCCCAGTCAGAGCTGGTGTTAGTCCAAATCTTGATCTTTGTCCTTATGTTCAATTTTTAGATTCGCCTTGTTATTTTCGTGAATCTCAAGCTGCCTAAGCCCTCATGTTCAAAATCTCAGCGAAAGGATCTCCCTTGTGTTTCACCTTTGTTTGTAAAAAAAAGGAAAATCTTTTGCTAACATGTTTCTTGAACAGGTTTGAACATGCTTGAACAACTCTGAACAGCCTTGAACAACCTTGAACTTAGTTCAAGAGTGTACAAGAGTGTTCAAGCTCATTCATATTTTTATGAAGCGGTAGCAGGTGAATAGCATTTTCACTAAAAGAGGTGTTTCATGATCGCAAGCTTCAGAGCTTTGGTTAATCAGAGATGGGAATTAATAGTTAAGCATGGGACTTCTAGTTCGAAGATGAAGGTGAGATATAAAAGGAATAGACTTGAACAGTGATGAACACACAAGAACAACCTTGAACTTGGTTCAAGAGTGTTCAATGATTTTAGAAAAGTGACATGTCGCATAAGAAAAGGACAACCGCCGTCTTTTCAGATATGGACCCCACTTAGGAAAGGCTTTTAATGAAGAGATGTATTGGTGGCGGTTAAGTCATGTCCAAGCTGTCGAATTAATGAGGAATTCATGCGTCATAAAAGTTTGCGCAAGTGGAAGTGAATAATTGTGTGTGAGCGGTCACTTCATTCTTTGAGATTTTATTGCCTTAATTATGAGCAATTAATTACTCATTCGTGGTGTTTCTTATTAAAACCCTTCTTGGCGTTCATTATTTTTTTGAAATATTATCGTTGTCTATACGTGCAAAGAGTGGAGGTAAGGGTTTTTGGAGCTCCAGTTGTAGAATTTTCCACAGTGATTAAGGTAAGTCAGGTTGTCACTTGTCTAGTGTTTAAATTTAAGAGCTTGTGAATTTTACGAGAGTTTCTGTAGCATTTCTCAGTCTATTCTTGCAAGAATGAAGTCTGCATTCCATTTGTTTGGGAGTGTGTCTAGTTTGGTGTGCAAAAATCCTATTGTAACAGACACAGATTTAGATGGATATGATGTTGAAGGAATAACTGATAGGCTTACTGTGTCTATCGAGGAGAATGTTCCTTCTATAGAAATTTTAAGTAGTGGGTTGTGTGTAGCCGCTTGCTTCCCTCCTATAGTGGTATGCCCTAAACTTGTCCATGAGTGTATCAGACATTATGACCAATGAACCGAATCAATTCTTAAAAGAAATGGTGAGGTTTTAATGGTTGTGAATAGAGGAATTGTCACCTCAGCTTTCCAAATCCAAGAGTGAACATTTTCCACTTTCTAAACTGCCCAATCTCTTGTTAAGTTCAAGCCAAATGCTGACGCAAACCGAACTGTAATAGCAAAACACTGGTTATTAAATGCCCAAAGGGGAGGTTCCTGCTTACCCAAAAAGTTAAGAAGAAATCATGTGCATCCATACATTAGTGATATTATGGTGATGTTACATAGAGTCAAAGGGTCACCTGAGGCTTCCTTGTTTTCAAACTGGTTGTTCTGTTATATAGAAATTGTTTTATAGGAAAAACACAAGTTGGATTGGGCCGAATTAATTGCAGAATCTATGAGAGAACAACTGAATAGTTCCAAGCTTACTGGATGTAGCTTTTTCATGTCTTCTTATCTGATGTATTGTCTAGCATGTAGTAGGATATGGGATGGTATGATTCACGAGCCTTGGATTGATGGCATGTGTGTTTTTGAATATTTTCCTATGCTCCGCAAAGACAATGTGATTCAGAATTATAGGAGGGTTCGTGATACCTTTATGGGTAAGATTTGTTTTGAGATGTCTGGAGATTCAGCCAGGAGGATGAGTTCAGAAGCTCAGCAATTTGTGACTAGATTTGGGAGTTTTTATATTCAGTTCCCTAGGTTCTCTTATATAAGAATTGGTGGTTTTGAAGATGCCCCTACAAAATTGTCTAGGTATGCATTTGATTTTTTCATCCTTGCAGAAGTCTGTAGGGAGCTTGCTATTGTGCTTAAACATTTTCTTCCTGGGGAAGGAGGTGAGAAAATCTTCCCATTGTAGCTAGGAAAGTTTTCATGCCTGACTATTGAAGATGCAATAAGTATTGGAAGTGACCTTGGTCATTTTGATTTCAAGTATTATACAGAGCGATCAGGCTTTGATAACAAAAAATTTGCTAGCGGGAGCCTAGGTCTTAGATCTCACATGTTTCCAGTTCCCCACTTAGAGGATTTGTGGGAGGATTGTGCAAATGAATCCCAAGTCATGATGATAAGCCATAGCAGACTTTGCATTTCCCAAATTCTGTCCATGAGAATACAGTTTAGCATAGAGGGGGTAAAAGATGATGGTTCTGACTTGGTCGAACCCAATTTTAAAAGGCTTCTGGACACCAAAGAGATAAATATGGATTGGTCAAAGGAGGAGGAAGACGACATTAAATGCAGAACACAACATGTTCCCAAATTAACTGAAAAATGGTTGCAGGCAAAAAGAGAGTAGTCTAGTCCTAAAACAATTGGAGTTAAATCTTCAATTTTATTTTCCTCCCCCTTTGTTTCTAATTCGCCTAAACCATCTCGTAATGCAGGTTCCTCTGATAAGCAACAGAAGAAAGATTCTATGAAGAAGTATGTTGCAGAGCTTTCCACTATGGCCTCTCCTCAATGCATTACCAGGTCAAGATCCCGATCACAAAAAAAAGTTAAGATGACTCAGGAGCAGACATAAATAGTTAATCTGGAGGATGACAAGTTTGGAGATTTGAACTAACAAATTTGAGATGATGACCGAATTGAGAAAGATCTCTTTGACCTCAATGATGTAACCCTGGATTTAATGGACACCCATGCTAAAGTTTTTTCTCAGCCAGCTAAAACTAATGATATGCCCAAATGGTTAACTTCTTCAGTTAATAGGAAGCGGAGTCAGATTCCTGTATCAATTCCGGTGCAGGATATTGTTAGTAAATATGCTCAAAAGACTCCCAAGGCCAAGAAAGTGAAAAGTATAGCATGTATGTTTACTGATGCTAAAACTGGGAAGTGGACAGCTGAGGTAGCTACTTACAGACCAAAGGAAGAAAAGCAGGATGTGGCAGTTGAGGATTTAAAGGTAACCAAAATTGAGTTAGGGACTATGGACAGAGCACAAATGAATCACCTTTTCAAGGAAATAGCCCAACAGATGATGATCACATTAGTTCAAGTTAGCAAGGAGAAGAAGGAATTAAAGCAGACCATTGTCTCACTTTCCTAGTTCATCAATACATTTTGCAACTTTGATGTTACCCTACTATCCCAATCATCTCAGTTGTTTGACCCCAATTCTGTAGAAAGTAAAACGTTGCTGAATCAAGTTCAAAGGGGGCAGACTTTGGTTTCTTCAATTGACAAGTGGATGTCTCAAGTGCTCAATAATGACATGAAATACGTTAAAGATTCACATTTAGTTCTTCATGACACCGAGGCAGTGGTGGGAGAATTACTAGCTCAACGTCAGGTCTGGAATACAGAGGAGGAAAAATGGGTGTCAGCAATGACAAAGTTCATGGAAATAGAGAGGCACAACTTTAATAAATTCTACGTAGCAAAGTCCCTAATGGGTGTGAAAGAGTCTCTTTTCTTCATCCTCAGGAAAAATATCAGTTGGCGCATTGCTCTGATAAGGAGTACTATTGTAGAAAATAAGGACTATGAAACTGAAGCTAAACATATCCAAAAAGCTGCCCTGTCTGAGTTGAAAGTGATTAATTTCACTTATACCTACCCTTCAGTCTTTGGTGAGCAAGAACTAAAGGGTGCTCTAGATGATTTCGACTCAGCAATTAAGATTATCAGGGAAAAGATCAATCCTAAAGCCTTTGACTTAACTCAGATAGCGAGGATTGAATCTATGCTTTATCTGTGTGTTGATCAGTTATCCAATGTCATTGAGAAGGTGAAGAAACTAAGGTGGAACAAAGATGCCTCTATGGCTCGAATAGTAAATTCTAAGATATCGCATCTGTTGCTCATTAAAGAACTGGTTCAAGCACATAAAGAATGGAAACCAACTCAATTAGTTACCGATGAAGAAGGAAGTCCAGCGGGAAGCGAGGATCGTGCCATTGATAAGGAGCCTGATTTGGCTATCTAGTTTTTACTGAATTAACATGCAAAACTTATAGGATGTGTGTCCTCTTTCTGGTGGTTTAGTTACTTAACTGTTTGCCTGAGAGGCCATGTTTTTTGGGAGGCCTCTCGGTGCTCTGCTACTATTTCTTTTAGCTGTTCAAACTTTTAAAGGGTTCAAAAAACTTTTGGACTGATAGATATAGATTTTGATAACTACAGTTTGGATTGTTAAATGTTATAAACAGAATAGATTTCAGGAAATTATCTGTGTAGTAATCTTTGAAATATATGACAGGAAGGTTATTGAATCTGTGTTATTTACAAGCCAAAGCAAGGTGTCCTGTTTTGATTTATTGTTTATCCTGTTTTATACATTTGTCTGTTGGTTCATAATATCTAATTTCTGGATTTTATCTACTTTCTATTATCTTTGGTCGAGAAGTCGTTTATATTTTTCATGAAATGCAATTATGGAAGTAACTATGTTTCTTTCCTAATCATTGTTCAGTTATATTTCTTTCATATTTGTTTAGAAGCATATCATCAAAGAATGATATTACAGCCTTTATAAGCTTTCTGGTCAAACGCTAACCGATTGAATCGTTATTTCATTTCATTGAATATCTTATTAGAGAGCCGTACCTATTATAAAATTTAGAGGGAAGTGATCATAAACTTACCCAACTGTAAGAAATAGTTTGTCTTTTAAGGGTGATAGAGTAAACTTAAAAGGATTTTTGTAGAAAGACAAATCTGTTCACTAATAGGTTTGTAAGGGTTTTCTTATCATAATCAACATGTATGTCTTGCATGTAAGACTGCATGTTGCAAATCTATTCTAATTGATTCACCAATCATAATTGAAGGTGGATCTCTCATTTTCTCATTATTGGCTTATTGTTCTTGTTGTTTCCATGGTGTTGTAATGGTTACAAGGATCAGACTAATATTTTGATGTTTCTCCATCCTTGATTGCATCAAGTGGTATTAGGGCAAGGTTTTGCATCCTTAGGGTTTGCTTGTCGGGTGGCGGTTGAGAGGATCCAACCTACAATGACTGAGGATTGTGAATATGGCTATGAGAAATGCTAGAGGTGGAGCATGACATGTAGATCCAGTTGTTTTGGATTTGTTGAGGCAAATATTTGTAAGATTAGAATCAGTAGAGAAGGCACAGAGGAGGGGATGACATATAGAAGATGTAAGTGATGAAGAAGGCGATGAATTGAATCAGAATCAAGAAGTAGAGGGAGAAAATTAGGAGGCACAACCTGAGTTGAATCAAGAAGAGGACAGATTCATTAGGGCATTGACTAGTGCTAATCAGAGACCTCATTTCAATCCACCTGGTTATCATGGTAACCTAGATGTCGATGAGTTGATAGATTGGATCTCAGAGAGGGATAAATATTTTAAGTTTGAAGGAACTAATGAAGACAAGAAGGTGAAGTATGCTTGCACTAAGTTGAAAGGACACGCATCCCTATGGTGGGAACATTTGCAGACAGATCAGAAAAGAAGAGGTAAAGACAAGATCAAGTCTTGGGATAGGATGGTGAACAAGTTAAAGGCTACATTTTTGGCTGAAGACTATCAAGTAAGTTTGTTTAGAAAGTTGCAGATTTTGAAGCAGAAAGATCTAAGTGTTAAGAGTTATACTGAAGAATTATATAAGTTGAACATGAAATCTGGTCATGTAGATGATGAAGTTGAACAATTTTCTCGTTGCCTTAATGGTTTGAGGATGTCAATCCAAGATGAAGTCAGTCTAGTACAGATTAGGAGTGTGGAAGAGACTTATAAGTGGGCCTTGAAGACTAAGGAAAAGCTTAACAAAAGGCAGGATCAAAGACAAAGAGGTGGAAGATTTCAAAGGGGTAGAGGTAGATCTATTGCAGATTAAGGTAAAAAAGAGTCAGAAGTTAAGGACACCAATCGGTATAGGATAAATGATAGGAGTTCCTATCAGAATGAAGAACAAGGAAGTGGTGAAAGAAGGAAGCTCAGTGGTACTTGTTTCAAATGAGGCGAAGAAAGGCATGGAGTGTTTAAATGCAAGAAAGGTAACTTTGAGAAAAGGCTAGAAGGTAGTGGGAGAACAACATTTGTTGATGAAGAGTCCACTGGTTCAGTGAACAACAATCAAGCAAAGGAAGGTGCAACCTTGATGACTAGGAGGGTCCTATATCATGGAGAATAGGACAAGGAATCTATACAGAGGAAGAATTTATTCAGAACAAGATGCAAGGTACAAGACAAGGTGTGTAATGTTGTCATAGATAGTGGCAGTTCTGATAATCTTTCTTTAGAGGAGTTGGTTGACAAACTAAAGTTGCAAAGGATGAAGCATCCTAAACCCTATCAGATTGCATGAGTAAAAGATGAACATAAGGTACATGTAAGTGAAAAATTCCTAGTTAAATTCAATATTAAGAAGTATTATGATGAGGTTTTGTGAGATATTATGCCTATGGATGTGTGTCATATCTTGTTGGGTAGACATGGCAATATGATAGGCAAGTTATGCATGATGGTAGAAGGAATTTTTACAATATTATTGCTAATGGGATGAAACAAGATTTGTTTCCTTTAGAGGAACCTCTTAAGAGTGAAGTATGTACTTGTGCGATAATTTGTTTAGTGCATGCCGAGAATTTTTTGGATGGTGTTAGTCCAAATCTTGATCTTTGTCCTTAAGTTCAATTTTTAGAGTTGCCTTGTTATTTTCGTGAATCTCAAGCTGCCTAAGCCCTCATGTTCAAAATCTTAGCGAAAGGATCTCCCCTGTGTTTTACCTTTGTTTGTAAAAAAGTGAAAATATTTTGCTAACGTGTTTCTTGAACAGGCTTGAACATGCTTGAACAAATTTGAACAACCTTGAATAGCCTTGAACTAAGTTCAAGAGTGTTCAAGCTCGTTCATATTTTATGAAGCGGTAGTGTATACACCCTAAAATGGTCACCTAGACTTTGGGCCCCATTTCTCAATTTATCAAATCCCTGAATCAATATTTTCAAATATCAATAATATCAATTATATCAATTTCCTTGATCAAATCATAATCAATTCAATATTTCCTAAGGTTTGAGCCTTATTTAATTTAAAACAGAAAAAATAAAAATAAAAAAATATTATTTAATTAAGAGAACATGCTCTCTTTTAATTAAATAATAAAATCACTTTATCCTAAGCCTTTATTTAAATAAAAGGAATTTCCTCCTCTTTTATTTAAATAAAAAATCCTCACTTT
>MU228471.1:3663408-3676968 GCA_018584345.1 Thuja plicata | reverse complement strand
TGTCTTCTTATCTGATGTATTGTCTAGCATGTAGTAGGATATGGGATGGTATGATTCACGAGCCTTGGATTGATGGCATGTGTGTTTTTGAATATTTTCCTATGCTTCATAAAGACAATGTGATTCAAAATTATAGGAGGGTTCATGATACCTTTATGGGTAAGCTTTGTTTTGAGATGTCTGGAGATTCAGCCAGGAGGATGAGTTCAAAAGTTTAGCAGTTTGTGACTAGATTTGGGAGTTTTTATATTCAGTTCCCTAGGTTCTCTTATATAAGAATTGGTGGTTTTGAAGATGCCCCTATAAAATTGCCTAGGTATGCATTTGATTGTTTCATCCTTGCAGAAGTTTGTAGACAGCTTGTTATTGTGCTTAAAGGTTTTCTTCTTGGGGAAAGAGGGGATAAAATCTTCTCCTTGCAGCTAGGAAAGTTTTCATGCTTGACTATCGAAGATGCAATAAGTATTGGAAGTGAACTTGGTCATTTTGATTTCAAGTATTATACAGAGCGCATAGGCTTTGATAACAAAAACTTTGCTAGCAGGAGCCTAGGTCTTAGATATCACATCTTTCCAGTTCCCCATCTAGAGGATTTTTGGGAGGACTGTGCAAATGAGTCCCAAGTCATGACGAGAAACCATAGCAGACTTTGCATTTCCAAAATTCTATCCATAAAAATATAGTTTAGCATAGAGGGGGTAACAGATGACAGTTGTAACTTGGTCAAACCCAGTTTCAAAAGACTTCTGGACACCGAAGAGATAAAGATGGATTGGTCAAAGGAGGAAGATGACATTAAATGCAGAATACAACATGTTCTCAAAATAACTAAAAAATGGCTGCAGGCAAAAAGAGAGCAGTCTAGTCCTAAAACAATTGGAGTTAAATCTTCAATTTTATTTCCCTCCCCCTTTGTTTCTAATCTGCCTAAACCATCTGGTAATGTAGGTTCCTCTAATAAGCAGCAGAAGAAAGATTCTAAGAAGAAGTTTGTTGCAGAGCTTTCCATTGTGGCCTCTCCTCAACGCATTACCAGCTTGAGATCTTGATCACACACAAACAGTTAATCTGGAGGATGACAAGTTTGGAGATTTGAACTACCAAATTGGAGATGATAGAGCTCAAGTTTTTTTTAAGAACTTACTGCAACTCAAATCCAAGATATAAAGCTTATGAATGAAAGGTGTCATAAAGCTCAAACTTTTTTAAACTTACAACATCTTTCAGTCATAAGCTCACACCTTTAATGCTGATGAAAACCCAAGTGACAGCTGTTGTTGAGTTCAAAGACCAGTTGACAAATGCAGAGGTGTTATCTCAAGTTACACAGTCAGCTGGGATAAGTCTGAACCTGTGGCAGAGGACTCCCCAGTTCATAGCCGAAGCAGTGGTGGTGTCTCAAAGTGACACAGACAGCTGGGGATGAGTCTGAAGTTGTGGGAGAGGCTATCCCCATTTGACACCTCTGCCACAGCTTCAAACCATTCCAAGGTGCTGTGGTGTTGTGTTACAAATCAATGGTGCGACAGACAGTCAAAGATCCCGAAAATCCATTCAAACTGCAGACCCAGAACCCTCGGTGCAAACAAGTTCCTAAAGATCAGATAGTTCAGTATTTAGAGCCACATTTCATGGCACGACATCAGCGAAAGCCCAATATCAAAAGCACAACATAAATGCAGACTTATAGATTGAGCTCGAGTTCATTCATGGTTGAAAGCCGTGGTCTCCAACATGAAGTAAAACTACAGTTGCAATAATAGAGGTTTCGGTCATTCATTCAAAGAACTCCAAGTTTCCTTTGCAAGCATGGCGGACTTCACAACATACAACATTTTTCTACATGGCGGCCACACAGAGGAAAATGAAAACCCTAAAGACAAATGAAGCCGACAGAGAAAATGAAGTGCATTCTACTATCTTTGAGTTCCACTGTGGTGACATAAATGCAATGTCAGTGACAGAGCATCGGGTTTCTTCAAAAACCGCCACCTCGGTACTTTTAAGTGCCTTGATAACCACAGGTTGCCTCTTCGACCGAAAACAGTCATGTCGACAGCACTTCAACAAAACCGCAGTTACTTCTTGGGGATCAGCAATGGTGATCACAAAACCACATCTACCTCTTAAACATCGATGGTGATCACAACATAACCATGGTCAAAGCAAATGCCGATTGTGAAGCAACAACAACCTTGCAGTGAGAAATCGGGTTTTTCTCCTTTTCAAAATGCCATGTGTTCGAGACTCTTTATTAAAGAGTGGAATTTAAACTTAGGTTTAGAGAATGTATTTTTTGAAAACCTTATACATTTTTGGAGGGAAATTTTTTCAAAGAAGCCATGTTGGCTATTTAGGGAATCCAAAACTTCATTGTTAAGGGGGGTCAAGTTGGAGGAGATTGAGGTGTTTAGTGAATTTTCGAATTCCTACCACTGAGATCTATCTTACCATTGTATTCCATTGTCATTACCTTTATGTGGTGCCATTATTATGCAAGTGAATTTTACCATTCCTTGACATGATTCTGAAACTTATGAATGTAATTTTCTCATAGACTTTTGGAGAAGAATAGAAT
Organism: Thuja plicata; assembly: GCA_018584345.1. Classification (NCBI taxonomy): domain Eukaryota; kingdom Viridiplantae; phylum Streptophyta; class Pinopsida; order Cupressales; family Cupressaceae; genus Thuja; species Thuja plicata. Next base: position 3,674,390 of record MU228471.1, on the reverse strand, counting down.
TGACTCAATTACTCATATTTCTGATTGTGATCATTGTTCAAAGTTCCTRTTTTTGGATTTTCTGCATATAAGAGTAATACTTTTGCAAGTATATACTAGTGAATAATAGTAATTCCTACTATATATTGCAAAGATATAAGCCTTTTGTGGAAAGTGCATGTTGTTAACAAGAAGAGTATTGCTTGTGGTTAAAACCCTAGTTATCCACTTTTGATTAACCTGTGTATTGATCAATGAGTGATAATCAAAGATCCACCAGAGTGTGTTAAGTATAAGTCAGTTTGAAGCTTCATATAAGAGTCTGAATATCTTCAGTGTATCACCTTTCCATTATGAAATTTTAGTTACAAACCTCTTATCCCTTTTCCCAACTCAGTTTCAATCAGGAAGTGATATACCGTATCTTATAGGAACCGGCCTAGAATCCGAAGACTCCTCTTCACTCATAGCCTACCCACAGCTAGGAGAGGTTTCCATTGTGAGGATGGAATTGTCATATAGCCCTAATGCCTGAGTTAGGGTGACAATTCTAAGCCTGAACAGTAATCTTTGAAATATATGACAGGAAGGTTACTGAATCTGTGTCGTTTATAAGCCAAAGCAAGGTGTCCTCTGTTGACATATTGTTTATCTTATTTTATACATTTGTCTGTTGGTTCATAATATCTAAATTATGGATTTTATCTACTTTCTATTATCTTTGGTAGAGAAGTCATTTATATTTTTCATGAAATGCAATTGTGGAAGTAACTATGTTTCCTTCCTACTCATTGTTCGGTTATATTTCTTTCATATTTGTTTAGAAGCATATCATCTAAGAATGATATTGCAACCTTTATAAGCTTTCTGGTCAAAAGCTAACCGATTGAATCATTATTTCATTTCATTGAATATCTTATGAGGGAGTTGTACCTGTTATAAAATTTAGAGGGAAGTGATCATAAAAGATACTTACCCAATTGTTAGAAATAGTTTGTCTTTTATGGGTGATAGAGTAAACTTAAAAGGATTTTTGTAGAAAGACAAATCTGTTCACTAACATATTTTTGGCAACTGGACTGGGGATCACTTACAGTGTAGACCTGTGTTTAAATGCTTTGTTTTATGAACAAGATATGGTCCTACCAGCTGTGATAATACCAAACTTGGAGGAGTAGCAACCTCTTATTCAACCAGATCTTAACTTCCAAAACACCCAAGAAGACATAATTTCTGATTTGAACACTGTTGCTTGGAATTTAAAGACCAGCTATCACTAGTATCAACAAGTTCTCCTAGTTTTAGAAGAAGAGGAGGATATAGGAGAGTGGTTGAGAGGGCTCCCAATCGCCCAAGAGGCACAAATCATTGACAAAATTTGTCAGAGGCAATAAGAGAAAATAATACTGGATTCTCGACCATACACCAGGTCTCAGAGGAAGGAGGGTATTTTTGATACTTTCTATGAAAGTTTGCAAAATCTTCATTTTTTGACCTCTTCCATTTTAAGACCCAAAGCCAAGAGTAGACCTTCTTCCCCTCCTAAAAATGCTCCCAATTCTTCCCCATCCTCTAGTGTCTGGCAAGCTTTAACTTTGTCTGGTATTCAAGCACCGCCTCTAGTAACAATCTTTCCAAGTGCAGTTATGTCTCAGCCATGGGGTGCAGCCATTGGTCCTTTAAATTTGGGATCTCATCATCCTCTTCCTAAAGGTATTGAAGAAGTCTTACCTAAATTTTTCGGAGATGGCAAAGTCTCAGTAGATGAGCACTTGAATGTATTGAATGTAGCTACTGCCATTCTAGTAGTGTAACATGAAGATTGAGTAGTCAGACTCTTTGCTCAATCCCTCTCCAAAGGAACTGTGGAATGGTTTGGTCATTTTCCAGCTGGGTCAATTACAAATTGGCAAACCATGAAGACCGCGTTTGAAGGACGTTTTAAAGGGACCGATGATGAACATTCTCTCCTAGCACAATTAACACAAATGAAGAAGGAAATTCATGAGCCAATGAGAGATTATGTGGCAAGATATAACAAAGTCATCCATAGAATTCCTACTGCCAAAAGACCAACCCCTGAAAACCAACAATGTTTCTTCGTAAACTCTATGCCCCCAGATATAGGTTTTCACTTAAGAAGGAGTAGGCCAACTAATTTAGCTATTGCCCAAGAATAGGCCACTGAGTTAGAATATGATCTTATTATAGCTGAGAAATGGAGAAAAGATGTGCATATTTCTCACTCTCAACCTTCTACTTCAGCTCCTATAGATCCAGTTGTTCAAAGACTCATGAATGATGTAATTGCCTTGAAAAGATAGTTACCGAAACAAGGATCTTCATTTCCTTCTCCTTATCAAGATATCAACCGAAAGCAGCCTAATCAATGGCACAATAAAACTCCTTTGTTGCCTTCTACTCAACCAAGATTGTCCCTGGAAGTTTCACCAAAAGAGGCTATCATGTGTTCTTTTCACCTAACTATGGATCATGATGATAATTCTTGCCCTGATATGCAAAGAAATGTGAAAATGGAGGCCACCAAAGATGTGTTAGGAGAATGTACTATAGAAGAGCTCCATCAAGATAGACCTAGCGACTCTGGCTCATACTTTTTAGAATACGAATCTGACTTAGAAAGAGGAGATATTCTGGTCACCCTTGGGGATCCTGCTTGTGCCATGCTTACTCAAAATCAAAAGTTTTCAAAGAACACTTCAAGTACGTCAAAGGTGACCTTCTGGACTCATTAGAGTCTAATCAATGTACCATTGATTGAACTGATGATCCAGTTGATATTCCTGCAGTTGTTTCACCGTTTGTTATGAATCAGAGTGACACTGCTGCCACTCCTACCCCAGAAGTGAAATGTGAATTTGATGAAACCAGAAGCCTGACCCCTTCTATATTTCTCTACTCCTTAACGATCTTAAATTGAGTAATTGCATTATAGACTTAGGTGCCTCTGATAACGTTATGCCTTCATTTGTAGCCAAAGCTTTAGGTTTAACCATGACCAAAACTTTTGGGAGGTGCTATTCTATGAATGGGAAACAAGTGCCTTTAATAGGTCAAGTTAAAGATTCTCAAGTTGTTTTAGCCACTCATCTTGATAAGAGACTCAAGTTAACCATTTTAGTAGCATATATACCTACAAGTTATGGTATGCTCTTGAGTAGAACTTTCTGCAGAGACATGGGTGGGGAAATAAAGATGGATTGGTCAGAAGCCATTATCCCTATTGGGAAGAAAAAGGTCAAACTGGAACCTAAAGCTAAAAATAAATACACTGTAATTCCATCCGATGATCCTAAGGCACAAATTCTATTTCAAGACTGTTAGTTTGGTAATTACATGATTTTCTCAGAGGAAGCCCCTCCTATTTGTGAGGACTTTAGTGAAAATGAGAAAATTTGGTTGATGGAGTTTGATGGTAGTTGTGCTACCGCAGGGTCTGGAGCTAGTGTGGTCTTTAAAGGGCCTGATGATCAATATATCCCTTTCTCTTAGAAACTGGATTTTAAAAATACCAATAATACCACCGAATATGAGGCTCTATTATTAGGGTTACGAGAGACAAAGATATTGGGAATAAAGGCACTTGTTGTGAAAGGTGACGTCGAGCTTATCGTTAAACAAGTAAAGGGTTAGTTTACAGTAAAAAATGAGCATCTCAAACATTACAAAAATTTAGTGTGGGATGAAGTGGATTCTTTTGAAGCTTTTTCCATAGAAGCTATTCCCAAGAGTCTCAATACAAGGGCTGATTCCCTAGCTGTATCAGCGTCTCTACTTCTTCCTCACCTAGATTTCAAAATAGGAACATATAGGGTTGAGATGATATTTAGACTAGCTATCCCAGATAACATTGAACACCTGCAAGTTTTTGAAGATGATACCCGGATTAAGGATTTTATGGCATTTGTAGAAGCTTTCTCATCCATGTACTTTGAAGGAATGAATGAAGACAGTGAAAGGTCTAATCCTGAATTCTTACCAGAAGAAGAAGTTGTCCAGTTAAAGAGAAACAAAATTCCCAAAGGTTTGGTTTCCTTAGAGAACTTGTTTTCTCGAAAAGATGATAGTTTCATTTCAAGGAAAAATTCTCAATGAGATGTGCAAAAGGAATATGACAAGGTGAACATTGGCACTATGGCCAAACCCAAATGGATATCTATAGGTAAGACTTTGTCTGTTCAAGAAAAGAAAAACCTTCAGATCCTGTTAACAACCTACACTAATGTTTTTGCTTGGGACTATAGTGACCTTAAGGACTTTCAAAAAGGGAAATTTAGTCATCACATCCCTCTTAAGCCTGAATCAAAACCTTTCAAACAAAAGCTTCGTAGTTACAATCCTAAAGTTTCTGAAGCGATTCTAAAGGAAGTTGACAAAATGCTAAAAGCCAGAATCATTTACCCTATTCATCACTCAACTTGGATTGCAAATATTGTCCCTGTCATAAAAAAGAATGGCGAAATAACAATCTGTGTGGATTTCCAGAATTTAAATCAGGCCAGCCTAAAAGATAATTATGCCCTGCCTAAAATGGAACATATATTGTAGGTAGTTGCCGGATCATAAATGATGTCTCTTCTTGATCGATTTTCTAGATATAATCAGGTGAGTGTGTCCGATGAAGATAAACAAAAGACTAATTTTACCACGCCATGGGGAAATTTTGCTTACAATAGGATGCCCTTTGGCCTGATTAATGTAGGGGCAACTTTCCAAAGGGAAATGGATTCTTCCTTTGCTGATTTGAAAAATAGAATTATAGTAATTTACCTTTATGATTTAACTGTGTACTCCAAAAGAAGAAAACATCATGTTTGAGATCTCAAATAAGTCCTATAGAGGTGTAGAGACCATGGCATATCTCTTAATCCTAAAAAAATAGTTTTTGTTGCAACTGAGGGAAAATTGTTGGGACATATTGTCTCCAAAGAAGGGATTAGGATCGATCCTGAAAGAGTAAAGTCTATTCAACAAATCAGTCTACCTTCAACCAGAACACGAGTCAAATCTTTCTTCGGTTAGATTAACTTTTTAAGAGCTTTTGTCCTAGACTTTTTTGAATTAACAAGGCACATAGTGGGAATGATGAGTGAAAAACATCCCTTTAAATGGACAGAAGAAGGTAGAAAATATTTTGGAGTAATTAAGACAGCTGTAGCAAATGCCCCATCTCTGGTTTTCCCAGACTACAAAAAAGATTTCATCATTTATTGTTATGCTTTCAATCACACTCTGTCAGGAATTCTAACTTAGAAGGATGTTTCGGGAAGTGAGGCTCCTATTTCTTTCATGAGTACATAGTTAAAAAACATGAACTAAAGTATTCTCCCATTGAAAAGAAAGCCTTTTTTGTGGTGAAATTAATTAAGTAGTTTAGATTCTATATCCTTCATTCTCATTCTATAGTGTTTGTTCCTGATTCAGCAGTGAAAGCACTTCTCACCCAACAAGAAATAGCCATGAACAAGAGAGCAGCATGGGTGACAAAGATTCAGGAATATGACTTGATAATAAAGCCCACTAAAATGGTTAGGGGTAGGGGGCTATGTAAATTCATTGTAGAAAATGTTAGTCATCCTGAAAATCCAGAATACGAAATATCTCAAGTATTGTTGGTCAGTTTAATAGATTCCTTTTTCTATGACGTTGCTTATTTCCCGACTTATGGAGAATGTCCACAAAGATAGTCACCTAAAGAGAGATGGACCTTGAGACTACAAGCTACAAAGTATGTAATATGGCAAGGTGTGTTGTATAAGAGAGGCCTTGATGATACATTTCTAAGATGTGTGGCTAAAAGTCAGCAGTTGCAGTTGCTTAAAACCTTTCATGAAGAAGCTTGTGGAGGTCATTTCTCATCTACCATAACGGAATTCAAAATTCTTTGAAATTGTTTGTATTGGCCAGGTATGTTCAAGGATGCTTATGCGTTCATCAGGAACTGTGAAAAATGTCAATTGTTCTTTGGAAGACCCCAATTAGCTGCCTTGCCTTTAAGACCAGTTATGGTGAGTCAACCGTTCAAATAATGGGGAATTGATTTTATCGGCCATGTCAACCCCCAGTCAAGTGCAGCTCATGCTTATATCATAATAGCAACTGAAAACTTCACTAAGTGGGTCGAGGCCATTCCAACCAAAAAGGCTAATTCTCAGGTGGTATGTGATTTCTTAAAAGATAATATCTTGGTACGCTTTGGAGTACCCCAAAAGGTTGTAGCAGATAATGCCACTTACTTCTCTTCGCAAGAGATTTCCCTTTTCTATTTTGATCATAATATCTCTCTGGCTCATTCATCCGATTATTTCCCCCAAGGAAACAGACAGGCTGAGTGAAGTAATAAAAATCTGATAATGATCATGAAAAATTTAGTGGATGATAGTGGAAAAAATTGGCATAAGAAACTTTTTGAAGCCCTTTGGGCTGATAGAATTACACCTAAGAGAGAAATTAGTATGGCACCCTTTGAATTGGTGTATGGAATAGGTGCACAAGTATTAGTTCCTTTGGAACTCTCAGCAGCTAGGTTGCAAATTGCCATTAAAGATCAAACTTTTAAAGACTCCTCGGAGAAAAGGATCATGTATTTGCATAAACTAGAGGAAGAAAGAGAAGCTCTGGTAGATAAAATTACTAAGCATCAGACTAGAGTCAAAATCATTTTTGATAGGAAAGCAAGACCCAAAATTTTTCTTAAGGGGGATGAAGTTTTTCTATGGGACAAAAGAAAGGCTCTAAAAGGCGCCCACAGTAAATTTGAAACACTTTGGAAAGGCCCCTTTGTTATCACTAAAGAGTTAGGAACCAATGCTTTTAAGTTGGCGTATCTAGATGGAACGATCTTACCATTTTCCTATAATGGGCAAGATCTCAAATTGATGAAGCTTTAGTCTAGGTCCCTGTGTCCTGTTGTATATATTAGTTTAGGTTTGCTTCTATTTGGTGTGTCTTTCCTTTCTTCCAAGTTTTCTTAGCCCTTTTGCAGCAGTTTGTAAAACCATAGTATTTGAGTTCTATGGCTTTTGAGAAAATCCAGTCGCCAATCAGAGCTGGTGTTAGTCCAAATCTTGATCTTTGTCATTATTTTCAATTTTTAGAGTCACCTTGTTATTTTTGTGAATCTCAAGCTTCCTAAGCCCTCGTGTTCAAAATATCAGCGAAAGGATCTCCCCTGTGTTTTACCTTTGTTTGTAAAAAAGGGAAAATCTTTTGCTAACGTGATTCTTGAATAGGTTTGAACATGCTTGAACAAATTTAAACAACCTTGAACTTAGTTCAAGAGTGTTCAAGCTCGTTCATATTTTTATGAAGCGGTAGCAGGTGAATAGCATTTTTACTAAAAAGGTGTTTCATGATCGCAAGCTTCAGAGCTTTGGTTAATCAGAGATGGGAATTAATAGTTAAGCATGGGACTTCTAGTTCAAAGATGAAGGCGAGATATAAAAGGAACAGACTTGAACAATGATGAACACACAAGAACAACCTTGAACTCCGTTCAAGAGTGTTCAAGAGTGTTCAATGATTTTTAAAAAGTGACATGTGGCATAAGCAAAGGACAACCGCCATCTTTTTAGATGTGGACCCCACTCAGGAAAGGCTTTTAATGAAGAGATGTATTGGCGGTGATTAAGTCAGGTTCAAGCTGTCGAATTAATGAGGAGTTCGTGTGGCATAAAAGTTTGCGCAAGTGGTAGTGAATAATTGTGTGCGAGCGGTCACTTCATTCTTTGAGCTTTTATTGCCTTAATTATGGGAAATTAATTACTCATTCATGGTGTTTCTTATTAAAACCCTTCTTGGCGTTCATTATTTTTTTGAAATATTGTCATTGTCTGTATGCAAAAAGAGTGGAGGTAAGGGTTTTTGGAGCTCCGATTGTAGAATTTTCCACAGTGATTAAGGTAAGTCAGGCTGTCACTCCTCCAGTATTTAAATTTAAGAGCTTGTGAATTTTACGGAGTTTTTGTAGCATTTCTCAGTGTGTTCTTGCAAGAATGAAGTCTGCGTTCCATTTGTTTGGGAGTGTGTCTAGTTTGGTGTGCAAAAATCCTATTGTAACAGACACAAATTTAGAGGGATATGATGTTGAAGGAATAGATGATAGGCTTACTGCGTCTGTCGATGAGAATGTTCCTTCTACAGAAATTTTAAGTCATGGGTTGTGTATAGCCACTTGCTTCCCTCCTGCAGTGGTATGTCCTGAACTTGTCCATGAGTGTATCAGACATTATGACCAACGAACTGAATCAATTCTTAAAAGAAATGGTAAGGTGTTAACAACTGTGAACAAAGGAATTGTCACTTCAGCTTTCCAAATCCAAGAGCAAACTTTTTCCACTTTTTCTCCTGCCCAATCTCTTGTTAAGTTCAAGCCAAAGGCTGACGCAAACCGTACTGCAATAGCAAAGCACTGGTTATTAAAAGCCCAAAGGGGAGGTTCCCGCTTACCCAAAAATTTAAACAGAAGTCATGTGCATCCACACATTAATGATATTATGGTAATGTTACATAGAGTCAGAGGGTCACCTAAGGCTTCCTTGTTTTCAGATTGGTTGTTCTGTTATGTAGAAATTGTTTTAGAGGGAAAACACAAGTTGGATTGGGCCGAATTAAATGCAAAATCTATGAGAGAACAACTAAATAGTTCCAAGCTTACTGGATGTAGCTTTTTCATGTCTTCTTATCTGATGTATTGTCTATCATGTAGTAGGATATGGGATGGTATGATTCATGAGTCTTGGATTGATGGCATGTGTGTTTTTGAATATTTTCCTATGCTTCGTAAAGATAATGTGATTCAAAATTACAGGAGGGTTCATGATACCTTTATGGGTAAGCTTTGTTTCGAGATGTCTTGAGATTCAACTAGGAGGATGAGTTCAGAAGCTCAGCAGTTTGTGACTAGATTTGGGAGTTTTTATATTTAGTTCCCTAGGTTCTCTTATATAAGAATTGGTGGTTTTGAAGATGCCCCTACAAAATTGCCTAGGTATGCATTTGATTGTTTCATCCTTGCAGAAGTTTGTAGACAGCTTGCTATTGTGCTTAAACATTTTCTTCCTGGGGAAAGAGGGGATAAAATCTTCCCGTTGCAGCTAGGAAAGTTTTCATGTCTGACTATTGAAGATGCAATAAGTATTGGAAGTGACCTTGGTCATTTTGATTTCAAGTACTATACAGAGTGAACAGGCTTTGATAAGAAAGACTTTGCTAGCGGGATCCTAGGTCTTAGATCTCACATGTTTCAAGTTCCCCATCTAGAGGATTTTTGGGAGGATTATGCAAATGAGTCCCAAGTCATCATGCAAAGCCATAACAGACTTTGCATTTCCCAAATTCTATCCATGAGAATATAGTTCAACATAGAGGGGGTAAAAGGTGACGGTTCTGACTTGGTCGAATCCAGTTACAAAAGACTTTTGGACACCGAAGAGATAAAGATGGATTGGTCGAAGGAGGAGGAAGATGACATTAAATGCAGAACATAGCATGTTCTCAAATTAACTAAAAAATGGTTGTAGGCAAAAAGAGAGCAGTCTAGTCCTAAAAAATCTTCAATTTTATTTTCCTCCCCCTTTGTTTCTAATTCGCCTAAACCATTTGGTAATGCAGGTTCCTCTAATAAGTAGCAGAAGAAAGATTCTAAGAAGATGTATGTTGCAGATATTTCCACTATGGCCTCTCCTCAACACATTACCAGGTCGAGATCCTGATCACAAAGAAAAGTGAAGATGACTCAGGAGCAGACATAAACAGTTAATCTGGAGGATGACAAGTTTGGTGATTTGAACTACCAAATTGGAGATGATGACCAAACCGGGAAAGATCTCTTTGACCTCGATGATGTAATCTTGGATTTAATGGATTCCCCTACTAAAGTTGGTCCTCAGCCAGCAACAACTAATGATACACCCAAATGGTTAACTTCTTCAGTTAATAGGAAGTGGAGTCTGATTCCTGTATCAATTCTAGTGCAGGATATTGTTAGTAAATATGCTCAAAAGACTCCAAAGGCCAAGAAAGTGAAGAGTACAACACACATGTTTTCTTATGCAAAAACCAGGAAGTGGATGGCTGAGGTAGCTACTTACAGAACAAAGGAAGAAAAGAAGGATGTGGCAGTTGAGGATTTTGAGGTAACTAAAATTGAGTTAGGGACTATGGACAGAGCAGGAAAGAACCACCTTTTCAAGGAAACAGCCCAACAGATGCTGATCACATCAATGCAAGATAGAAAGGAGAAGAAGGAATTGAAACATACCATTATCTCACTTTCCCAATTTATCAATACATTCTGCAACTTTGATGTTAACCCGTTGTCCCAATCATCTCAGGTGTTTGACCCCAATTCTGTAGAAAGTAAAATGTTTCTAAATCAAGTTCAAAGGGGGTGGACTTTGGTTTCTTTAGTTGACGAGTGGATGTCTCAAGTGCTTAATAATAGTAGGCAATACATTAAAGATTCACATTCAATTCTTCATGACACCGAGGTAGTGGTGGGAGAATTACTAGCTCAACACCAGGTCTGGAATACAGAGGAGGAAAAATGGGTGTCAGCAATGACAAATTTCATGGAAATAGAGAGGCACGACTTCAATAAATTTTGCATAGAAAAGTCCCTAATGGGTGTCGAAGAGTCTCTTTTCTTCATCCTCAGGAAAAATATCAGTTGGCGCATTGCTTTGATAAGGAGTACTATTGCAAAAAATAAGGAATATGAAACTGAAGCTAAACAAATCCAAAAAGCTGCCCTGACTGAGTTGAAAGTGATTAATTTCACTTATACCTACCCATCAGTCTTTGGTGAGCAAGAAATAAAGGGCACTTTGGATGCTTTCAACTCAGCAATTAAGAGGGGAAAAGATCAATCCTAAAGCCTCTGACTTAACTCAGATAGCGAGGATTGAATCTATGCTTTATCTGTGTGTCGATCAATTATCCAATGTCATTGAGAAGGTGAAGAAACTGAGGTGGAACAAAGA
>MU228471.1:3610448-3625789 GCA_018584345.1 Thuja plicata | reverse complement strand
TGAAAATATCTGATCCTTCCATTAAATTGTCATCAATCCTCTTTAATGTCTGTAGACATTGCTTGTTTCTTTAGTCAACATTATCAGGCTTCTGGAAAGAAATCAAATCTTATTCACTATCTGGCCATAGGCTTCCCTTCATGAGTGTAATCATAACTTCCCTAGCCTTTACTTCACCGCCTGGTAGCTACCTGAAGTCAAGAATACACAGTGCCTACATCTTTACACCTATCCCATCTAGCATCGATGATGTACAACAAGTGGGAACCTATTGATGTTAGTCTTTACTGTAAAGACTTTAAACAATACTTTATTGAATGTGTCTATATCAATATCTGCTCTTGTACTTGTGAAATCTCAGGCATAACTCTGCTCACCTACAGTACTTGAATCTCTGCAAACTGGACAACCTGGGGTCTAGGCACGGTGAACATGGTGAACATACATTGAATGCACCATCAACCCCTTTGACAAATTCTGCTCTATTAGTTCACGCGTTCTGTCTGCACTACTGCAACATTTTCACCTTTGGAAAAATCCCCGCGAGTGAGCGACACATCTTTTTTATTTCTCATCGCATAGTCGCCACCCATTTTCACTACACTTTTTACCTTCTGCGACTGAGTGATGCGTTGCCTTTGATCCTTATTTCATGTTAGTCGCACACCCGTGCCACTTTTATACTTTGCTCTTTTTGATCGGCAAGTAAGCGATGCATCCTATCCTTTGGCTTGTCGCACGCTCGCGAGCCCTTTTATGTCACTTGATACTTGACCGCGAGTGCGCGACATCTATCTTCTTTTCTTCTTCGCACAGTCGTGAGCTATCTTTCCATACCACTTGAGCCTCAGCGACTGAGCGACATTCACTTTTTCATTGCAAACTTTGTCTAGTCGCTCACTCGCCATCTTAACATTCCAGCTTTCATTTTATGTGTGACCGAGCGATGAGAGATGCTTTTTGACTTAGTCGCCCACTCGCGAGCATGAGAACCCCATTCTATTATTTACTACGAGCACGCAATGTCTATCATCTTTTGGCTCATCGCATACTCGCAAGCTTTATTCCCTTTATCTTTTTTGATCGGCGAGTATGTGACAGCCATCCTTTTTTACCTTATCGCACAGTCGCGAGCTGTATTCCCTTCATCTAAAAACATTAGCGAGTAAGCGATGTATTGATCAGTCCTTCAGTCGCTCAGTCGCGTGATCCTGTGTCTTTACCTTTAACTTGAAGCATGTGCCTTTTTCTGTTTACAGCGACCTCGCGACATACCTTAATCACTTAGTCAGAAGGACTTTTTCCCTAGGGCACTTTTATCACCAGACTTCGTGACCACCGTCAGATCTCTTCATTCCTTCATCGCACGACTGTCTTTTAATCGCCTTACATTTCCTTATGCCCTTAAATTATCAGGAGACTTCGCGACTAAAGGTAAACATACCTTAGTCTTGTTATCGCGTGATCTATCTCCTTTATCAAGCGATCTGGCGACAACCATTAGCTCTGTGACAGATGTCATCTTTTCTTTCGTCCACTTTATGTATACTTGAAATCTAACTCACCGCCCCTGATCTGGCGACATCCCGACTGAAGGATATCACTTAACATGAAACCGTTAGTCGCATGGTTGGGAATGTTATGTCTTAACCACCAATTAATCACGAGACCACGCGACTGAAGAAAAGCCTTAACTGTTTGACTGAGCTGATCTAGCGACCATGCGACATGAAGTGAATCACAAAGTCGGGAGACATTTCTTTGACTGGCCATTTCTTCTCGTGATCACCCGACTGAGGGTGGGTCCCATTCTTTTTAAAAGGTCATAACATGAAGTTCAAGCAATAACCCGACTAAAGAGAGATCGCCAAGTCTCGAGACATAGATGGAATATTCTCTTTCTTCAAGAGACTACGCGACATAAAGGAAAAACTAAGTCGGGAGAGGCTTTGGCATATTCGATCTGGGTTATGCGATCAAGCGACCTGACTTAAAAGCACATGTCTTTAGTGACTTGAAAAAGGTAATGATGAAATATAAGACATGGCAAAGGGTTTAAACATGCATCATTTAACACTAGGCTTTAGGGTTTTCAGGGTTTTGACAATTTTGGCAATGTATAGGCATAAAAACCTGAAAATTTGCAGAGTTGAAGCCAGACTGAACAAGAAGGGACTGAAATGGATAAGCCAGAACAAGAAAAAGGATAAGGAGCTGGGAGAACCGCCAAATAAGAAATATCACCAACAGACAACATTGACAACATTTGTTGCAAGAATGAAACTTTGATGGAATTGGTTCCTTAACTATCTGAAATAGGTGTTTTAGTGCCTTGGTCAACTACATAAGGCTATCCTCGATCATTTTCAAGGGTTGGCATTATTGTGTCAAAGTGTGTACGGCTTGTATAATCAAAGAACTGTTACAGTTTGTGTGATTTCTGAGCATTTAGCATTAAGATGGATTAGATCATATTTTGTAGCTTGTGATTATGTTAATGTATAATGTTTTAGAATTTTATGTGGAGTTATTTTTCTATTTTGAGTAGTTTTAGTTGCTTGTGTAAATTCTTTTAGTTTATGTCTAGTCGTTGGCTTGAATAAGGCAATGTGTGCAAATGGAGTCATAGGTCCATTTTCCACCATGGAACTTACATAGGCCATTGGGATATGGAAGGTGAATCCATCTACATTATGTATAGTGAAGGAGGGGCCCAGAAAATCATGACAAAAATTTATAAGGTGATGCCCTAGGCAAGCCAAAGATGCATGGCTAGGGGTCACCAACAGTTGCAGAGCTAGTTTGGTGGATTGAAAGCATTCATTGCTTTAATAAAATCTTGGAGGGGAGTAGGGTTATTTTTTGTGGAGTCCCAATTTGCATGGGAAGGTTTTGCAAATGATTCTTGGTGGAAAGAATAAAGTTTCTTTTAGACTGGCTTTGAAAGCCACGAAACCCTAAATTTTAGCCTCAATTATAGGCAGAGTTGTACGGGTAGCTTGGAAACCCTTGACCTAGAAAATATCTAGTGTCTTGATAAAGAGTATCTGGATCCTATGCCTATTTTCATACTTGTTAAGAATTTTTGTGATTTATTGTAGAAAAAGAGCCTAATTAGGCCTAATTTCTTGTAGCCCTATTTGGGAAGCAATTGTTGTGTTTCTTGGAACTCGAATTGGGTTACAATGAAAAATGTGGTTGCAGGTAGTGGAAAGGATCCTAGTAACATCTTGGAATCCCTATTTCTCTCTGTGGAGTGGTTACTAATCATCTTGGGTCAGTTTGAGCATTTTGGGAAGATGGAGCAAGAAAGGCTAGCAAGAGCCTTGGGAGAAGCATGGTGAGTTTTTATTCTACATTATTGGTGTTCATTAGTTGAAAGGGGTAGGATCTTGTGAGGAGAATCCTAAGTAGAATATGGTTAGTTTAAGAACCCTATTAGGTCAGTGAGTGTTCTAGGAGCCCCTAGAGGAAGCTAGGGAAAATCAAGACTAGTGTTACATCACTATAGTTGAAAAGCAAAGTTGAAAAGAACTAAAATGCTTAAGATCAAATAGATGAGGAGAATTTATTTATGATGAATTCACTAAAATTTGTAATGAGAATGGAATTACAAGATAGGTTTCTTCATCGAGAACACCACAGAAAAATGGGATTTTTGAAAGAAGGAACATATCAATTGTTGATTATGCTAGAATACTGATGATTGAAAAAGGCATCACACAAACATTCTGGAGAGAAGCTATAAGTACTATTGTCTATACATTAAACCAATTTAAAATTAAGAAAGACACCAATAAGACACCTTATGAGCTATGGTATGGATACACACCAAATGTGAGTTACTTTAAAAAATTTGGAATTCAATGATATATATTGAAAGATGATAGAAATGGAAAGCTTGACTCCAAAAGTGATGAAGGAATATTTCTAGGATATTCTACCAAAAGCAAAGCTTATAAATGTCTTAACAAATCCTCTAATAAAATCATTGAAAGTGCAAATGTTAAAGTTGATGAATTTGCTGAGAAAAATGAAGAGGAAAGCATAAAGGAACCAGAAGATTACAATAGATTTGTCTATAGTGAAGAACCTGACACTTTGCCCGAGCAATAGTGTATCGCTATCGAGCGACAAAACAAAGCAACTGAGCAACAAGCTGTACACAATGAAAATCAAGAAAATGCTCACAATGTTGAATCGAGCGATGAAGATCAAAATGAAGGTCAAGATGATGATTAGAATGATGAAAAAAGATCTGAACCAGTACTTGCCAAGTATGCCAGAAGACACCATCAACAGGACCAAATCATAGGAGACAAAAGAGCTGGAATGAGAACAAGAAGTAAGTGACTAAACACTAGATGTTTGATTTGTGATTTTGAGCCTAAATCTGTCAATACTACACTTGAGAATCAAGAATGGGTTAGTGCTATGAATGAAGAGATTGAGCAGATTGAGAAGAACAGAACATGGACATTAGTACCTAGACCGAATGACAAAAATGTCATTGGTACCAAATGGATATTCAGAAACAAACTGAATGAGAATAGAGAAGTCACAAGGAACAAAGCAAGACTGGTATGCAAAGGGTATGCACAAGAAGAAGGTATTGAATATGGAGAAACCTTTGCACCCATTGCTAGACTAGAAGGAGTAAGAATTCTACTTTCTTATGTTGCTTACAAAGGATTCAAAGTATACCAAATGGATGTTAAATCTGCATTTCTAAATGGAATACTAGAAGAGGAGGTATACATTGAACAACTTGAAGGGTTTGTTGAACCTAACAAGAGGAACATGGTTTGTAGACTACACAAAGCCTTGTATGGATTGAAACAAGAACTGAGAGCATGGTATGAAAGACTTCACTCTTATCTCATTAGTATTGGATTTATAAGAATAAGTGAAAACAATAATCTATATTTGAAAGGAGATACTGATGATAAGATTTGATTGCTGAAATATTTGTTGATGATATCATATTTGGAGGTAATGATATGTTATGTAAATCATTTGCAGATGAAATGAGCAAAGAGTTTGAGATGTCAATGTTTGGAGAGATCAAATTTTTTCTTGGTCTACATATTCTACAATAGGATGAAAGCATCTACATCACACAATCCAAATACATCAAAGAAGTTATGAAGATATTCAAAATAGAGGACTCCAAACCAGTTGGAACACCTATGAAAACTAGATGCAAATTGACAAAGGAAGACAAGTCAACCGAGGTAAATCAGACCTTATATAGATTTATGATTGGAAAACTAATGTATGTTGTACATGGTAGACCAGATATAGCACATGTAGTTGGTATAGTTGCAAGATTCTCTGCTAATCCCAAGGAATCACACATGACTTTTGTTAAAAGAATTCTGAGATATCTAAAGAATACCAAAGACTGTGACCTGTGGTATAATAAAGAAGGCAACTTTGAGCTACAAATATATACCGATCCTGATTGGGCTGGAAACGTAGATGACAGAAAGAGCACAACAGGAGGAGTATTCTTCATGGGTGATAGACTTGTCACATGAATAAGTAAAAAGAAAGGATGCATATCTCAATCTACTGCAAAAGCAGAATACGTGGCTGCTGCTACAAATTTCTCTAACATTGCATGGATCAAGCAATTGCTGAAAGGCATGAATATGGAAATCCTTGATCCAGTAATTATCTATTGTAATAATACAAGTGCTATCAACATTTCAAAGAACCTTGTGATGCATTCTAAGACAAAGCACATTACTATTAAGTATCATTACTTGAGGGAACAAGTACAAGACAAAGATGTGATACTGGAATATGTACAATCTAAAGAATAATTAACAGACATATTCACAAGCCATTTCCAAAAGATACATTTGAGTACCTGAGGAAGAGACTAGGGGTATGACCCTTGTCTACTGGTCACTAAGTTGACTTGGAAGCTGCATCAGCCCACACATTATAAGAAGAACAATCATGTTGATGCAAGCTAAGATATGGACAACAATAACATATCAATACAAAAAGGTACTTATCCGAACCGAACACCAGAGATATTGTTGGCTACTACAGAGCTGTATTGCTGATGGAAAGAGATATTCATTATATATAAGTTTAGAATTAATGTCAAAGGGAGAGAGATATCCAATATGAAATATCCATCAAAGAGAAGAAATTGTTAAAGGGATAAAAATGAAATATCCATCAAGGAAAAGTACATCCAGAGACAAAGATATCAAAGAGAAGAACATCAGTCAAAGGAAGAGAAAAGATTCAAAGAAACAACAATTCATCCAAGGGAGAGAACTGGAGAAAAGTTAACACTGCATATCTATCCAGGAAAGGGAGAAGAGATTCTACAAGAAAGGGAGAGACAGAATCAGAATTGCTACATCTATCTAGTGAAGGGAATGAAGAAAGAAAAATTACTCTGCAAGAATAAAATCTAATCTAGAAGAGATTACCGAGAGTCAGATATTTTAATTGGTTATAGAACAATAAGTTTGGCATGATATAACTTATTTCATATTGTTTTGATAGTATGTTGCCATCAATTCCCATGGGAGAGATTGATGAACTATAACTGATTGAATGTTTGAAGATGATAAGTTGATGATCACTGAGCTGTAGAAAGTAAATGCAAGACATTAAATAAGTTAATGTATTATATTGTCATTGATGTCAACTTGATACAATTTGATTGGTCATATACATAATTTCATAGACTTCAGGAAATCAAATAGATAAAGTTTATGTTATCGGTAAACATGAAAAGCAAGTGTACACCGAGTGACAATGCACACCGACAGACAGTGCACACCGATGGACAGAGAACCCCGAGCAGTCATAGTGTAAACTGAGCACCACAACACCAAGCATAACTGGAGTGGTCATTGATCAGAATTGAAGATGATGCCTAAGGAAAACTGGAGTCAATGACCAAGCAAACTAAGAGTTGTTCACCGATCAGAACTGGAGTTAGGAAATGACAAAACAATTAGCTAGTAGGAGCTATATTTAGAGTTCACTGATTGATTGCTTTATTTCCATCTATTAGATAAACTAAGGATATGAAGGAGATTTAAAGCACATAAAACAAGGAGAGATTTGTGGAATAAATCTAAAGCAAAGCTTTAAAGATTAAAGCAATGCATGGCGAGATTTGCATATCAAGAAGCTATCTACATCAAGAACAAGAAAGATAAGGACAATGGATAGTGAAATCATGTCTATATAAAGAGACAAGTAATTAATTTTTCAAGAGAGGTATGCTAAATATAATTTTGGTGAAGATAGAATTCTTCATGCAGATATAATCATACAGGCTGAAGGACAGAGCCAAGAATTCTGCTGACACCGAGAAACAGAGAAGCAACAACATTCACCGAGTAGAAAGAAAAAAGAAGGGGAGCAAAGGCATTGAAGAGAACATTGATCAGACAAGTATTATGGACTTACAATAGATCTGAAAATCTGAAATTTAAGTTGTATTATTGAACATATCATTTACTATTTCAGTTTAACCATTGATTCATAAAATCTCTTAACCGAGTGGGATTTAACACTCCTTAATGTATTGAGATACCCAAGAGTATCAAAATGTTTTTCTTGTTGATAGCATAGTGAATGCCTATGGTCAAAAGAATAACCAATGGTTTTAAATCCTCTAACAAGGTCACACTTAACAGTGTGTTTGTGACCTTTAACAGGGTTGGCTCTTCACTGAGCTCACTTCAGAAGAGTGAAAATTTTGGGTTACCAGTCCCAAGTAGTTTTTCCCCTAATAGGGTTACCACGTTAAACATCCATGTGTCAAATGTGTCTATGGTTCATTGCTTTGATGTTTTTCTTTACACATTACTAAAACAGGATTGGTCGGTAAACACTAAGTTCATTTACTGCTATTTGGTAAAGCTTAAGAAAAGGATGAATATTATAATCACCAAGCAGTATATTTGATAAGATTACTTAAAGGCATAAATCTTATTGGACTGAAGATAATTGAAGGTATAACATTTATGTGATATAAGTTTTGGTTGGATTATTGGATTAATTTTTGAGGCCACTGATTCAACCCCCCCCCCCCCCCCCCCCCTCATTTATTCTAACAAATTTGAGTGGTTTTATTCCCCAGGAGGGTTTCCACTCAAGACAAAACTTGTGTAAATCATTAGTGGTTGATGAGTATTTATTGTTATGTACATTTTTTTAATGTTGCTCAAGCTTATTGAAGGTCCTAAAAGAGGTCAAAAGTTTTATTTTGTGTATGATAACTGATTCACCCCCCTCGCAATAATCGCTGTACTCCAACATTGTTTGCCTCTACAATGACTTATTATACAAAATGTTTGTTTGAATTACTCCATTATTGAAATGCCTTAAAATTTGTTCTCTATTTGTTTTACTATGATTTGTTGTATGTCCACAATATAGAATTATGTAGCTATTCAAAGTTACAAATTTATAATTGATATTTGCATAAATTTCTACGTAATAGCTCAACCAAAAAAACTAGTTCCCCGTATTTCATCAATTATAACACATTTTCATTGTATATACTACAACAATATCATGCCCAAAAAAAATTTAGTTTTTCTATCTTTATATGGCTCTGCATTTTGGTGTGAATTGTATGTGTTATAACAAGACTCTGCTACAACAATGTCAACAACTTTTTCAAATAGAATACAAAATTTTTTGAGGCTATAATTTTCATTCCTGGATACTATACTTGTGAACAATGTCATCTTCATGATGATAAATTTTTTGAATTTTTTTTCACTTCCCTCTTACAGACAGCTACATTCCCTAACTTTGTATACATGGTTGGAAACAAGATTGTTTTGAAGCAATACTAGACAAGAATTGTCCTGGCCATTGGAAGAATCAATGTCATAGTGATCTCTATCCCTTTAGGAAAATTATTTATTGCTAAAATGGTAATCTTGTGACTAAGTTTGTTGGTGTAATTAAATTTTCCTAATTACACTTAATCTTATTTAGGGTAATGCTTTTCATAGTAGTTTGTCATTGAGACACCTAGGAGTTTGCATCCTATTTTAGCACATGGTGTAGGAGAAATTCCACTTTAGGTGGTGATAGTTGTTATCTCATGTGTAAGATCCACCTTTAGTGCACATATCACATTATCACCCTCATCATATTGCACGTACTTCATTGCATAATGGAGGATGATCCGCCTTTGGTGGACATGTGATTCCACCTAGCATAGGTGATAGCTTATCAGCTCCTTATCATAGTCTCGTATTGCCTTGCCTAAATAAGAAGGCCTATTATATAAATCTCCAATATATCAAATATCTTATATTTTCATATTGCATCATTAATGAGAATACAATTTATTCTTGTTCATATCATCTCTCTTGTCTTTTTACTATTATTTGACCTCTAGATCCTTGGTTCATTGCTATTTAAAATTTTTGACATGGTAGCAAAGCCATTGGAGCATCTTGGATAGCCTATTTGGAGAGTTCTTGGTGCATGCATTGGAGGTCAATATCTCAGATCTGAGGACCAGCATTTTGTGGGGGCATTTTGGGTCATATTTGACCTCACCATTGCACTCGGGAGGCTCTTTCAGTGAAAATTAACTATAAATTTGCCAATATTCAGCGAAAGTCAAATCTGTGGCAAAAAAAAATTGTACAAGCCGTACGACCTCCCTGCACAAGCACAACACGATCAGTGAAAAAAAATCTCTGCATTCTTCAATATATTTTTTGCATATTTTTTTTATTATTTGGTCAAAAATTTTGGGTCTCGAAAACCTTGTATATTTTCTCTTTTTTTTTTTCCATATTAAATCTACAGAGATACATAGAGAAATCAAACTACGCAATTAAAGGCAAGTGATCGAGCGGCCAAATCTTGACTCCCATCCTCCTAGCATATCGGTCAGCATATCACTCAATCGGGCGACCCACCATTACATTTTATACTGTCATTTTGCATATAAAAAGGCCAAAAAGAATCAACCCACAATAAATATGGGAAAAATCCCACTAAGTTGAAGCCCACGACCCTCCATCAAAAGCAACACCCCATGAATCTCGGGGCCCCTGAGAACATTCCGTAGCTGCTGAGCCAGCTATGACCCATTGATGCCTAGATCAACCATATATCCATGCAAAGATCCCACATCATGCCACAAGGTTCTCTTAGACATTCAACACATACGCCAGCCAGCGCTCAGTTAGTAGTGGAGTCTTTTTTTGTCATGCATAATTTTTCAAAGGGTATAAATTTGATGCCTGGAAGACCGTCAAATCAAGGTTAGAGGTTTTTTACTATAGTGTCCATATGGACATCAAATTTAATCGTATGGACTTATGACATCATCACTGGTTGCACATTCCTTCCCTCTCCATTGAAGTTTTTGATTTTGTTCTCTAACTTCAAAGGGCTATATCTTGCTCATATTAACTCCTTTTCTCAAGCAATTTTTTTTGATTTGCGGTAGAATTTCATGAAGATTTCAGTGGTGGCATTATTTCCTAATTTTGATGCTCAGATTGATCAAAAATTGCAAATGTTCATGGCTGTACCTTTCTAATCCTACATTTTTCAACTTTAGAGGCTTTGTTTTGACACATATGGTAACATATTCAGGTGTAATTGTTTTTGAAAGTGCATAAGTTTTTGTCTAATTTTTAGATCTAGTATCAATTTGTAGTGATTAGAAGTGGAAATATCACTTTCAAAAATAGTTCATTTTGGGGCTATATATGCACTTGGTTAATCCTTGGATTTTAGTTTTCTTATTTGTATCAGTGATTTGAAGGAGTTATCATTTGTCTTCAGTCATTATTTGGTTGCATAATGGACTTTTCAAAAGTAAAAATCCTCACTCCATATAATTACCATGAATGGAAAGAGTGTATATATATATATATATATATATATATATATATCTTCCATTCCTCTTACCTAGCATCTTCCATTCCTCGCACTTGTCCCAATATCACATCCTTTTGAGGAGGATGTGATATTGGGACAAGTGCAAGGAATGGAAGATGCTAGGTAAGAGGAATGGAAAGTGAGGGGTCGGGAGGTTACTCTATTTTTCCTCTCTTCCCAACCCCCTACTCTAGATAGTTTGGATTTTTAGAGTAATAGTACATTTGTCTTTATAATTAAATCACTTCAGTTTAATTATTAAAGTTCACTATTATTCTATTCACTTAAGCTTGTCATTTGTAGGTGCATAATAATTAATATGTTTATTAATTATTAATGCACAAACCTAGCTTTTTTTGGCTTTAGGGTTTCTTACCTTATATGTCGCCTTTGTATCATTATTGTACACACTCTTTTGAATACATCTTTTGCTCTGCCATTTTTGAGCACATAAGGGTTTCTTGTTTTTTGCTTCCTTGCTTTATTCTTGTAACAAGTCTTCTTGCATGCAGCTGCTCTTGGGATTTGGTACTATTTTTATCAGTTCCTACATGGTATCAGAGCTTTGCTACTGCGGCTTGTTCAAGTTCTGTTGAAGCAAGCTCTTCGCGGTATGAGGGTTTGAAGCTTTCATATTTTTTTAGTATTTTTTATTGGATCTGGGGGGTCTCTATTTTTTGGAGCACTTTGGACCAAAACCAACCTCACAATTATGTCTGAAAGGCCCAAAAACCCCCATTTTCATATAAAATATGTCTAATTTGGACACCGAAGCGTCTGAGAGAAATTTTTTGGCCTATTAGGGCCGTACGGGCACAGGAAATGAGGTAAATTTTAAAAAAAACTTTAAAAAAACAAAAATTTCACTTAAAAAAAGTGCAGCCCGTTTAAAATAGATCGCACCATCGCTGCACCTCCGCAGGACCACCTGCACGCCACCTGCCACCGCTGTGCCGCCCGCCAGCGGCCCACGCGCCGCCAGGACCTACAACCGTTGCACCGCCCAACTGTCACCGTTGCCCAGCCTAGCCGCCACCTCTGTCAGTGGTGCCACTAATTGGCCGCCAGTCCTCCTTCTGTCATCATCTGATGGCCCGGTGACGTCCATACAGGTGTCAAATTCAGGCTTGTCTCTGTGTTTTTTCAGCGAGCTCTCTTTTCAGGGGCCCTGTCATTTTTTGCTCGTAACTTGAGTGTACGAACTCCAAACTGCAAGTGTCATATATCATTGGAAATATCTTTCTAAGCCAGTTCCAACCATGGAGGTTTCATCTTCACACTTGGCTATTTGAGCACCCATTTTTGGCATCAAAGTTGAGGCTTTATTTTCCTCCTCTGCATTTGGACCTCAGGTTTTTCACTTGTTCTTTGTGTTTTTTGCTTCACTTTGTGGTGTACGGGATTTAGTTTGATAGTTTGTGGGGGGGTGCATATTTCTTTTTGCATTTTCAATTCAGAGAGACCCTTCTACTTCCATCTTATTCTCTCAATGTCGGACACATCCATTGTCGTTCTGACTCCACATAACTACCACACATGGAAGCCACAAATGACTAGAATCCTCATGTCACGAGGTTTATGGTCCTATCTGGATGAACACCAACCTATCCTGCAGTGTCCTTTTGAGGTTCTTCAGCACAAGAATAAAATGGATGAAGCCATGGGCTTGATTGCACTGAACATCTCTGACAGCCTCCTTTTTCACCTGGATGGTTTGACCACTCCTAGGGCCATTTGGGGAAAGTTTTCAGATTTGTTTGGCACAGTGAATGAGTTCTGGGCACTACAGCTTGATGTAGAGCTGACCACTTTGACTCCTACCAACTTTCCCACTATGGAGGACTTCTTGATGAAGTTCAAATCTCTACACTCAGTTTTGCAGGGATGTGGCTAGAAACAAGACAGATGATGAGTGTATCTTCCTGATACTCTCAAAGTTGAGAGGACAGTATTAGATCTTTTCTTCTACTTTCTACTCCACCATGGATGCTTTGGGTACTAGACACACCATGCCTTCATTCAAGACATTTTGTGATCGGTTGACATAAGAACAGGCAAAGATCCAACAGATGGATGCTTCTGGCTCTTCTAGCCAAGCATTGGTTGCTCAGTCTTCACAGGGGAAACCAAAACAGAAAGCCAAACCGAAGAAAGATTTAGTAGGTAATGAATATTCCTCCAAACCTGCATAGAAAAATGATTCAAAACCTCCAGCTAACCCTTCCAAGGGTAAATCTTCTTCAAAGTCTACTGAGTCTACCTCCAAGACTAAGAAGAAATCAGTTGCGACCTGTAGTTTTTGTGGAAATGATGGACATCTTGTTTCTAGGTGCTGGAAACATTTGGAGGCTTTAGAGGAAGCCATGTAGGAGCATCAAATTTCAACTCCTCAGTCCACATCCTCCCCTACAAGGAAAGGTCATGCTCTTACTGCACGAGCTACGACTTCTGGGCCCACCTAGATTCTTGATTTCGGTGCCTCTCACCACATGAATCACACTTAGCAGTTGGTCACCTCACTTGCTCCTTGTGCTACTTCATAGATTATTGTTGGGAACTCATCTCATATTTCTATTTTGGGTTCTGGTTCTATTGCATTAGCTGGGGGTTCTCTTCAGGATGTTCTTTTTGTCCCTGAAATTTTGACGAACCTATTGTCTATCTATCAGATTTGCCACTCTGGCTCTGGTAAGATAGTTGATTTCTCACCATATGATGTGGTTATTCGAGACTTACATGATTCTAATTTGATTATGGCTACTGGAAGTTTTGACACTGCATCCCGACTATACAGATTTGATGGATTTGAGTCTTCTGCTGGCACAGGTTCTTATCTTATAGCACATGCAGATTTAGTGAGTAGACTTTGGCATGAGTGTTTGGGCCATGTCAATTATAGATATCTTCAGCAGATGAGCACACATGCACTTGTTCTTGGGCTTCCCTAGATTACTTGCATTGATGGGGTTTGTCAGGGTCGTGTTCTTGGTGTTAGGGATTTTTCTTGTATGAATCACAGTGCTTGAAATAACTACTTGAACACCATGCCTTCTAATACTGATTCAGAGACAAGAAAAGCCTAATTTCTAAGGACTGGATAAGGTCCTTCTTCATTTTTGAGCTCCACATATACTTAGATAGGTTTTACCTTTTATGATTGTTGTTTACACAGTATGTTATAGTGTGGACACTGATTTGCTATGTATCTTTGTTAAACCAACTTATAAATCACTCTGCAAATGACCAAGCATAACCAGATGTAAGATTTAACCATACAAACCATAGTTTTAAATATAGAAAAAACCAGTGATACAAGGATTTTCGTCCTTCTTTCTTTTTTTTATAGGAGGGATAACCTAATGATTCACTCTCCAAGGAATCACTAAAATGGACACTATCTTGCTGACATAGGTCCTTAAT
The DNA here is from genome assembly GCA_018584345.1 of Thuja plicata. Taxonomy (NCBI): domain Eukaryota; kingdom Viridiplantae; phylum Streptophyta; class Pinopsida; order Cupressales; family Cupressaceae; genus Thuja; species Thuja plicata. The sequence goes on along the minus strand of MU228471.1, from coordinate 3,611,461 downwards.
GAGTTCATCTTTTCTGTTCTTAGTAACAATAGTATTTTGATTAAATTGGTTTTGATACCTTGAAACAACTTGGACAATGATAGATTATCAAACCAATTTCTGGACCAGTGCCTATCCTTTGGGCTATAGAGTCAGATAAAATAAGATCTCATAGAAATAAAATACAGTAAGCTTCCTTACAACCCACATGCAATTTAGATAAGTTGCCTTACAAATTACCCTGTTACCTCTAAATGATTGTATCAAATCTTTAAACAAAGCGGTATGCTCCCTGAAACTACTCACAAAACTTAGTTCTTTCCTCAAAAGAAACTTGCAAGAAATTAGATAGTTACCTAATAACCAAAATGCTTTAGAGTTCCTTGCAAATTTAAACATAAAAGAGCATACACAAAGAATAAAGAGACATCAATTGAAGAGAGTAAAATTGCACCGTATTTTATTTATATGATCCAGCTTCCATACATAAAAGATCTTGCAGCTTCAAAAGATAGATAGAAGTTCAGATCATCTGAATTCTACAATATATTTCTTCTTTTCCAAAAAACTCCAACCTCAAAGACCCTTTTTAATTACAACTCTTCTGCTATATATATATATATTTTGACCATCTTAGAATCCCTTGATATTTAGGATGCAACAAGCTTCAGATGGTCATAGAAAACCTAACCCTAAAGTTATAAGAGAGAAAAAAAAAAGAGAGAGAAGAAGCGGTGGAATGACCAAGTCAAAAAAATAGAAACAAATATTTTTTGTTCTTCTCCCGATCAGGCGACTTGATCTGATAGTGTACATAGTAGATGACAAAATTTATGTCGAGTCTGGATGACTGTGCTCTCAGATTTACCTACATTCTCCTTTTGCAATAACTGTTCTCTTTGTCTTCAATAGTGAAGTACCAAGTAGTCATCCTTACTCATCGTCCAGAATTTCTTCCTCTACTGCTGGCTTCTTCTTCTTGGGTGTAGTCATCACTTCCCATGCTTTCACTTCATCATCAGATGGCCACTTGA
>MU228471.1:3526060-3540639 GCA_018584345.1 Thuja plicata | reverse complement strand
CATAATGCTGAACAGGGAGAGGGGTGATAGGAACACAGAAATGCAATGCCACAAACATCTGCAGGAAGAAGAATCAGGAACACCAACAGTGCAATAGAAGTACAAGCACAGGATAAAGGGTGGTGTCACTGACACACAACATGGGCTAATGTCATGGAAGGTACACTCACTTGACAAAGGTGGATGAGCACAAAAGGCAAAACATCATAACCCCCCATGGCACTTTATAACTGAGTGTGAGTACTAACAAACACAAGGTGTTTGAAATCCTAGATATGCAAAAGCAGGCACTTTATCTCAGTGTGTTTACAGAAAAGAGAATGCTATAGAAGAGAAGCATACAATGCTCATAAGTCAGAAAGAATAGTGAGCTAGAAGAATAGAAGAAGAGATCCCAAGACCTGTAGAACCCAAGTAATCTGCCAGAGTGCGAAAGAGAAAAACTTGGAGGGGAAAGAACCTGGAGAAGAATCTAGAAAAAAAACCCTTGCAACTAAAAAGCTCACTGAACCAGCTTTCCAACGATATCTAGTTTGCCAAAAATAGAGTCCAGATGAGCAAGATATGGCTCCCAAAAGGAAAAAATAGACATCGGACTTTGACAAAAAAAATACTCTCAAAATGGTAGAACCCAAAACCCTAACCTCCATCATCGAAAAGTTCATGGAAAGAGATTTCTGACGATATAAAGAAGTCAAAAAAATACCTCCGTATGCTCCAAACAAAGTGAAAATAGTGCCAGGAGGTCAGAAAGGCGCCAAAAGGCAAATTTTAAGCCCTTGGGGCTAAAAAATCCCAAGCCCCTGGGCGCATGGCACATGTAGGGGGCTAAAATGAAGCCCACAGTCATCCATATGACCTCCATGGGTAGCAATAGGCCCGTGGGGCTAACAGACCCATCGGGCGGCCCAAACGGCGGTGAAGCCGGAGTGGAGTTGCTGCCGGCAGGGGCCGCTGAGGTGGGCAGAGCGCCAGGCGGCGGGGCCATGGAGGGCAGCAGAGTGGGGGCCGGGAAGTGGTGGGCGTCGGGCCAGAGGGGGCCAGGTGGTAGGCTAGCAGAGGAGGGTCGGTGAAGCCCGGTAGAGCCCACAAGGCCGGTGGGAGGCACAGCCGGCGGGGGCCGTGCGCTGGCCGAGCCACAGTGGTGCAGCGGCAGCGCAAAATTGCACTGGCCGTGTTAATAAACGCATAAAAAACCTTTTAAAAATGAGGTTTTTCTAATTTTTTTCTCAGTTTTTGTGCTCATACAGCACTAGAAACCAAAAACATTTTGCCTCAGAGTCAAGTTGTCTAAAATGGACAAGTTTTATATGTATTATGGGGTTTTTTTGGTGCTTTGAGTGTAATGGTAATGTCTATTTGAGTCCAAAATGACCAGAAAAAAAGGTCCCCTCTAAATTCACATAAAAAACTTTTGAAAAACACAGATCTGAAGTACACGACCAAACCCTCTCAAATAATGAATAGGGGCATGAAGATCTGATGCTCTGATACCATGTTGGAGTTGATGAAGAACAACCCCACAGCTCCCAAGAATCCCTACATGCAAACACCTGTCACAGAAAGAGAGAAAAAGCTATGGAGGCATGTAATCACAAATCTGAGAAAGAGAAGCCATGATTGAGAAAAACAAATGAGAGAAAAATCTCAATGCAATAATCTATTCTCTATTATGATCCAATAAGTGAATGAATAAAATACAAAGAGGGAATCCTTATAAAAGGATACCGAAACCCTAAAGGTGAAAACCCTAAAGAATAATAAGATGCCTAAGTTTAACTTAAGTGTAGAGTATAATAGACTAATAATTAAATTAATTAATTATTAGCTATAATATGACAACTCTAACATTGACACCTTTGTCTGTATATATTTAGGATAGCATCTGATAGTTGAAATAAGATCTAGTGACCACCAATACATGATAACTTACACTAATCTCTTTAAGATTGCTAACCTTCCTGTGCTCATAGAATAGGTGACATGTGTCCTTTCACTCTTCATCTATGATTTCTATATCCACTGTAACATACTTTTTCTTCTTGGGTTTAGTCATGATATCCCACACTATCACATTTTCCTCTTTAGGCCACTCAAAATTATGAATATTCTCAAGTTGAGCCTTCTACCTTTCCCACCTAGCATCTGTTATGCTTTTCACATCTGAGATGAACTTATTGCAATTTGTCTCTGCCTTTATTACTTCATCTAAAATCTTGTTGTACCTCTCCATATCTAATTATCCTTGATCAACTATATATATATATATATATATATATATATATATATATGTATCCTTATTGGGAAGCACATTATCAAATTATGATCCCCATAGCCCTAATGGCTTGATTTGATCATCCTCGATTCTAATGGGAGGTATAAACCTGCTATAACTTACCCCAAACATATTCAACCTTGCCTCAATTTGATTTTCTTTCCCTTTAAAGAAGGACAGGGTGGCCCCAATCTGATATATCTCTGTACCAACCAAAGTTACTATTTCTGGCAAATCTGACCTTAGTGGTTGCACAAATGCCAACCTCTCAAAAAGTGATGTCCTACCAGACCAGGTTGAATAATATGGATTAAAAATTGACAAAAACATTAGTGACCTCTACTTGTAGGCCTAGAAACTTGCCATAGGCTCCATACACCGCATCAATCTTGTCTTTGATGGTGTCTATTGCTTCAAAATTGAAGTTAATGCTCCAAAAATAACACTATTGTACTCTCTGACCTCCAGCTCTATTTCAGTAGCTATCTCCCCTATATCCTTTGGTTGGATCTCAATATCTATTAATTATTTTGGTTCAGCAGGGGCAGGCTCTTTCACATCTAGTAGTTTTTTAGTAAGCTCAGCTATGAGCTTCTCTTGCTCTTTGATCTTTACCAATTCTAACTCCCTTTCTTTAACAATATCACTAGTATCACTAGTGAGTTTCTACAAATTTTCTGACATTTGAACTGCCTTTGCCTCATTGAGCTGAGAAAAGTGAGTCAGCACTTGGGATATTTACAAATATCCTATATTCTGGAGTGTCCAGATGATTTTATTACCTTCCATCTTCTCCTGAATATTTAGAAGGGATGACTTTTTATCTTTAGGAGCTAAGCTCCATATTGCAAGTGCCTGAGATTTAGGGTTATATCCAAACCCTCTTATTATATCCCCAACCTGAGTTTCTGATGAATATTTAACATCAGGTTGTTTTCTTATTTTATCTATTATAAAATCTGAAGATAAGTCCCAGCCTTCTACTAATAACACCCCACTGGCCTTGAACAGTTGCCTTGCTTGCTCTGGTATGATTTTCTCAAATTCAGGATCATAATACTGCAATGTCTGTAGAGCTTCTTGGGTGACTGGATCACCACCTGCCAATTGTAACTGTTTTCCAACTTCTTGTTGTTGTTTGTTGCAAATGAGGAAATCTTTGAATCCCTTTGTCTTTATGAAGTTTTCATCCTTCAGGAATTCCTCTTGATGTATCAAACTCTAGTCTGTACAGCTCCTAAGAGGTAGCTCCTCCTCTTCTTCTACATCTTTTTGCAATTTTTTGCCTGCCCTTATATGTTTTCTCAATAAGTGATCATAAGGCTTGTTCCCTATTATACGGGAAACAACTTTTCTACCCTTTTCTCCTTCTTCTGAGAAGGTTCCCCTGTTTCCACCCCCTGTTTCTTTTGTGGGGGCTCATTTGTCACTTCCTTCTCAGGAAATTCAGTCAGGTCAATGGTATTCTCTTCTTCAACTGCCTGCTCTTCAACAATTGCTTGATCAACTGGAGGGGGACAGGTTCATAGTATTCATCACTATCATCATCATACTCCAATGATGAGTGCCCTTTATGGCCTTTCTCTGGAACTACTAATGCATCCTCTAGCTGATTACATAGGAGAGTATGAGAGTTGATCATAGCTTCTAACCTTTTAAAATAAGGCATATCAGGGTAAAGTCCCCCAAATTTCAAACCATTTATCTAGACCTTCCTCTTCAAGTCCATAAGTTCATTGAACTTTATGGATCTCCTATCCACCTCCTCATCTTCCAAAATATTTCTTATCAAATCTTCCCTCATGCACTCTTCATGTTCTTTAGTGTAGGGAATACTTGGTATCAACAATTTATTGGCACTGAGGATGAAACCTTCTGTATCAACATATTTGTGCAGGGCCACATTCATCCTGTAATGATTCATCCAAGTGTTTACTAGGTCCAAAGATCCTTTTCCAATAGTAAAATTGTAAATCCTGAACTGCCTAGGGGTAAATTTACCCTTCCAGTGTGAGGCTAGATGCTCCTTGTCTGTCAAAATGATATGCTTGATGAAGTCCATTGCAGCTATCCTTGGTGGTACATGGAATGGAAATATATGTGGAGGGTGGGAGCAACCATAGACCCTCATTAGTGTAAAACTATTTTCATAATAAAAATTCCCCCAGTTGTGGTCTCCTAGCCATTTGTCGAGATATTGACATGACCTCATAATTATATTACCTTGACATGCAAGCTAGTTTTATCAACACCTAGGCACTAAAGAATTGGATATACTATCCAATTTTCAAAACCACAAAACTCATGTTCTCTTGAGGTGTACTTCCATACTCTGAGCCAAAATTGAATAGGGTTAGGCTGGTTGTGGCAAAACCTTTGTGGCTATAAATATTGACAGTTCATGAATGCGGAGTTATAGTACAGGATCAAATGCATAAGGAATGAATAATGCATAAAATTAGGGTGATCCTTTTTACTTTGTATATCTATAAACCCCTGGTACATTTGATCTATGATATATTGGATATAGTCATAGTTAGAGGTGGTATGGAGGCTCTGTATGTCTAGCACCATCATCAAAATATATAAGGTAATCTTTTTTGCTTCAACATCCTTTCCAAGCACTCTGCATAGTGCATATGATATATATTTTATGTATAAATTTAGGTCCTTGTAAAAATATGGGGCTGCTCCTGGCATGGGTTCTATGTAGGTTTTCATTTTCTTAGGAACATGATGTTCCTTGATCAATTTGGCAGCAATGCCAGACTCTCTAGTGTACCTATTCTCTAGGCTCTTCAATTTTATCTCAGTAGTCATAGGGTAGTAGACATTGAAGGCCTTCATGAAAGAATTTCAGTCCAAGGTAAGTAAGGGTTTTCCACCATCCCTCTTAATTGTTTTGGTTAGGGTATTATACCTACTAGCCAGTTCTAAGATGAAATCAACATCTACAAAGATGTCAGGAACAATCAACCTGGCTAATCCACAGGTCCAAGGGTTTGAAGTAGGCATGGGTTCATCACTATTGTTAAAGAAATAACTAAACAATGAATACCCTGATGAACTCGGGGTTTTTGCATCCCTAATGTAAGACATATCATCAATTAGGACTTCAACACTAACCTTTCTATTATGGCTTGATCCTGGAAGAAAAGTGAGGAACTTGTTTGAATAATTTGTCTTTCCTTTTGATTCATCATTAACATCGTCACTTCTCCCACTGGTGGATGCCATACTCTATGCTTGACTAATTTTTCCCTTTTTTCTGTTCTCAACACTTTATCACCGACATTGAAACAAAACTTCTCAAAACCCTCACCACAAGTTGTCAAATGCTATGCAATCCGCAATCTAATCACTTGAAAACACTGCAAATCACAATCCTTGTCAAATTCTGAATCAAGAAATCACCTTTCTGAATCACTTATTGCTGGAGAATTCAATTGTTTCTCATAAAATACTAAAATCTCTATAAAAAATCTTCACTCTAAGAAATTGGAAGCTGGTAAGAATGAAATGATAACGGACATGCTTACTTATAACTAATAATTCAATGCATATGTCTCTTCAAACTGGTAAACTTACAATTTAGTCATTTCTACCATTAGTTTCACGCACTGTGACATCAATTTCTGGTTCTAGCCGTGGCATTTAAACTGACAAGTAATCAATTTTTGATGACTTCTTTTGCATATAAAACCTTATAAAATTTGAAAAGAGATCAAAATCATATCTGATTGGCTGTATTAAATCATATTAAGGATACTTTTCCATCTGTCAGAATCTTTGTAATTATATTGGTCTGCAACTGTCCTTGATGGCACCGAAGAAAAATCTTTATTTAACTTTGGTTTAATTCTAGCGACCTAGCTACTGAGTGATCTCCTTGTCGCTTAATATCTTTGCCAAATGCAGTTTCTTACTGATACTTAGTGACTGTCGTAGGATCAAACTCTTAATCAATGGTTATCTCCATGTCGCATGATCTTTTAACTTAACCTTTCTTCTTATGGAGACATCGCGACTAAGCCTTTTCTTAACCATTCTTCAAACTCAAGACACATCTGGAGACTTGGTGACTGTTGTTTCTCTATGTTGCTAAACCAACTCCCTAACTCATGTTTTATTCGGAGACCTTGCGACTAGGCATTTTAGTCTCTTAATCACTTGATTATTTCCTCTTTATAATCTTCATCTAGAGACAACACGACTGCCATTGATTTGGATTTTCTCTATATCTGACAATTGTCATTGTCTCGTAATCTTCATTAAAAATCCTAATCTTTCATGAGAATTAGTGACAAATGGACACGTGTCTGAATTTTCCCTCTTGTCTCTTAATCGCCAGATCTTACTTGACTTTTCAACTCTATACCGTGACCACGCGACTACCATCCGATCTAGCCTTCATCAATGGTTGTCACTGAATCTCTTGATTTTTGACTTAACTCATCTTTCTTCATGTGACTGCACAACACCTTATTATTCAAACTGACATCTAACCTGGGTTTATCAAGAGACTTAGCGACTATTGAATCTCCATGTCGCTTGATGATTTCTAAACTGTAGCTTTAATCAGGAGACTTCCCGACTTCCATCGAATTTAAAATGAGATGAATGGTTGTCACGTAATCTCCAGTTCTTTCACTAAACTCACATTTGATCATGAGACTTGGCGACAATAGTATAACTTTAACCTTTTAAGTCAACTTTAAAACTATGGGTTGCATCTGGAGATAACATGACTGAGAAAACTCAAAGTCGTCATACAAAATCACTAGCTCTGCTTTCATCAGGAGATAACGCGACCACCGTTAGATCATATCTGAGATCAACGGTCTGCATCAAGTCTCATAACCATTTTAGCATATTCTATTTCATTAAGAAACTACGTGACCAAAGCTTTTCACTAAGTCTCGAGACTATAAGGAATATTCGTTCTTTCTCAAGAGACAAAGTGACTAAAATATTAGCACATGCAAATAATTTCAAACTTAAGTCATGAAAAGGTAACATAAAAATAGAACCCGCTTGAGAATTTTAGGGATTTATTGCATTTTTGAATAGAAATGACTCTAGGCTTTCGGGTTTTAAACATTTTCAACTAGGTTTTGAGAAAACACAACTCCCACATAGGTATATAAGTAATTTTAGACATGATTTTAAACTTCTTGGGCACAAGAATGACAGGCATCATCAAAATTTTATAGGGAAAACTCAAAAATTGGAAATACAACCAACAGTGGCTCTCTCTAAGGATGGCTAAACACAAGTTGATCTGATTAGGATCTAGGACAATTACAGAAGAATGCTTAACATAATTACATAAGTTAACTCAAAGCTTTAATTAAGTGAATTAACGTAATTGCAACACATAAACGAACAAAGAAGAATAAGGTAATGAACCAAAAGAAAGAGAGTAGGGAGATAGAAGACAAAACACATTGATAACGGAGTTTGTCCTGGTGGACTACGTCTCCGGGTCCCTCTCCAATAAGATGACCGATTCGATTAACTCCAAGAAATAAATTACAAGTGTTTACAAGCTATTCCCTTCAAGCATAATAGCAGCAGCATTATGCAGGAATAATCATAAAGTCTTCAAGATCATAATCTCCTTCTCATCACCTGGATCCCTTTCAAAAGCCTAAACCCACCTTTTATACATAAAATTAGCCATAATTAGGCTAAAACTAATAAAACCAATTAATCCCCTTTTTACCATAGATTATCTTTGTGATAATCTTTTGATATTTTATGGTTTATGGCTTTATCCCATTTAGAGAGGTTGTTTTAACAAATTAACCTTATTTAGGTAAGGTTGGCGGGTTTGGTACAAATTAAATAGAACACAGCCCGTAAATATAATAAGTACTATATATAGCGCAGTGGCCATTCCTGATTTTAGGAAGCTGGTGGTCGAGGGTTCAACCCCCCGTCGGCATACTTTTAACTAACATAGGCGGCTTAGATAAGATTATATAAAATCCTCCTTGAACAACCTTTAATACTTGTAATTCAGCTTCATCTTCATCAGAGGATAAATCAGTAATACTGAAATCTTCAGAATCAGAAGGTTCAAACACCTGAAGCCTCATCATCTTCAGACTCTGAGATCTCATTCATGTGTAGACTGTATAGATCAGGATTTGGTAGAGGACAATCCTTAACACAAAGTAATCCAAATTGGTTGCAAACAACTCCACTAGAAAAACTGCAACACCTAACACTGCGAGGACAGCAGTTAGAAAGAAAAAGGCAACAATTTCTAACCCCACATCAACATCAGATGTTGATGATAGATTTACAAAAATTAGAAGCAAACAGACATAAATTGTTAGAAGATAATCCTGACTTGTATGAAATAGCCAATCTTCAATGCTATGAAAGTTTGGATGATCTAGAAGACAAACCCAGTTCTTCTCATGGGTATATTTCTAATCCTACAGCTGAAAAAGATTTTGCAAAAAATTCTAGAAAAATTTGGTTGCAAAATAGACTAGCATTTCTGTACACTGTAAAGGCTAATGTGTTGAAAGAAGTTGCTAGCATTCAGCGTGAAATCCAAGCATTGAATGATCCATCTTCCAATCCACTGGACAGATATTTGGTTTTGAAAGAAGAGGATGCTGAAAAGGCGTCAGAAGAAATTCAGAAGCCAATAGAATCTGAGATTCAATCCCCAAAGGAAGCCTTTGCTTATCTAAAGGGTATCTCTAATCCTTGTCCTGCATTTCTACTAATGATCAAAATACCTGGCATAAAACCATATACTTTGTGTGTTCTTCTATATTCGGGCGCTGATTGTAATATTGCCCGACCACAATGTTTTCCTATTGATTGTTGGTTACCCACAACAACTACTATTCATTCGATAACCCATAAACACAATCCTATCCATTTTCAGGCAACCATTACTATTCAATTTCTGAATGCTGTCTATACTACTACTTTCTTGCAGTACCCTATCCAACATTATGATTCTATCATTGGAAGCCATACGTTGCAAGAATGGAGCCCTTACACCATTGGTATCACAGGCACCACTATTACCTTTCCTTTTGGTTCCGTTCCTCAGATCAATGAACATCGTGCCTATTCCCCAAAGCTATCTCTACCTGCTCCACCTAAATTTGTCTCTCTTGGCTCTCGTGTTTGGTTTGTTAACCAGTCTTTTTACACCCGGGGGGAGTTAGAGCTTGGACTTGTGACAACTAATTTTGGTAAGTCGCCCACCACGCTTTGGCAGATTGTTTAAAAGAAGCATAGTCACGACGCAAAATGGCAAGGTCAGAAGCCATATTGGAATTAATATGATTGGCTTAATGAGCATCCAAGGTATGCAAAGGAGCAAGAATATTATGGAAGTTGGTATTCATGCTCAGTTCAGCTTTTTGACGGGCAAGCTCAGCTTGAATAGATTTATGATACATATCAACTTGTAGAACAAGAGCTTTGCGGACACAAAGATTAGCATAATTAAGCATTTTGGTTTGGGTGGTGGCATCAGGATGTCCTGAAGGTATAACATGGTGAGGCCAAAATGGAATTGTATACTTATCATCTTGCAGAAGAAAATCATGCAAGGGTGGAACAATTGGTTCAACAAATTTATCAGTGGTAAAAGTAGTCTGGTGGCCAGACATAAGCATGCGAACATGAAATACAGATTGAAAAAAAGGGCAAAAATGTCATTGTAGACTGCCATCATCTAATTCAGTAAACTGAGGATGAGAACATTGGGGCAGTTGCTGTGTCAAGGGATTGGACACGACTTTATGTTCAGCAAAGGATTGATGACAAATAGTACAAAACATTGGACCATCATGGTTTGGAAAAAAATTAGGATGAGAATATACAAATTCTGGTTTCCTTTGTAAAGTAGAGCTGGTTTGTGACAGAGGATTATCTGTATATGATATGGACAAACTAGAACTGGAAATAGACAATCTTTCATCAACAAAAGACACACGTGCTTCAGAAGCAGTTTCTTGAATATCAGAAATAACAGTAAGATTTTTAGGAACATCCAACTGTTTGAGAGCACCAACATCAACAATCCATTCTTTGGGAACCTTAATATCTGCAAGAGTTACCATTCTAGGAATGGTTAACTGAGCTCCTTTCTTGTCAGTTTGCCAAAGTAATGAATACTTGGCTTTGGATTTATCAGCCCTTGGATCTTTGACAATAGGTATGGTAGTATTAAACAATCGACCATACAAACCAAAGAATAAAGCATGAGTACGAGATCCAGCTTTCATATGAAGATTTTGAGTACCAAACTGGAACATAAGGACTTTATCCAAGTGGTCGTCTAAAAGACTGACAGAAAAGTTTGGAACTACATCAAAGACTGTTGCACCAGCAACCATAGGGGCTGAGATACCTCCCATTAACATGTCTGCATATTTATTATGACGAGCATCAAGTAAGGTCATTAAGACTGTGGCTGGAATGCCTCTTTGGTACAAGGGTTCAATACCGGCTACAATATTTCCTATATGCAAATACTTAAAACCATTTTTTTGTTTGGCCTGTCGGACCAAGTTTTGAATTTCCTTATTTGACAGAAGATTAATATAACTATGGGGCTAATCATTTTTTACAACAACTTGTATTTCAATTAATTTACAAACTAACTTAGACTTATAAGACAAGAAACCTAAATCTCCATACAATTAATTCCACTTCTTAGTTGGTAATTTAAAACGTTCACTTGGAAGTTCTAAAGCATGCTTATCAGACTGAAATGGATCATCAAGATTGATATTTTGAACAGTATCAAAAATAGAACTTAAACTTACTAGTCCTTCTTCTTCAGTATTTCTTTCATCCATAGTATTCTGGAATTCTTCCATCTCGGTTCGTTCTATCACGCGGGGTATAAAGAGAGCGCTACCTTCCTTGCCTCAAAATGCCTGAACATGGATTAATAAAGAGGACTTACTTCACGCACAACCCAAACAGAACACCTAAGCTAGCAGAATTATACTCCCAGAACAAAGAACACAATACTTATTAATTAGGATTTTGTAAGAAAAATTCAATTAATGACACAGGCTCTAATACCAAATTTTTGACAAGCTCCGAGAAATAGGAAATCACGAAATAGGAAATCACACATCTACTTCATTAAATCGGGCACTTTTACAAACCATGGTGCAAGATTACATATACAACAATACATATGATTATAATTACAATGATGATCAAACCAAAACACACTTGCTTACAGGACTCAGACTCTGATGACATTATCTATCAAGAAAAACAGTCTAATTTTTTATCTTCCTTAAAGGAAGAGAGCATACTTTCTATGCCTTACTTTTTCCTAAGGACTTGACAAACTTCAGACTCTAGACACTTCACTTCAGCTCGCTCTTGAACTCACTCAAACTCTTGTCTTGAAAGTGAGGACTGCATTCCTTTTATAGGAAAGGAACCGTCTTTGGGTTTCAAGAAAGTTTACAAATATTTGAAGTCCGACCGTAGGAGGAGGACACGTATCTTGTCGGTGAAGCATCTTTAAAGCTACTTTATTAAAGCAATACCTCTTGCAGGAATCTTGCCAGGAATGAGATAGAACAGTAACAAGAGATAAGGGAAAATCATATTTTTTACACGAGAAGGGTAACTCGTGATTCTTTTAGGTAGAATCTGACCTCCTTTAAACTATGGTCGGGTCCATACCTCCTTTTCCTTCTGAGAGGAAGGTTTCTCAAATAAGTGACAACCCCACTTATTAGGTTACGACCAATTTCTGGGAGAATGAGATTCCCAGTCAAAATCTCCTTCTTGATCTTCATTGTGTGTTTCAGGGATCTGCATCACATGTTCTAAATGTTCTTCAAGTGACTCTTCTTTCCAGAGAATACTGTGAGTTAGTCTTATAATAGCTTTATCATGATGACATTCAGGAATTGTTTGATATCTAGTGAAAATCTAGATAGGCTTTCTGGTTGTTACAAAGTGATGGAGATTGCATAATTCTATAGTATCAGATTGTGCAGGTGAAGGACCATAATGCTCAAAGATATACTGATTTATGGGATTTGAAATATAGGAATGAAACATCAATTTGAAAATATACTCATAATTATTCACAGCAGGAAGTAAGTCATGAGAATGAGTGAACACTCCTCTGAAATAGGATTCAATAGGATTTTCATGAATAAGCCATCTTCTCTGGTTTGGTATATGAGTACTGCTGAGAATATGAACAGGCCATTCAAAAGCAGTGGCACTGGTTTCAGTATGCTACAGAAAATATCTGATATCATCTTCTACTGGTTGACAGGGTGTCTTCTGAATAATGGATTCTGTCAACAAACTTCTAGAGGCAGCAAAGTGTTGATTTCTCAAATCATAATAGATTGCTTTTGAAACATTCAGTGTGTTAGTATCCCAATCTACTTGACTGTAGAAATTATAACTTTTCTTCTTTTCTCTGATCATTTTGATATTGAATTCTGGAACATTATTGTATTCAGAGAGAAGTACATGATACCTTTCATCTTCATAACCATCTTCAATGACTTGGATAACAGAGTATAGATGGAGAAGAATATCATTTTGATCAATTTCTTCGTTGGGCTACAATACCTATTGTTGAGTAGGGGCTTGAACATTTAGACTTTGAACATTCTGATCTTGAGCTTCTGCACGAATATTTTCTTGTCTTAGAATTTGTCTTTGTCGTCTCCATTGTTCCCATGAACTAGGTTGATTATACAAAACAATCTGTAAATTGGTGAGAATATCTTGTTGGCTTTCAGAAATAGAATCTCTCAGATGTGGTTGAAGGATATAAATATCATCAGCAAGATGAACATATTGATTCAAACTATTTACAGAATTTAAACATCCTTCTCTACTGAGAAAATTAGCAAGAACATTTTTCGTACCTTCAATATGTTCTATATCAAAATCAAAGGTATCTAAAAATTGTGCTCACCTAAGAAGACGAGCTCGAATGACCTTATTCTTTGACTCCTTTTTGAAGAATCCAGGTAGGTTTTGAAGATCACTTCTGAGAAGAAATTTATGATCACCAATAAACAACTGAAACTTTTCAAAAGCATGCAGAACAGCTAATAACTCCTTATGAGTAGAATGATAATTTAACTCAGAACCTTTAAATGAACCAGATTCAAATCTGACAATTTCTTCCCTAGAGTGTCCTTGATTTTCAACAAGTTCTAGAAGCATTGCACCCCAAGCATCATGAATGGCATCTGTCTGAACTATTTTTCTTCCTTTACTAGGTATTCTGAGTGGTGGTAACTGCTGACATTGTTGCTTGATTTTCTCAATGGCCTGATTATGTTGATCAGTCCAGGTAGGAGCATTTTTCCTTAATAACCAATTTAATTCTTTTCTTGCTTCTGCGATATTCTTAAAATATCCAACAACATAGTTTACCATGCCCAAAAATCTTTGTAAGCTTCTTTTGTCTTTGACTTCTACTTTCTGAATAGCTTTTAACAAATGTTCTTGTGGATATAGCTTACCATTGGGTTCAATGCGGGTACCAATAAATATTAAAATTTCTGTACACCAGCTCAGTTTAGTAGGATTCAAACATAATCCATGGGTCTGACAAATGGATAGGAATTTCTTCAAATGCTCAAGATGAGATTTATGATCTTGGCTAAAGATTAAAATATCATCTATATATGGCTGAATGAATTTAGCATAGGAAGCAAAAATCTTATCCATAAAACTTTGAAAAATAGAAGGGGCAGTGTATTTTGGCTTTATGCATTTTAGCTTTGGCATCCAAATTGGTTCCAATTGAAATGGAATTGGTGCATGAGGGTAGATAGCTCGGAGAGTTAATGGAAGGAATAATGAGGGTGAATGTTGGAAGGAATACAAGGATGTGTGCCTTTATTGATCTTTATTATGGATTTGGGGTTATGGAGTGGTGGACTTAGATATGGTGGATGAAGGTATGTAAGGACCCAAAATGGATGGAAGGGATGAAGGATGTGTTTTTGGGACATAGGGACCTAAAATGGATGTGGATGAGGAAGGAATGGAGTTTTGAACATAAGGGCCCAAAATGGATGTGGATGAGGAAGGGATGAATTTTTGAACAAAAGGGCCTAAAATGGATTTAGAGGATGGGGGATGGGAAAATTTGAGTTTAGATGGAAGGATTTCGGATTTAGGTGTGGAAGATTTACCAACATCTTGAGACATTCTTTTTCCAATGGGACACTTTTTATTTTGAACACAAGATGTGAGTCCATGTAAATGGGGTTTATGGATGGATTGGATAGGTTTGATGGGATTT
>MU228471.1:3495689-3506567 GCA_018584345.1 Thuja plicata | reverse complement strand
GTTCTCATCATTAGTATATTGTTCCTGAAAACTTTCATGGACCATAGAACTATTCTGAAGGATTATCAAAGCATTCATACTAGGAGGCCTAGAAAGCATATCTGCTACTTTGTTATGGGAACCTTTCTTATACTTAATTACCAAATGAAACTGTTGTAGAAAACCCATCCACCTAAAGTGCCTACTTTGTTGCAACTTAGTCTATGAATGCAAATAGTGTAGTGGCTGGTGATCAGTGTGGATTACAATTTCTTTCCCCATTAAGTAATGTTTCCATTTCTTAACACTCTGAACTAAAGCATAAAGTTCCTTATCATAAGTGGGATAGTTACTTACTGCTCCTAAAAATGTTTCAGAGTGGTAGCAAACTGGTTTACCTCCTTGCATGAGTACAACTCCCATGGAAAACCCACTTGGATCTGTCTCGATCTCAAATGGTTGATGTAAATTTGGTAAAGCCAGAACTGGTGCGGTGCTCAACTTTTCCTTCAAAGTGTCGAAAGCCTTCTGTTGTGGACCTCCCCACTGAAAAGTTGCCTTCATACTGGTTAATGTGTGCAATGATGATGCAATATAAGAGAAGTTTGCAATGAACTTCCTCCAGTACTGAACTGCACCTAAGAAACCCCTGACTTCTGTAACTATACTTGGCTTAGGCCATTTTACAATACATTCAACCTTCACAGGGTCTACTTTCAATTGACCACCCCCTACAACATAGCCTAAGTACACTAAGGATGTCTTAGCGAACTCGCATTTAGACATCTTTACAAAAAAAATTTCTTTTCTCAGTACATCAAAAACTTTCTTTACATGAGTTACATGATCATCCCAAGACTTACTGAATACAAGGATATCATCTAAATAGACTATGAAAAAATCATCAATAAAAGGACGGAAGACATCATTCATGACTCTCATGAATGTAGCTGGTGCATTACAAAGCCCGAAGGTCATAACCAACCACTCATAAAGTCCTTGTTTAGTCTTAAAAGCAGTTTTCCAAATATCACTTTCTGCAATTCTTATCTGATGATATCCACTACGCAAGTCTAACTTTGTGAAATAAATTGCATGTTTCAACTGATCAAGTAAATCATCAATTCTGGGAAGAGGGTACCTGTTCTTTACCATTATCTTGTTCAAAGCTCTGTAGTCGATGCACATTCTCCAAGTCCCATCTTTCTTTGGAACCAACATAATAGGAGAACCACAAGGAGAAGTACTAGGACGGATAACTCCTTTCTCAACTAGCTCTTGAACCTGCTTCTTTATTTCTTCATTCTGAAAAACTAATAAATGGTACATGCCGATATTAGGAAGAGGCACATCCTGGTGCAACTGGATTTTGTGTTGTATCTCTCTCTTATGAGGCAATCATTTTGGTTCTTGAAACAAGTCATCATAAGCGGAAACAACTTTGACCAATTCAGCTTTATGTTTTGGATCACACCCCCTAAATGCCTCAGATGTTTCATCTTCTTTGGCTTTTACAAGCATTAACACAAAGTTCTTACTAGAATTGACCAACCTTTTCATCTGACCAACATTAACTAGTGCAATATTAGTCTTTATCTTATGCGCTCGTACAATGTATTCAATCTTATCTTTAAAAAGATGATACTTGTTCTCCCCCCTATAAAAGATAGCTTGTTGGTCATATAGATAAGGACTCCCAAGTACAAGACCACAAATATCTAAAGGGACTACATCATCTTCTACCTCATCTACAAAGTTTGCAGTGATAGCAAATCTAAGTTTACATTGCTTAGTTACCTGTAACTGCGCATCATTGCAAACCCATCCAAGAGGGTATGGTTTTGGATGAGGCGTTGTAGTCAAGTTAAGTTTTTTAACAACTTCTTCAGATATCAAATTAACTTGAGAACTCATATGAAATAATGTATCAACCTTAGTATGCTTGATAACAACCCGAATATGAAATAATTCATTCCTTTGCTTATCATTCTTAGGAGAAGATTCTTTACTTGTACTTGTACTTGTACATGCACTTATATTAGAAGAACTTGTAGCTGATGAAAGAGATATACCTTTTCCTTTACCTTGGAACCCAACAACAATGATCTTTGTCTCATCTCCAGAATCAGATCCAAGATCATGTTGAACTACAGCAGCAGTTTTCTGTTTGCCTTTGTTTCCACCATATTTCTTTGGCCTTCTTTCAGGGTGCAGCTTCCAGCACTTAGAATCATCATGCCCCTCTTTCTTGCAATGTGAGCATGTGGTTTTTTCACCCTCTTTCTTCACTGTAGCTATCTTTTTCCCCTTCCCTTTTCCTTGGGATTTACCCTCAAACTTAGATGGCTTCTTATCAAACTTATCAATGAAAGAACCCTTACCTCTTGAATCTAAGTGTGTGGCTTGAACACATACTTCATCTAGGTTACAAGGAGTCAAAACCAAGATGGAATGCCTTAGGTACGATTGAAGACCACCTATGTACTTAAGCAATGTATCTTGGGTGTACAATGGGACATTTAATGAAATAGCCCTTTTCCTAAATTCATGGGTGTACTCTTGGATAGACTGACCTTTCCCTTGCCTAAACTGTTGCCAGTTCATCATTAACTATTTCATATGGCCTAGGGGATAGAATTTCTTCTTAAGAGCACTAACAAATTCTGACCAAGTTAAATTGACTCTACCATGTTGAGAATTTTCAGCCCGAGTTCTACTCTCCCACCAGGTTAGAGCTATACCTCCTAACTGAAGAGTAGCTAACTGAATTCTATCAACATCATCTAAGAGGTTTTGGACTCTACAATAGACCTCAACTTGTTGAATCCATTCATCTAATTTTTCAGCATTTAATTCCCCACAATACTTTGGTAAATCAAATTTTACATTCAATTTAATTCTAGGCTTATGTCCACCCTTAAAAGGATTAGAAGACTCAGAATGAGTAGAAGAAGGAGAAGAAGGAGAAGAAGGAGAAGAAGGGGTTGAGGGTGTTTTCGGAGGCTCACGATCTCCTCTTGATCTCTTCCCTTTATCCTCATGAGCTGCACATCTTCGCATCCTTTCTTCTCTCTCCTGTACTAAAACTTCTACAATGGTTTCCAAATTCTGAAGAGTCTTCTGAATACTCTTTTCTTCGGAACTTTGTTCACCACCTTTTCCTTCCATCTGTGATGGTGGAATAGTTCTTTGTTTCCCGATCTCAGGATTATATTCTTCAAGCTTTCCTTCGCCTTTATGAATCCTGGATCTCGTTAGCATTCAAATCTGCAATACTAGTCACACAAGAGATCTGATACCAAACTTGATCTGATTAGGATCTAGGACAATTACAGAAGAATGCTTAACATAATTACATAAGTTAACTCAAATCTTTAATTAAGTGAATTAACGTAATTGCAACACATAAATGAACAAAGAAGAATAAGGTAATGAACCAAAAGAAAGAGAGTAGGGAGATAGAAGACAAAACACATTGATAACGGAGTTCATCCTTGTGGACTACGTCTCTGGGTCCCTCTCCAATAAGGTGACCGATCCGATTAACTCCAAGAAATCAATTACAAGTGTTTACAAGCTATTCCCTTCAAGCATAACAGCAACAGCATTATGCAGGAATAATCATAAAGTCTTCAAGATCATAATCTCCTTCTCATCACTTGGATCCCTTTCAAAATCCTAAAGCCACCTTTTATACATAAAATTAGCCATAATTAGGCTAAAACTAATAAAACCAATTAATCCCCTTTTTACCATAGATTATCTTCGTGATAATCTTCTGATATTTTATGGTTTATGGCTTTATCCCATTTAGAGAGGTTGTTTTAAAAAATTAAATATAACACGGCCCATAAATACCATAAGCATTATATATAGCGCAGTGGCCATCCTTGATTTTAGGAAGTTGATGGTCGAGGTTTCAGCCCCCATCGACATACTTTTACTAACATAGGCGGCTTGGTTAAGATTATATAAAATCCGCCAACTATTAGGAGCAAAGTCAACATTTGGTGTAGCGATTAAGGTGGGTGGTTATGGATTGAAAGGTTGTTAGTTCAAATCCTACAACGATAATATGTTAAACTGGTTCAATTACCCCAATTCTGAGGTGCCACGTGGCACTCTCTTATTTGTTCATCAAATGCCACATGTCTAGTGTTGATTGGACAATAATGACCATTATTCCATGTCACCACACCCGCCACATGTCAAATGTGGATTGGTAGAAGATGCCACGTCACTTTCTGTGCCACATCAACATGATGATGTCATTAGTTGACTTTAGTCAACCCAGTCAACTCTGACCTTTGACCAGCCATATCTTTTGCATATGAGGTCCATTTTTGATGAAACAAATGTCATTGGAATCATGGTGATGAGATCTTTGAGATGACACCAAATTTGACCAATTTTGACAAGGTCAAATTTCCACCTTTTTGACGGCCTATGTAGCTATTTTGACCAAAGTTTGACCGGCCATATCTCGGACGTATGGACTCCTCTTTCACCCGTTCAAGTTGCGTTGAGTCCAGTTTCTCAAAAATTTTAACTTGAAGTTAACTTATGGAGTATTGGAGATACTTCAATTTTAAGTAAAAATATCCCCTGGATCCCAAGTTTATGACAAGAATCTCAGAATCTCTAGTTGTAGACCTTTTATTTGATGCTGACTAAACTAATGCTGAAGGGAAAATCACAACTAAAAGGGAAACCTACTTATATACACATGATACAAATTTACTTACGTGTGCATGAAAACTAGATTTTCAACTAAAAAGGGGCTTCAAAAATTGCCCATGCATAGGCAACTCAAATTCTTCTCCTTTCATATTCTTCATAAGATAAGAATCTTTTCCAAAACATTGAGAGATGACAAAAGTTCCAAGCCGTAATGAATCAAACTTATTATGCTTTCCTTTATCTTCTACTCTTACATTCCACTGCAAAACAAGATCATCTGGTTGGAATTTTCTTTTACTAGCCCTTTTGTCAAATAGATATTTCATCTTTTGTTGTAACTTTGTATTCTCTTTCTAGCTATCCTTTCTAATTTCATCCAACTCTGTCAACTGCATCACTCTATTTTTCATACTGTCAAAAATCTCTAATTGTTCCTCTTGTATAAACTAGTATACTGGCAACAAATTATGAATAGGAAATCTTGAATTCATACAATATACAAGTTTAAATGGTGACTTTCTTGTTGCTTTTTTAACTATTATCTCGTCTACCCATAGAGCTAACCTCAATTTTGTATGCCATGCTCTCTCATTCTTCTCAAGAGGCCTCTTTAAAATCTTTAATATAGTTTTGTTACTAGATTCAGCTTGTCCATTTTCTTGAGGATGGTATGGGGATGAATATGACATCATTATCCCATACTTCTCACATAAATATTTTATCTCATCTGACCTAAAACACATGGCATTGTCCATTACTAACTTTATAGGCACACCAAATCTGGTTAATATATTTTCCGTCAGGAACTCAGTAACAACCTTACTTGTTGCCTTATTTGTGGGGATAGCTTCAATCCATTTTGTAAAGTAATATGTGGCTACTAATATCCAACTGTGTCCACCACTAGATTTTTCTGAGAATTCTCCTATAATATCAATTCCAAACATAGCAAAAGGGGCTTCTGCACTTACAAGATTCAGTAACAAAGCTCTTGAAAACTTTAACTTATTTGTGAACCTTTGACATGGCTCACATATCCTAACATATGCATGGGTATCTTTAAACAAACTGGGCCAAAAATAACTAGCCCTTAAGATCTTTTGGGCAGTAGTCTTGGCAGAAAAATGGCCTCCTTAGACCCCAGCATCCATTTCATTTAATATTTTCTCAGATTGACCTTGATCTAAACATAGTAGTAATACACCATTTCTATCTTTCTAGTATAACACTCCTTATACTAAGGTGTATCTTTGAGCTTGTAATCTGAGACTTCTCTTTTGATTATCTGTTATAGCATCAGGACACTTGGCATTCTTTAGGAAAAATACAATATCAGTATAAAATGGTTGTTTATCTATACTAGTAATTGTCTGGTCATGTATTTATGTATCATTTACTTATACTAAATCCAAGTTCTCCTCTGTCATGAGCTTTTCCAAACCTTGACCTCTTACCAATTTTGTAATGTGGATTTCTAGGTTGAATTCTTGAATTCAGTTAATCCACTTACATATTTTTCCAATTACTTCTGATTGGGTAAGAATATCCTTTACTGTTGCATGAGGTACATATGCCAACACCTTAGCACAAACTAAGTATGGTCTAAAATATTTCACAACCTTTACTAGGGCATATACTTGCATTTCCATCATTTCATAATTCAGCTCTGCAACTTGAAGAGACTTGCTAGAAAAGGTTATTGGATGTTCAAACCCTTCATCATCCTTTTGTAACAAAACAACAGCAATAGTGTGAAAAGATGCAAAGGAGAATAAAGAAAAGGGCTTACTGTAGTCTGGTGATTTTAAAATAGGCGCTTCTTGTACTGCCTTCTTTATTCTTTCAAATTCTATTTGAGCTTCCTCATTCCAGTAAAATTTTGCATCTTTCTTCAGCAACTTGATAATTGGTTTGACAACTTTTGCAAAGTTATCTATGAATCTTCTGACAAAATTTATCTTTCCTAAGAAAGATTGTACTCCTTTTATATTTTTTGGAGTAGTGACCTTTTGGATAGCCTCTATTCTCTCAGGGTCTATCCTGACTCCATCCTTGGACACTATATGTCCTAGTAACTTTCCCTCAGTGACTGCAAAATGACATTTTCTAGGGTTTAGTGAGACACCATACTCTAAAGCCTTATTTAAAAATTTCTCTAGGTTTTCATAGTGATCCCCTACTTTTTTAGAATATGGAGTCCTGTCATCTTGATAAATAACCATGAATAAATAAAAAATTCTTTAAATGCCACATCCATGGCTCTTTGGAAAGTTGCTCCTGCATTTATTAATCCAAAGGGCATTCTGACAAAGACATAGGTTCCCCATGGAGTAGTAAAAGCAATCTTGAATTGCTTTGATTTTTTCACAAGTACCTAGTTATAGCCTGAGAATCCATCCATCATTGATAGCAACTCACAAACAGTTACCTTCTGCAACATTGCTTCCATATTTGGTAGAGAATAGTTATCTTTTAATGAAGCAATATTCAAGTTTCTGAAATTGACACACAGTCTTATGTCGCCATTCTTCTTTCTTACTGGTACTAGGTTTGAGACCCAAGTTGAGTGTCGATGGGCTAAATGATTCCAACATATTTTAACTTCATCAACTCCTGTTGCATCTTAGGAGCCAGCAGAGGATTAATAGGTCTCTACTTCTGTCTGAATGGTTTCATGCCAATTTTTAGTGGGATTTCATGTTGGAAAAGATCCTCTCTATAAGCCTTAAGATCTTCATATGACCAAGAAAAAACATGCTTATGTTTTCTTAGTAGTTTTATCAAGTTCGTTCTAACATGAGAATCTAATCCTTTTCTAATGTAAACTATTTAAGGAGTGGTCTGCGAACCCAAATTTATTTCTTCTAAATCCTCAACCTTGGCATTGCTTATTCCTGATGTTTTTTTCACTTTGATTAGTAAATAATGCCTCTAGTTCTACCAATCCTTTAGGAATTTGGTTGGAACTAAGCTAGACAACCTCATCCCCAAGTATACACTCCTTACCATCAATGACTTCAAACATATTATTGTAATCTATATGCTGATCCTCATAATGATCAAGGCACTAAAGAAATCTAAGGATATCTTGGTCATCCTCAAACACTTGCTAGTTTTAAATTCTATCTGCGACAACTGGTCTTCTTTTGACTTCCACAATTGATACCCCTTTAATGGTCATGTCATTATTTTTCAAGGCAACATTAGCCAAGAAATATGCCATTATGTTCCTAGACCTTTCTATCCAGTTTATGTTAAAGGCATCAAAGAATTCTATTTGATCCCAAATAGCATATCTATACATTTTCAATCTATCATTCTTTACAACATATTTGGATCTCACCTGGGCTACTACTAACTCTGAGTCACCATAGAATTTTAGACATTTAATACCATGTTTAGTAGCAATTTCTAGCCCCAGAAACAAAGCTTCATACTCTGAAGTATTATTTGTGCATTGAAAAGATGGCAGAAAAGAATGTTTGAAAGTGGTACCTGATAGAGATATAAATAGGACTCCAGCTCCTGACCCTTCTTTAGAATAGGCTCCATCAAAGTACATTTTCCATAAACCATCACTCTGTACAGATAACTCCTTCACTAAAGGATCAACATTTTCACACTGGTGATCACTCCTTTTGATTCTGAAATTTTCCATGTCAATATCAACTCAGTAATTAATGTGAGTTTCTTCATGCCACTCAATCATATGAGGTGCTCTTCCTTCTCTAGACACTTTGACATTATTTCCAGCAATATTGAATGTAGTATATGATAAGTCACATTGTATACTACCTCCCATTGAAGCACTCCACTTTCTTGATAATAGCATACCATAATGTGGTGGAATGTCAACAACAAGTACACTCATTGTTAAAACTATATTAGGGCATATAGCTAGCTTATAAGGCATAGCTTCAATGGTACCAATAACTAAGACTTCTCTAGAATCCATTTCTTGACACCTCCCATGAGGAGTATTAACTTGTAGTCCCATGGATTTCATGATGTGTACTGGCATAACAGTATTTGAAGCTCCTGAACTATCATACAATTTTTTAGCTTCTCACCATTGATCACCAATGTTAGAAAAAATGGATCAACAACTTTTGGATAAGTAGTTGTATTTTGAAAAATCTGACCATAAATGTATATACATGTTTAACATCAATGACAATACAAAATTGAATAATTGTCTTCAACAATATACCTCTTTGGCATTGATGGCAACACAACATGTCATGATACAAAGAATTGTAGATCAACAGAAAACTTTCTTTAATGTCCTTAGCTTCATTCTGATTCTCATCCAAAAACTCCCTCTGACATCAAAATATCCCTCTTACTGTATTATTCTTATGTATTATAGAAAACTCTCCCTCTTTGACAATAGATGCCAAAGACTCCATCTCCACAAATACTAAATACCAATAGTCAATACTATTTCACTTTGTAATTTTAATGTACTTGAATGTACTAATTCATTTGCAATGTTCTCTCATGTACCTGCATCAACTGATAGATCTTCATTGTCGCTCAGGTTGATGTATCACTAAACTATATTTTAGTGAGCTTCAGTTAGGGGAAGCACCCCTAGCTTTCCTCTAAGATACAAGAATGCATCCTTAGGTAAAGGTTTGGTGAATATGTCTTCAACTTGTTCTTTGGTATTCACATATTCCAACCTTACTTCTTTATTTTGTACCAATTCCCTCAAAATATGATACTTTATTGCTATATGCTTGGTTTTGGTGTGCATCATAGGATTCTTTGAAATGTTAATGGCACTGGTGTTGTCACAGTAGATAATAACTGGTTCTTTTACTTCTTCCTTCATTCTAAACAACAACTACTTGATCCATATGATGTTTGAACAATTCCCTATTGCATCAATATATTCTGCCTCTGTTGTAGACTGAGAGATACAATTTTTTTTCTTTCTAGTCCAAGACACTAACCTCTTTCCAAGAAAGAAAGCTCCACCACTAGTTATTTTCCAGTCATCGACACTTCCATCCCAATCAACATCAGTGAATGCCTTTAAATCAAAGTTTCTGCCTTTCTTATACCATAAACCATAGTCTTCAGTACCCTTCAGATATCTCAGAATTCTTTTGATTTCCATTAGATGATTATCTCTGGGATTAGCTAAAAATCTTGCAACAATACCAACTACCAATGCAATATCAGGTCTGGTGTAAATAACATATTGAAATTTTCCAATCATGGATCTTTAGTTGGTCTAATCTACCTCTTTTGAATCATCATCCTTAGAAATATTTTGTCCAGTAAACATGGGTGTTCCAACAGGTTTGGAATCTTCCATACCAAATTTATTAAGTATCTCCTTGATATATTTTGACTGAGTAATGTAGATACCATCCTTCATTTGATGTACTTGTAATCCAACAAAGAATTTGAACTCACCAAACATAGACATCTCAAATTATTTACTCATAGCTACAAAGAATGCTTTGCATAGGTCATCATAACCAGTGAATAATAATATTCCATCAACAAATATCTCTACTAACAGTATTTTTTTATGTGGTCCTTCTTTGATGTACAAGATACTATTAGCATTGGTTCTCTGAAATCCAATACTTACTAGATAGCTATGCAGTCTTTCATACCAGGCACTGGGCGCTTGCTTCCATCCATACAATGCTTTGTGTAGCTCAAACCATATTCCTTCTGCCAGGATAAAAAAGTCCTTCATGTTGTTCAATGTAGACTTCTTCTTCTAGGATTCCATTTAGAAATGCAAATTTCACATCCATTTGATATACTTTGTATCCTTTATGTGTAGCATATGCCAGAAGAGTTCTAAATCCTTCAAGTCTTGCAACAGGAGCAAAATTCTCTCCATAATCAATGACAACCTCATCCTCTAGTTCTACCAATCCTTTAGGAATTTGGTTGGAACTAAGCTGGACAACCTCATCCCCCAGTATACACTCCTTACCATCAATGACTTCAAACATATTATTGCAATCTATATGTTGATCCTCATAATGATCAAGGCACTAAAGAAATCTAAGGATATCTTGGTCATCCTCAAACACTTGCCAGTTTTAAATTCTATCTGCGACAACTGGTCTTCTTTTGACTTCCACAATTGATACCCCTTTAATGGTCATGTCATCAGTTTTCAAGGCAACATTAGCCAAGAAATCTGCCATTATGTTCCTAGACCTTTCTATCCAGTTTATGTTAAAG
>MU228471.1:3459355-3474484 GCA_018584345.1 Thuja plicata | reverse complement strand
ATTGAGGCAAGGTTGAATATATTTGGGGTAAGTTATAGCAGGTTTATACCTCCCATTAGAACCGAGGATGATCAAATCAAGCCATTAGGGCTATGGGGATCAGAATTTGATAATGTGCTTCCCAATATATTCAACCTTGCCTCAATTTGATTTTCTTTCCCTTTAAAGAAGGACAAGGTGGCCCCAATCTGCTCTATCTCTATACCAACCAAAGTTACTATTTTTGGCAAATCTGACCTTAGAGGTTACACAGATGCCAACCTCTAAAAAAGTGATGTCCTACCGAACCAGGTTGAATAATATGGATTCAAAATTGACAAAACATTAGTGACCTCTACTTGTAGGCCTGGAAACTTGCCATAGGCTCCATACACCACATCAATCTTGTCTTTGATGGTGTCTATTCTATGCTGCAAAATTGAAGTTAATGCTCCCAAAATAACACTATTGTGCTCTCTAACCTCCAACTCTACTTCAGTAGCTATCTCCCATGTATCCTCTATTTGGATCTCAATATCTATTACTTCTTTTGGTTCAGCAGGGGCAGGCTCTGTCACATCTAGTAGTTGTTTAGTAAGCTCATCTATGAACTTCTCTTGCTCTTTGATCTTTACCAATGCTAACTGTCTGTCTTTAACAATATCACTAGTATCACTAGTGAGTTTCTGCAATTTTTCTGACATTTGAACTGCCTTTACCTCATTGAGCTGAGCAAAGTGAGTCAGCACTTGGGATATTTCCAAATCTCATGTATTCTGGACTATCTAGATGATTTTATTACCTTCCATCTTCTCGTGAATATTTAGAAGGGATGGCTTTTGATATTTAGGAGCTAAGCTCCACATTGCAAGTGCCTGGGATTTAGGGTTATATCCAAACCCTCTTATTATAACCCCAACCTGAGTTTTCGATGACAATTTAACATCAGGTTGTTTTCTTATTGGATCTATTATAAAAACTGAACACAAGTCCCATCCTTCTACTAATAACACCCCACTGGCCTTGACCAGTTGCCTTGCTTGCTTTGGTGTGATTTTCTCAGATTTAGGATCATAATCCTGCAATGTCTGTAGAGCTTCTTGGGTGACTGGATCACCACCTGCCAATTGTAACTATTTTCCAACCTGTTGTTGTTTGTTCCAAATCAAGAAATCTTTGAATCCCTTTGTCTTTATGAAGTTGTCATCCTTTAGGAATTCCTATTGATGTATGAACCTCTCATTTGTAAAGCTCCTAAGAGGTAGCTCCTCCTCTTCTTCTTCATCTTTTTGTAATTTTTGGCCTGCCCTTATATGTTTTCTCAATAAGTGATCATAAGGCATGTTTCCTGTTATAAGGGCAGCAATTCTGTCTACCCTTTTCTCCTTCTTTTGAGAAGGTTCCCCTGTTTCCACCCTCTGTTTCTTTTGTGGGGGCTCATTTGTCACTTCCTTCCCAAGGACTTCAGTCAGGTCAATGATATTCTCTTCTTCAACTGTCTACTCTTCAACAATTTCTTGATCAACTGGAGGGGGTCCAGGTTCATAGTATTCATCACTATCATCATCATACTCTGATGATGAGTGCCCTTTATGGCCTTTCTCTAGAACTACTAATGCATCCTCTAGCTGATTGCAGAGGAGAGTATGAGAGTTGATCATAGCTTCTAACCTCTTCAAATAAGGCATATCAGGATAAAATCCCCCAAATTTCAAACTTTTTCTCTTGACCTGCCTCTCCAAGTCTATAAGTTCATTGAAATTTATGGCTCTCCTATCCACCTCCTCATCTTTCAAGATATTTCTTATCAAATCTTTCTGCATGCACTCTCTCCATGTTCTTTAGTGTAGGGAATAGTTGGTGTCAGCAATTTATTGGCACTCAGAATGAAACCCTCTGTATCACCATATCTATGCAGGGCCACATTCATCCTGTAATGATTCATCCAAGTGTTTACTAGGTCCAAAGCTCCATTTCCAATAGTAAAATTGTAAATCCTAAACTACCTAGGGGTAAATGTACCCTTCCTGTGTAAGGCTAGATGCTCCTTGTCTGTCAAAAGGAGCTTCCTGCTAAACTCCATTGCAGCTATCCTTGGTGGTACATGGAATGGAAATATATGTGGAGGGTGGGAGAAACCATAGACCCTCATCAGTGTAAAATTATTTTCATAATAAAAATCCCCCTAGAGTTGGTGTCCTAGCCATTTGTCGAGATATTGGCATGGCCGCAATAATTGTATTACCTTGACAGGCAACCTAGTTTTATCAACACCTAGGCACTTAAGAATTGGATATACTATCCAATTTTCAAAATAACAAAACTCCTATTCTCTGGAGGTGTAGTTCCATAATCTGAGCCAAAATTGAAAAGGGTTAGGCTAGTTGTGGCAAAACCTTTGTGACTGTAAATATTTATTGTTCATGAGTGCGGAGTTATAGTACAGGATCAAATGCATAAGGTCTGGATAATGCATGAACTTAGGGTGATCCTTTTTACTTTATATATCTATAAACCCCTGGTGCATTTGATCTATGATATATTGGATATAGTCATAGTTAGAGGTGGTATGGAGGCTCTACATGTCTAGCGCCATCATCAAAATATATGAGGTAATCCTTTCTACTCTGACATCCTTTCCAAGCACTCTACATAGTGCATATGATATGTATTTTATGTACAAATTCAGGTCCTTGTAAAAATATGGGGCTGCTCCTGGCATGGGTGCTATGTAGGTTTTCATTTTCTTAGGAACATGATGTTCCTTGATCAATTTGGCAGCAATGCCAGACTCTCTAGTGTACCTATTCTCTAGGCTCTTGAAGTTTATCTCAGTAGTCAGAGGGTAGTAGACATTGAAGGCCTTCATGAAATAATTTTGGTCCAAGGTAAGTAAGGGTTTTCCATCATCCCTCTTAATTGTTTTGGTCAGGGTATCATACCTACTGGCCAATTCTAAGATGAAATCAACATCTACAAAGATGTCAATAACAATCAACCTGGATAATCCATAGGTCCAAGGGTTCAAAATAGGCATGGGTTCAGCACTATTGTTAAAGAAATAATTAAATAATGAATACCCTAATGAACCCAGGGCTTTTGCATCCCTAATTTTATACATATCATCAATTAGAACTTCAACACTAACCTTTCTATTCTAGCTCGATCCTAGAAGCAAAGTGAGGAACTCATTTGAATTCTCTTTCCTTTTGATTCATCATCAACATCGTCACTTCTCCCACTGGTGGATGCCATACTTTGTGCCTGACTCATTTTCCCCTTCTGTTCTGTTCTCAACTCTTTATCACTGATATTAAAACAAAACTTCTCAAAACCCTCACCACAAGCTGTCAAATGCTCTACAATCTTCAATCTAATCACTTGAAAAAATTACAAATCACAATCCTTGTCGAATTCTGAATCAAGAAATCACATTTCTAAATCACTTATTGCTGGAGAATTCAATTGTTTCTCTGAAAATACTAAAATCTCTATAAAAAATCTTTGCTCTGAGAAATTGGAAGCTGGTAAGAATGAAATGATAACTGACATGCTTAATTATAACTGATAATTCAATGCAGAGGTCTCTTCAAACTGGTAAACTTACAATTCAATCATTTATGCCATTAGTTTCACGCACTGTGACATCAATTTATGGTTCTAGCCGTGGCATTTATACTGACAGGTAATCAATTTCTGATGAGTGCTTTTGCATATAAAACCTTATAAAATTTGAAAAGAGATCAAAACCATATCTGATTGGCTGCATTAAATCATATTACGACTACTTTTCCATCTGTCAGAATCTCTGTAGTTTTATTGGTCTACAATTGTCCATGATGGCGCCAAAGAAAAATCCTTATTTAACTCTGGTTTACTTCTAGCGACCTAGTGACTGAGTGACTCCTTGTCGCTTAATATCTTTGCCAACTGCAGTTTCTTACTAAGACTTAGCGACTTCCATATGATCAAACTCTTGATCAACGGTTATCTCCATGTCACATGATCTTTTAAGTTAACCTTTCTTCCTATGGAGACATTGCGACTAAGCCTTTTCTTAACCTTTCTTCAAACTCAGGTCACATCTGGAGACTTGGCGACTGTTGTTTCTCTGTCACTGAACCAACTCCCTAACTCATGTTTTATCTGAAGACCTCACGACTAGGCATTTTAGTCTCTTAATTGCTTGATTATTTCCTCTTTATAATCTTCATCTGGAGACAACGTGACTGCCCTTGATTTGGATTTCCTCTATATCTGACAGTTGTTGCTAAGTCTTGTAATATTCATTACAAACCCTAATCTTTCATGACACTTTGCGACAAATGGATGCGTGTTTGAATTTTCATTTTTGTCTCTTAATCACTAGATATAGCTTGACTTTTCAACTCTATACCATGACCATGTGACTATCATCCGATCTGGCCTTCATCAATGGTTGTCGCTAAATCTCTTGATTTTTGAATTAACTCATCTTTCTTCATGCGAATGTGTGACAACTTGTTATTCAAATTGACATCTAACCTGGGTTTATCAAGAGACTTAGCGATTGTTGAATCTCCATGTCGCTTGATGATTTCTAAACTATAGCTTTAATTAGGGGACTTCCCAACTACCATCAGATTTAAAATGAGATGAACGGTTGTCACGTAATCTCTAGCTCTTTCACTTAACTCACATTTGATCACGAGACTTGGTGACAATAGTAAAACTTTAACCTTTTAACTCAACTTTAAAACCATGGGTTGCATCCAGAGATAATGCAACTAAGCAAACTCAAAGTCACCATATAAAATCACTAACTCTGCTTTCATCAGGAGATAACGTAACCACCGTTAGACCATATCTGAGATCAATGGTCTGCGTCAAGTCTCATAACCATTTCAACATATTATGTTTCATTAAGAGACTATGCGATGAAAGATTTTCGCTAAGTCTCAAGACTATAAGGAACATTCATTATTTCTCATGAGACAAAGTGACTAAAATATTAGCACATGCAAATAATTTCAAACTTAAGTCATGAAAAGGTAACGTATAAATAGAACCCACTTGAGAATTTTAGGGCTTTCTTGCATTTTTGAATAGAAATGACTCTAGGGTTTAGGGTTTTAAACATTTTCAACTAGGTTTTGAGAAAAAACAACTCCCACAAAGGTATATAGGAAATTTCAGACATGATTTTAAAATTCCTGGGCACAAGAATGACAGGCATCTTCAAAATTTTACAGGGCAAACTCAAAAACTGGAAATTCAACCAATAGAATGGATACATTAAGATGTCAGAATCAGATAGATAATGATGTGAGCTAAAATTGGAATTACCTAAGCATAGAAGATTCTTTTTTATGCTCATTTCTTATATATATTGTAACAGAGACATATTTTTTATTGTATGAGCAGTGAGCTCAGTGTATACCTTTAATGGGTTTTTTGTATTTCTTTAACATGGAAATGTACTAATGTAATATTCAGCTCCTAACAGGGACAATATAATTTTAGTGCATATTTGTGGGTACCATCCCCACTGGGGTTTTACCTTGGCTAGGATTTCCTCGAGAATAAATTCATAGTGTTATGAGTTGTGTGTTTTGCATTTATGTTCTTTTCATTTCTGCAATCATTTGGTGAAGCTGGAATTTATTAAGTTTAAGTTTAAAGTGTTGTAATACTAATTCACCCCCCTCTCAGTATTACTTAATCCTAACAATTATACCCTAATCTTATGATTTTTTCCTCGATATCAAATTCAACAACAAAAGTAGGATCATCCTGCTTTTTGACCTGGTCAAGTAAGAAAATTTAAAGAAAGTCTAGGAATAAGGAACATATCACTGTTCTACATTTCCCTAGCTTCTTCCACTATAGAATCTACACTATCCATATTCAATTCCATGAGGAGCTGATCCGCAATCTCTTCATGTCGAGACTCCTTAACTCCCATTAGTCGAATTTGCTTTTGTTCCTCAAAATCCTTCATCTTCATTTGGATCTAAAAATCCTTGAACTCTTGGGAATGAATGAAGTCATATTTCTCAAAGAATCTAGTAGAGATAGCCTCCATTTCATCACCAATATCCATATGATCCTCATCCTCTTGTAGTTGTGCCTTATATCTGTGCACTTCCTCTCGATACACAAAATTTTGAGAGGAAGGACCTGCTTCCTCTGCCTATTTCATATCCCTTAGGGTAGTAGAAACATTGTTAGTGTCACCTCTCCCTTCTGATAGCTCATATAGAATGGGGGAGGATACTTCCTTAGCCCTGGACTTCTTTGGTGGGGAAGAGTAAGAGTTTGTAGATCTGCAATAATCAATTTTCTAGGCCTTTTGGGAGGAGGCTTAACCTCTGATATAGATGTATTCACACTCTCCACTCGTAGTTTGTCATAATCATGGATGTATATCTACATTCTATGGACCTCATTGTCCTCTTCATAATGGAATCTATACAATCCCTTCATAGTTCTTTGCTTCTCCAACTCAATTAGGACCTTTATCTTAATTTGTCTCTGAAGAATTTTTGAAAGATCATGGTGTTTCCTTGCAATATCTTCCCGCAGGTAGAAGGAATGCTTGTATTATTTGATAAAAGACCTAATATGACCCTCTAGGTCATAATTCCTTTCTTTAGCACTATCCTAATGATAAGACTGAAAAATATTCCTGTAATTGCTCCAAGGTTCCAGAGCCTATAGAAAATCTAGCAAATTTATTTACATTGGGCAAAAATGTCCCTTTCTTCCTCAGAGTATGGACCTCTTTCTTGAACCGCAAGAGCTACCACATATATTCCATGTATTCTATCCTTTCTGACACAAAAATAGGAAGCATGTGAGGAGTTTGTCCGCATCGATACACTCTGAAAGTGGTGTGGTTTGACTTACAAATCCAATCCGCAAAATTATGTGTGAAATATTCCTCAGGCTTGGTTTCCTTTGGCCTCAAAAATTCTCTAAATCTGAGGGGAATTCTCACCACACCCCCACCCAATTCTCTACAAATCCACACCACAAATCTATAATGAATTTTTTTATAATCACCATCCTTACTGTGTCTATCCCAAACCCTGCACCAAAGTTGAATCGATAGCCTAGCCCCTTGACCATCCATAGTGGTCAAATCAAATGAATGCCTGAAAATAATACTATTTTTTAGCAAAAGAAAATGACACAACAAATATTAGTGTTTTCTTCTCTTAGCTACTTTCCATTCAATCAAATCCTTATGGATAAGCCTTTCCAATTTTGTGGCTATGTCAAATTAATGTGAAATATAAAGGTGTTGGGTCCTCATGGACATATACATGAGGTCAATAGGAATCTTTGTTCTATGCTATTCCCCAAATATCTGCCCCCAAACCCATTATGTTCTCTGAAAAAATCTCATAAAATCTACGGTTGAGAAAGCTGCTTTTCTAGTAGACCAAACCAGCTTATGATTATCTTCTTTGCATATAAAGAATTCCACCTCCCTTAAGCTCATACTCCTAACCATTCATTCATAGTCCATAGGGAATTGTTCCCTGTCTATATTTGTAAGGGCTTGGGTATTTAACCCAAAGAATTTTTGTATCATTTCCTTAGAGATAACCAATAGTGGAATTCCATCCATTTTCCCCACCATCCTAGTTTCAATTTTGTAATGCATGGCTAGGGCACCAATTAGTTCAGCATTGACAAATACATTAGGGACAATAAATTTAGCCATGTCTAATCTCCAAGGTTTACACAGTGGGATTATCTCATCTTTCTTTATGTAAAATGACCATTACAAATACCTTCCATGGATAGGGATAGCAGAATCACATGACCCTGACCATGTGTCTGAAAATAAACCCTTTGTACCCACATCTTGCAAAGTAGGTAACATATTTAACAATGTATATTATGGAGGACACATTACAATTTCACCTACCATCACCTCCTTTTTTCTAGGAATACTCACTTTTCAAAAGAAAGACCAGGCTAAGGGAAAGAATCACTTATTGGTTGAGCACCACTCCTTGCAAACATCCAACTAAATAATTATCTTGGAAATACCTAACTCAAATTAGCTTCACTGAGCCGCTTCTCTTCAATTTATAACTAAGCACTCTACGAATTAAAGTTTCACAAAATAAAGACACTTTTAAAATATTCATACGTGTGAGATCTCCTTATTAAACTAGCCTCCACCTCATCAGGTGCTGATGCCATACCGTGTCCAATCAGTCATAAATGCCCCGCTATCTCGCAATACCTTAAAACAAAGTTGTGCAAAATGGTGACCATTTCACTATTTTGCATCATTTAATACTTCCTCATTGTGAAATGACGACCATTCGCTATTTTGCAACCATTACATAAGTACTCCTATGAATTAGCAAAAATCAATTATTTCATCATATCTTCATCAAAATAACACTTGTCTTCTATCAGACCACTTGTGAAGTGACCAACATATCTCAAAGTAACATAGGAAAACAACACAAGTAAATAGATACTTATGAAATCCATTTAAATTATTTATCCAGTCCCAATAGTGGCTCTTGTTGGGGGCGTATGTGTTACCCTATTCACTTTGTTGTCATAATTTTTGTCAAAGTCATAAGCAGCCAAGTCTAGTCGGTAAAGGAAATGGATAGTACTATCGAGTAGGAGAAGTTAGTCGGTAATGTAAGCGAAGGGAGGAGTAGTCGGTAAAGAAAGTAGAATCAAGAACCAAGCAAAAATAGTCACTAAGTGGAAATGTTATTCGGTCACAGTTACCGAGTACCGAGTTTGAAAATGTACACCGAGCACCGAGAGTGGTAAGTTATCGAGCAGTTGAAGCATTTACTTATTGAGCAATGCAGGCAAGGCAATCGAGCAAGAAAAATAAGTCAAATCTTGATAAGAGTGCACTCAATGAATTGACAGACAATGTTAGAAGAATCTATGATCACTAAAGTCAGTTGGTTACAGAATCTATGAACCATATTAATCAAGAACAAGATGCAAGGCAGAGATTAAGTGGAAAAATAGATATTGTGAGTTCCAAGAAGGGAACAAATCCCAAGGTAACAGTAAGGCAGTTTACCGAGCGGCAACAAATCTTAAGGATGATCGAATGACTGAGATTGACCAAAAGAAAAACCTAATCAAGGAGATTAAGAGGAAAAAATGAAGGATACTTAATCAGTGAAGAATCCTTATGGGAACAAGAAAGAAAAGGAGAAAAGGACAAGAGACATGGAATGTTGTTACTGTTATGGGGTATAGCAGAGTATATGAGACAACACCGAGTACAAAATTTGCAAAAGGAAGGTTTGATGATCACATCACTGAGAAAATTCAGAGGTAAAGAATTCAGAGCATAAAGAGTCTGATAAAGCATAACAGTTTGATGCATTATTTCAGACAAGTTCAAAGCATTGTTGAATACATTGTTTTTGTTATTTTGTAAATCCCACCACTAGGTAGATCCTCACAGATCTTATTTTGTAAAGCCTTTAACAAGGTACAATTCTTAGAGAAGAATTTGTGAAATCCTTTAACAAGATAGACTGCATAAGTCTTTATACTTTTAACAGAGTAAGCTATCAGAAGTAGCTAAACATTGTAGCTCTAACCGAGCAACCTTTTTACTGCAGTAGTGAAGGATTGTGGGTGTCATCCCCACCGCAGTTTTTTCCTCTAACCAAGGATTTCTGTGTGACCAAAAATCATGGTGTTATGGGTCTATTTGTTAATGTGTGTACTTGAAGTGATTTACATGTTTTAACTTGCTTTTCATTTATAGTTTTCATTCGGTAAAGGATGCTGAAGTAAGACATTTTTAGAGTATAAAAGTTTTATGTGAACTGATTCACCCCTCCCCTCTTAGTTCATACTCTTGTATGACATTTCCAACAATTGGTATCAGAGCTTTGACTCTTGAGTTAATGGTTTGACCACCTAAGAGTAAAAGATCCTAGACATGGAAAGTTATAGGCAAGCTAAGAGGATTGACAGTCTTGAGTATGAGCTAGAAAGTGCACAAGAATTGATTACCAAGTTAAGAAGGAAATTGGAGAAATCACTGAAAATGAGAAGAAAACTATATGATGAACTAAAAATTACTCAAGAAAAGGTTGACACACTTTAAATAGCTTCAGAAGGTAGTCTGAATGATGAAAATGAGACAACCATCAGAGAACTAATGGAAAAGAATGACTCACTTACCGAACAACTAGATTTAATGAAGGAAGATCTTGAATCAAACAACATGAGGATGATCGAGTTGGTAGAAGGTAAAAGAAGTGCTGAGGATGATTGAAAATGACAAGAGACAGGCTGAAGCACGGCTAGCAGAAAAAGACAATGAGATCATAAGAATGACACGACAAAATCATAACATGGCTGATCAACTTGTGAATGCCAATATAGAGATTGCTAGAAAGGAGTTTGAAAATCAATCATTAAAATCTAAAATAGAAAGGTTGAACACTGAACTGACAAATGAAAAGAACATCAATGAAGTACTTAAGAAAAAGGAAGAAGCCTCTCAAGCTTTTGACAAACAACTCAAAAGTCAAAAGCAACCGAATGACAAAACGGGTATTGGATTCAATGGAACTAACACTATCGACCAAGGAGAATCATCTAATTCATCAAAAGATGAAAGTACTGAAGCACCACCAAGACAAAGGAAGAAACCTCATTGCAACTATTGTGGAGAGCCTGGCCACACAACAAATCTTTGTAGGAGCAGAGAAGGTAATGCACCAAGTAAACCCAAATTTGATGGATATTGTTTTAGATGCAATAAGCATGGTCATAAAGCTTTTGAGTGTAGATCAAGGATCCCTAAAAAGTCAAGGAAAGATAAATTTGATGGTTACTGAACCAATTGAAACAAGTATGGACACAAAGCTGAAGAATGCAAATCAAAGACAAGGAATAGCATGTGGACATCGAACCAAGAAAGATCACAATCCAACCAACCAGAAATATCAGTACCATGGGACTACAATACCAACATGTCCTGTGCATGATGTGGAAGGTACAGACACATTGCTACAAATTGCTCATTATTGTTTGGAAGGAAAAATAGGAAATCATGGAGGAGTTCTGGTATGGCATGCTTTCACTATCACAAAATAGGACACCTAGCTAAAGATTGCAGGTACCGAGTCAATATATCAAACAAGAAAGAAAGCATTGACAAGAAGACACCTACTGTTGATGAGATAAGGGAACAAATGAACAAAACTTGGAAAAGAAAAGAGCAAGATGATGGAACCTCACTCAGAAATATTGAAAGCACCTCATCTACTGAGATGAGTGCACTGAGTTTCACTTAGTCGGTAAAAGGTATGTAGGAACTTCTCACCGAATTCAAATCTTTAATCAGTTCCTAAATTAAGAGAGCAGAGATCCATATCAACATGCTTAGATGCATTTGTATATTCTACAAAAGTTTTTGTTGTAATTCACACAAAAGTCAGAGTATTTGGTTAGTCGGTGAAATTTGAATTTCACAAAGTTGGTGAATGCATTTATGACAACCTAACTTATTCGTTGGAAACCCTAATTGAGAAAAAGCTATAAATATGAATTTTTTCAAGTCACTTCGCACCTTATGCATTTGAATTATCAAGAGCGAGCTGCAGAGCGATCAAGTCTTCGTGCATTCAAGTGGTCTCCGAGGTAAATTCTGAAATGAGCTAAATCATCTACAGTTGTATTCATCACTGTTTGCTTTCAATCAAGTTAAGCTTTCAAAGAGAAAAGGATTATTTCCCTCCCTATTCCTGATCTAATGGCACCGAAGAAGCAAGTACCAGTCGTGGCAAAGAATGTTAATCTTGTAAACCCTAAACACAAGATGCCACCCATCAAAGCTATAGAAATTGATATGACAGGAGCATTGTCTTCCATTCCACCTAGGGTTATATTGATTGATGATGTTTGATCCTTCATCCACTACAAAATTGAAGATATTTGTGTTAATGAGTTGGACACTTCATTCAATAAACTGTGTGACAATGGAAAACTGAGAGATGGGCACACTCATCTGGAGAGCAAGGGTTTGGTGCATGCCCTTCATCTACCAAGAGTCTTTAAACTTGAATGGATCAGATTCATACTTAGTCGAGTACACGATCAGTTTATGTGGCTAGAACAACTGGTAAAGATCACCAAGGATGTACTACACATCATTACTGGCCTACCAATCAGAGACAGACCAAAGGTAATCAAGAAAATTGATAGAGAAATGTTGAGTGAGCTAACCAAAGCTCAATGGGATGGTAGAGTGATGAGAATCTCAATGATATAAGATGCAAAACTTAACTTTGCATGTAACAGCATTGCCTATCGAGTCTTCCAATCATCTAGGGTAGACAGTGTACCCTATGGTGCAGTTGACCTGGCCTACAAGATTGTGAAGAAAGGAATGAAATTACATGTTTTTGAGATTTTGTTGAGGCAAATTGAAGACAACATGAACACAATTAGGAAAGCCAAGACAAACACTTTGAAGTTTGGTCCACTATTGGTATGTATATTTTTCTATTTTGAGAACTTTTTCCCATCAGTCGGTGAAGTAACATGGAGCACAGATAGGGCAATCATTTATCAAATCAATGAATATATTTTAGGATTGGGAAATAATTTTAATTTTATCATGAATGATTACTTTGTAAAGTTTCAAGCAAAGATGCATAAAAGATTTAGGATTCCACCCCAGTTAGTGGAAAGATATCATGATAATATTTGTTTTGAAGTAGATACCGACATGTGTATCATTAAAGCTATTGAGCCAAGGACTATTTGGCTTCAACCAATGGGATATGAAGTTGATATTGATATAGCTGCATAGCAAATTGAGACATTGTTGAAAGACCCCATTGACAAGAAATCTGATAGATATGGAACCTATGAGGAAGTTAAAGAAAAGATCAAGCATGATATAGTGATACCTAAGGCCATAAGGAAAACAAAGAAAATTATTGGGGAATTGTCACAGAAATTTGAAGTTGAAGATGAAGAAGAAACAGAAACAGAAGCATCACCCTCAATTGAAAAGAAGAGGAAACAACCATAAGCTAATCCCTCACCAAGTGGCAGGAGCACAAGGGCCTCGGTAAGGGCAAAAGAAAAGGAACAAATCAAGACACCCATACCTAGAGGGTAAACATATATGAGTAAGAAAAATGTTGTGAAGCCAAGGAGAAAATTGAAGCTTCAAGCTGAAAGTGAAACAGAAATAGAGGAGACTGTGGCACCCAAAGTATCACAAAAGACCTCAAAACCAACTCTTGATGAGTCCATCGATTCATTAATGAAACATGGAGGTTTTGCTGGAGTAAAACAATTGAGATATGAGCAGTTGAGTGTAAATGATCAGGTAAGAATTGAAGATGCTGTTATTTTCACATTGAATAAATTTAGAATAACACCTATGGAAGTTTCAAGCTAGCTTCCTGATGAGTTATACAATAAGGTAGATGGAAGGTGGAAATATGCATTGACTGCTGAAAAAAAAAAAGAGAAAGATCATTAGTTGTGATAATGCCTGAATTATCAGTGCAAGAAATTGATGAATCTCTACAAAACTATTCAAGGAGATTTCTTGTGAAAAACAGAGCACTAAGAATAATGATCGGTAAGCTTTTAGAAGTTGAGAAAGAAACAGATGAAATGTGGAGAAAAATATTCAAACTAGATGCCACCAAGTCTCAAGAAGACAAGCAAACCAAGGGGACTATCAAAGGACAATCGTCAAAAGGCAATAAAGGTCAAATGGATCCCATTGACCTAACCAAAGATACCGGTGAAATAAATGTTGAAGATACATCATAAGAAGAGGATCCTGCACAAGATACAACAAAGGAAGTGAATGCTATGGATACAATAGATCAAAATACTGAGTGCATGGACATAGATGACACTCCAACAACCAAAGAATCAAAACCAATATTAAAACAAATTCATGCTTATTCTAAGATAAGTACAGAGACCACCAAAGAAGGAAATGAATAGAGAAAAGGAAATGAATCGGTTCCCCCAACCAAAACCGAAGGAGAGAAGCAACAAGACTCCAAAGAAGAGTCCGAGAAAAAGAAAGAGTCAGAGAAAGAGGAGAGTGAGAAAGGGAAGGAGAATAAAGATACACAAGTAGACAAGAAAGAAAAAGAAAAGCCAGAAGGTACTCATGAGTCGGAGGAAAAATCTGAGAGCATAGCAGGCACAAGTAAGTCTCCCACCGATGCACTTAAGGCATCTATCTCACCATCAAGCAGCAAGGATAAGAAGAAAAAGGAGGAAATTGACTTAACAGAAGAAATAATTTTGCAAATATGAATGCTGAGCAATTGGCATCATATGGGAAACTATTGAAGAGAAAGGCAGCCCAACAAAAGCTGATTGATGAAATGAGGAAGCAAGATGACATTCTTGAAGATGTCAAAGACATCTTTCAATCTCTACTACCTGATGCTGCAATAAATGAAAAAGATAGTTTGATTCAACAAGTAGGCAAACTTGCTCAATAGATAAAGGTACTGAACATGGATACCACCAAATCTTTATTGAAAATTCATGAGCCAAAGTTGACAAAGAGAATAATGGAGCAAATATTGAAACACATAATAGACAACTGTCTATGCTGGAAACCTACCTATTGGGAGCACGCTCAGACATGCAAATGTTAGAAAAACATAAA
Organism: Thuja plicata; assembly: GCA_018584345.1. NCBI lineage: Eukaryota > Viridiplantae > Streptophyta > Pinopsida > Cupressales > Cupressaceae > Thuja > Thuja plicata. Next base: position 3,459,834 of record MU228471.1, on the reverse strand, counting down.
TCATTTAAGCTACATTAACATGTCTACAAACATACTCTTAAAAACAAGAGGACTCCACCATGACCTCCGATGAGCTGAACAAGGGCACCCAAGCCTTGTTGATTTTCTCTTAGAGAGGTGTGTGGGTGTGCTCTCCCAACACAATAACTTAATTCCACTATTGATCTAAAAATGCAAGCTAAATAAAACAATGAAGAGCTCAAGAACAAGTATGAGAAACTTGTCTCAAGCCTTCATTAAATGTAGATGAAAGTGTAAATAGTATGTTAATATGCTATGCAAGATCAAATGAAACTAAAACTAGATTCATTCACCATTATCCTAGCATGTGATTTTTAGATTAAGGAAAATAAACTAAAAGCATGCAAACATGAATATGAGCTAATGATTCTAGAGCTATTTTGACATAATAACAATGCATAAAATGAAGATGCTTTGCTCTTGAGAAAGGCCTCTATTTATAGAGTTTTTGGAGGAGA
>MU228471.1:3389813-3433931 GCA_018584345.1 Thuja plicata | reverse complement strand
ATTTCATCTCATATTTCATGTTTTTACATTGTTTCTATTTCATCTTTTAAAGCTAGATTGCATGTTGTATCATCTTTTAGCTTGTTATTTAAGTAAAAATCCTTCATGCTAGGTTGTATTCGTCACTAATTTATAGCATATTTTGAGGGCTAATATGTTGTTAATCACACTCCTCCTAGTTAGCAGGCAATAGGTCAGTTTTAGTGGGTTTTACATATTTTTCTAACCCTTTCGGACTAATATAATGATCTATTGAGTGTTTGTGTTGATTCTGACAGGTACCCATTTACACACACACAGATACGTATGAGGAATGAAGCGTCGTGTAGAAAGATACACATGTCCCTGAACAACCCAAAGATGCTGCCACCTCATATGCTTAATGAAGCATGTCGAAGATAGTTCCTAGGCTTTTCTATGTTTTAACTTAGTTGATTTTTAAGGATAAAACTTTAGCAAGACTTTGATAAGTTAGTTTTAAAACTGTTTATGCCCTGCGTGGCTATTTGTGTTAATTTTCACGACTCAGTTAGGGTCGTTTCTCTGGGATTCGAAAGACACTTTTACTTTTTTGTGGGATCTGATATATATTTCTTTTTGGAAGAATGGTTAAAGGGAGCATATAAATATAATACCAGTAGGTTTATATATGAGATTATGGTGTTTATTTGATTAGTTGGTCAATTGAAATGTGTATGATTGATTTCTGTTGGAATTAATGTATATGCTATTGTGATCTTTGTGTATGCTTTTCAAGCCTTTCAGTACTTCATGCAATGATCATTTATGAGATCTGGTTCTTGAAAAATCAAAGTTAGTTGGCCTCTGGTTTATTAAATTTATAGTGATCTATAGCATTCTATTTATAGGCTTATAATGTAGTGTTAATTTCCTTTCTTTCTGGTTAAAAGCATTTCTCAAAAATTATTCTTTTTAAATAAAAGGGACAAAATATATATCATTTCATAAGGTTGTTTCACCTTTGATGTAGAGAGTTTAATCTTTAGGTGATTAACTCAATTGCCAGTAGTAGATTTCTCCTTAATTTGGGTTAAGAGTCAATTAGTTATTCAATTTTCATAAGAGAAAAAATCTGTGTGCTAATAGGTACCATCTCAAAATAATTTTCATGGCAATGACTTCTTTCATGAATTTTGTTTATATTACTTTGCATTTCCTTCATCACCACCTCTTGATTTTCTAGAAATAATATTTCCTTTCCATATTATATATTTGAGAAAATATAAAAATTATTTTCAAAACTAATTTGCCATGATATTTGATTTTTCTTTTCACATATTAGGTTTAAGAACACAGGGAAATCAACTTTGAAAATATTATCACAACAATCTGCATGATCCCTTTCTATTTTCTCATCTGAAAGATTTTCTAAAGTATTTTAAAAAATACATACCTCATCCTGCTGCTTAGAATGCATACCTAGGTTGAATATATCATCCTCCTGAAGAATATTTAGTGCCTTCTCTCCATCAATGAAGCCATTATTTTTTATATATAAATGGGTCTTCTTCTTGTTCATCCCCACAATCATAAAAAAATTCAGGGCCATTTTTCTGCACATACATTTGATTTTCTCTGTCCAACAAATCAGAAATTTCTTCAACACAGAGAAAATTTTCATCCTCTTCCTTATCACTAGTACTTGTTTATACTTCTACCAAAGTGTCATCATGGTTCTCAAGTACAAATTCTCCTTGATCTTCCTTAGGTATAATACATTGCTCTTCCTCACTATTTGGATCAGACACATAGCACCATTCCAAGCTATCAGGGTTAACTTGTTCATAAACATCCCCATTTAGGTATTCTTCAACCATTATGTTTTCTTCAACTGGTAGTATTCTTGAATCTATCTATGAATCCATATTCTTTGTTATCTATTTCAATTTGCTAATAATTTCATCAAGATTTATGCCATTAGCACTATATGAATAATTCAGTGGACTATCATTTGTTGTGTTATCTTCAATAATGCCATAGAATTCATTTAAAACCCACCATTCAAAATCTTCATAGGATGAGATACTTTGTGAGGGTAGTATACTATAAATTCCACCTACAACATCTATCAATGATCCTTCAAAAAATTGCATGATCTCATCTTCTACACAAATTTGAAAACTTTCAATGAAGTCATAGATTCTTTTCAAATGTTGGATTGTTGATTCATCTTTCCTTCCTTGGAACTTTGGTACAAGATCTTTATGTTTAGAAGGAAAATAATTTGGATTTTCAGGGATATTGCTTAAATCAAATGGCCTATAAGCTTCACAAGTTATAAATCCTCTGTGAAATTATGCTCATGTATATTGTATCCTTGAATATGGAACTTCAAAAGGGCTTGTATACTGAATACGTAGTAAACATATGAAATTGTTGCAACCTCTTCTCACTTTCATTTGGTTCTTTTTAACAGATTCACCATATCTTTCTAATAGGAATAAAAAAATTCTTTTTCCTTTTCTTCTTCTGGGTCTTTTCCTTAGCATAGTCATTTTTCAATTTCGCAACAAACTCACAATCTTTTAATTCACCCAATGATAACCAAAGCTTCTATAAGATCCTCCCGAACGGAGTTGCCAATATGTTGGTGATCAAATCAACAGATTGGAAAGTTATGCAAGGATGTTAAAATTCTATTTTAAAACTCTCCAAAGGATTTGGCCAACTGACAAGATTTATTAACAATCAATTGAAATCCTCTGCTCTTCAGACTCTACAGGACCTGGACAGGAATACCTTCTCTCTAACTTATAATTTCAAGCAAGAGATTTTTATAGAAGATGTGCTAGACCATTTATTAAATAATTAACTATGAAATAAAAATTAACTTCCTCCTCAAGAATTCTCCTACTTATTGGCTTCCTACTTGATAACTTCTATTGAAATGAAATAACTGCAAAGTAAAAGAAAAAGGGTAATCGTAGAGGGTGAAATCTTGCTTACTCTTCTGAAAATGATGATCAGTCCCTTATCCAATTGTGTTGTAGATTCAATCTTATCCAACCCAAACACACACACCTCTGAAAGACAATGTTATACAATTCTCACAAACACACCATCAACCATCCAATCCTGTCAATACACACAAATTGAATACAAAACACCAACCCGTCCAATTGAATTTAATCTCTGAGTAAGAGAGCCAATTAGACAAAACAAAACAGGACAAAAATTACTCTATATCCTTTTGTTTCTTCAAATTGATGTGGTGAATTAACCATTTGCATGCACAAGTCTTAAAGATGATAACTGACCCTTAAATCAATTATAACAGAGGGATACAAGTATGGTAAGAAAGAACACAAACATTGCCAATGTGGACAAGAAAACTATGTATATTTTATTAATATTAAAAAGGTAAGTACAAGAGAGTCTTTCTACTTTCAATCAAATATATATATATATATATATATATATATATATATATATATATATATATAAAATACCGGTTGTGGTTTCCCCTTCATAAAATAGGGGAAGCGACAAGCTTCCAACCGTTCACATTCCATGACATTTCAAAACCAACCCTAATCCTAATCAACCGAAAGAAAATAAAAGATTACAATAAAATGTACAAATAAACAAATAGAACAAAATAACCACCTGCTGCACGTGGTTGAATCTGTTTGGGCATCTTCTTTTGTAGAGATCCTCTTTGTTCCTTTTGGAGCTCTTGTGACTGCTTCTGGATACTCTTTAACCCATTATGAAACCTACGTAAGTGACAACCACTGAAAGTGTAGAATGTAAGGTAAACTGAGGAGGTGTTCCTTCCATCTTTTGCTTGTGATAGCTCGAGCCTCAATCAAGAACTTGGAAATCCTATCCTCAGGGATAATAATCTTGTCCAAGAAGATATTGAACTTATTCACTGAAGAAATTCTATCTTCTTTCAAGTGTTCAATAAGTCTAGGGACCATATTTTGATATTTGATTTTCCATTCTTCCAAGCCCTTAACACGTCCTTCTTTGTCCACAAACTTAGGAATTATCCAATGCTTGATTGTATTGAACAATGAAAAAATCTTCTCAATCCTACCCTCTTCATGTGTAATGTAGTCCAATTCTTCAATCACAAAATCAATAGCTTCTTTAGTATCCTTGATTTCAACAGGGGCATCAAGATCTCTATGAATTACATCACATATACGGGTTAGCTCATAGGAAGAATGCCCCCATCTCCTAGCCAAATCTTGGATGAGTGGTTTATTCTTTATGAAACCACCAAACATATCAATCAGAAAAAAATAAGCCTCATAAAAATCATTGCATTTTACGATTACAATCTTGACTCGGAAAGATATAATTTGTTCCAGAGTAGCAAATATGTGCACTGAGAGTTTTTTTTATCCTAGCGGATATTATTTATTCTACCTTTTCTTGGGTCTTAACTTGTTGATCATCAGGAGGCACATTCGGGGCATTGTGATGGACTACAAGAGCATGAGCTTGATCACTCCCCTTAAAATTCTAGATCTCTTTATTTTTCTCTGCAATCCTGAGGTATAATTCATTAATCACCTTTTTTAGCTCCACTTGCTTGCTCAAAGCATGTTGCAACTCATTTTGCATATGTTTAACTTGATCTTTATTGAACATAGCCCGAAATACAAGCTCACTTGCACATACAAGTGGGTTTGCGCCTCCCACTATTTGCACAACGGTTGTCCAGTCAGATTCCCTAGAGAAATCAATCAATTTTGATTTGTAAGCTTCCTTGAAACTCACCCACGTAGCAATGAGTTTATCTTCAGATTATACCCTGATCTTATTATTTTTTTCTCGGTATCAAATTCAACAAAAAAAGTAGGATCCTCTTATTTTTTGATCTGATCAAGTAAGAAAATTTCTTTCAAAGAAAGTCCAGGGATAAGAAACATATCACTCTTCTTCAACATTTCCCTAGCTTTTGCCACTGTACAATCTCCATTATTCAGATTCAATTCCCTGAGGAGTTGATCCACAATCTCTTCATGCTAAGACTCCTCACTAATATCCATAGGATCCTCATCCTCTTGTAGTTGTGCCTTATATCCGTGCACTTCCTCGTGCACTTCCTCTCGATACACATAAGGTGGAGAGGAAGGACCTGCTTCCTTAGCCTGTTTCATATCCCTTAGGGTGGAAATAACCTCATCAGTTTCACCTCTCCCTTCTAATAGATCATATGGAGTAGGGGAGGATACTTTCTTATCCCTTAGATTATTTGGTGGGGAAGAGTCAGAGTTTGTATATGCAATAATAAAATTTCAAGGCCTTTTGGGAGGAGGCTTAACCTCTCCTACAAATGTATCCACGCTCTCCACTCACATCTTTTCATAATCACGGATGAAAAAATCCATTCTATGAACCTCATTGTCCCCTTCATCATGGAATCTATAAAATCCCTTCATAGTTCTTTGCTTCTCTAACTCAATTAGGACCTTTATCTTATTCCATCTCTGAAGAATTTTTGAAACGTCTTGGTGGTTCCTTGCAATATCTTCCTGCAGGTCAAAGGAATGCTTGTATTCTTTGATAAAAGACCTAATATGACCCTCTAAGTTATAATTCCTTACTTTAGCACTATCCAAATGATAGGAGTAAAAATATTCGTGCAATTGATCCAAGGTTCCAGAGCCTATAGAAAATCCTGTAAATTTAGTTACATTGGGAAAAAATGTCCCTTTCTTCCTCAGAGCATGGACCTCTTTCTAGAAATACAAGAGCTTCCACATAAATTCCATGAATGCTACCCTTTCTGACACAAAAATAGGAAGCTTGTGAGGAGTCTTCCTGCATCCATACACTCCAAAAATGGTGTGGTCTAGCTTACAAATCCAATCCACAAAATTATGTGTGAAATATTCCTCAGACTTGGTTTACTTTGGCCTCAAAATTTCAATGGATCTAGGGGGAATTCTCACCACACCCCACCCAACGCTTTGCAAATACTCACCACAAATATGTCATGAAATATTTTATAATCACCATCCTTTTATTGTTTATCCCAAACCCTGCATCACAGCTAAATTGATAGTCTAGCCCCTTGCCCATCCATAGTGGTCAAGTCAAATGAATGCCTGAAAAATGATACTATTCTCGAACAAAAGAATATGACACAACAAAGAGTACTGTATACATCTCTTGGCTACTTTTCATTCAATAAATTCCTTATGTAGAAGTCTTTCCAATTCTATGGCTATGTCTAACTCATGTGAAAAATGAAGGCGTTGGGTCCTCATGAACATATACATGAGGTTAATAGTCATATTTTTTATATGGTCTTCCCCAAATATCTTCCCCCAACCCAAATATGTTCTCTGAGAAAATCTCATGAAATTTGCGATTGAGAAAGGTGCTTTGCGAGTCAATTGAACCAACCTATTATTATCTTCCCTGCATATAGAGAATGCCACCTCCCTTAATCTCATACTCCTAACCATTCATTTATAGTCCACAAGGAATTATTCCTTGTCTATATTGGTAAGGGATTGGGTATTTAACCCAAAGCATTATTGTATCATTTCCTTGGAGACAACCAAGAGTGGATTTCCATCCATTTTCCTCACTGTCCTAGCTTTAGGTTTGTAATGCATGTCCAAGGAACCTATTATTTCAAAATTGACAAATACATTAGGGACAATAAATTTAGCCATGTCTAACCTCCAAGGGTTACACAGCGGGATTCTCTCATCTTTCTTTGTGTAAAATGGCCAGAATAAAGACTTTCCATGGAGATGGATAGAAGAATCCCCACACCCTGACCACGTGTCTGAAAATAAACCCTTCATACCAATATTTTGCGAAGTAGGTAACACCTTCAGCAATGTGTATTATGGAGGAAAAATTATAGTTTCACCTACCACCACCTCCTTATTATTTCTAGGCATACTCAATTTTCAAAAGAAAGACCAGGCTAAGGGAAAGAACCACTTACTGGTTGAGCACCACTCTTTGAAAACTTCTAAATGAATAATTATTCTGGAAATCCCTATTTCATTAGCTTTGTTGAGCCACTTCTCTTCAATTTTTAACTAAGTACTATGTGAATTAAAGTTTCACAAATTAAAGGTACTTTTAAAACACCCATACATGTGAAATATCCTTATTAAAGTGGTCACCACCTCATCGGGTGATGATGTCATACCATATCTGATCAATCATTAATCCCCCGCTATCTCGCAATGCCTTGAAACCACCTTGTGTGAAATGGTGACTGTTTCACTATTTCACATCGTTCAATACTGCCTCGTCGTGAAATGATGACCATTCACTATTTCACAACCCTTACATAAGTACTCCTACAAAATAGAGAAAAACATTTGTTTCATCATATCTTCATCAAACCAACACTTGTCTTCTATTAGACCACTTGTGAAGTGACAAATATATCTCATAGTGACACAAGAAAACAACATAAGTAAATCGATACTTATGAAATCCATTGAAATTATTTATTCAGTCCCAACACCACCAATGAAATTAATTTATTTTTTAATCATATCAAAGTTCTATCTTCACTAAAACTGCGTCCATATAAGGAAGAAAATGAGCTTGTATCAACCCATCATGTGCAATCTGCTTTGCATGACATATGGCAAACAAAACATTATTTGATCAAAAAAAAATTACATAACAACTAAGTCTTCTTCAACTTCCCATACCAGTTTAAAAAGTTGTAGGGGTCACATAGCCCTAGGCAAAAGAGTCTGTCCCACTTGTACTAGCAAATTGTTGGGTAGACAGGCCTTCTAGGAACCTTTCTATACGAGTAATCAATGCTTTCTTCACTTCTGCACTGAGTTCGATGTTTCCAGGGGAAGTCCCAAATGGCAAGGCATTCATAGCTTCATATAGTAGGGAGTAGATGGTCATCATACTATTCACTATGGGTTATCCCAGCTCCTCTTCTAAGGCCTTTTGTTTATCTTTCTCTGTTTGTATTGCTTTCTTTGCAGTTGCCTTGCATTCTCATTGAACCTTTGCCTCCTCTTGTTTCTTTAGCTTCTCCTCTTTTTTTGTTTTCTCCTCATCTTCATGCAGCTTTTTTTGCCCTTAATAATTCCCTTTGTAATTGGTCTGCTTCACATTCAGATTTCCTCTCTAGCATTTACTGTCTCTTTCTCCTTTGCAACTCCTCAATCCTCATCCTCTCTGATTCTTGAGCTTTGATCATTTCAATGTACTGATTGGACGCTGAAATTTGGGATTGCCTACTGAGGAAAAAGTACTCTTGTCTGACCTCCCTGTGATGAAGGAGTCACTCGCTACACTGGAAGTCTCAAGAATTGGCTTGTTGATGTTGCCACTTGTTTCCCATCATGTTGGGTGCATGCCACATATTTAGCTTCTTCACCACTTGTCCCCATATCATCATCACAAACTACATAGACATCATCATCCCAATCCCTTCCACTGGTGAAATAATGGATTACTTTTATTGGATCAATTTGGGGAAGGGTTGGCATAGAAAGGGTGACGTCTTCTATTATGAAATCCATCTACACTCCTAAATTGGTGGTTGCTTATGCAAACAACTCTAGTTGGTTCAGTTGTGTTGGAAAAATGAGATCAACTTATGTGCTTTCAATACCTTTATTGGCTATGGTGGATAACTCACACCTTCAGATGATGTGGTTTGCATACCTTCAGTTGAACCCTCTGTCTTGTCTATTATGGGTGTGTAATTTTGCACAAATATATTAATTTTTTCTTTAGTGCACCCTACCAAACGCATGAAGGCCTCTACTGCAATGTGTTCTGGATTAGTCTCCAATGTAACTACATCATCCTTTATTCCAACAGTTTTCTCTTGTTCTTGAACATCAAATGCTTCACTTGGCCTCATATTGTTGTCTAGTGCAGACCTTTTTAGTGGCCAAATGTCAGTCCTGTGAAGCCCACTCATAATGTTCCATGATGTCAATGCTTCCTTGAATGTGTTACTCGTAAGCATTACTAACTCTTCTCGACCAATTTCAATGTGGGGGTTACTTGACATCCATGTACTTCTTTGTTGTTTGAAGTAATTCTTGAAAGGAGAGAAAACACTAACATCCAATGGCTACAACTTATGGTCAATATGAGCAGGCAATGTTAGCAAGTCAACTCCCAAGCACTTTGCTTCTTTAATTGTCTTGAAGGCAACGTGGCTATCGTGACCATAAAAGATAACCAGGGCCTTATTAATGGGTGAAACCCCTCCAAGTATGGATCCTACAAAATGTTGTAACCAATTAAGGAATACTTCCTTTGTCATCCATGCATGCTCTTAACACACCATGCATGCACCTGCCTCATAGTTTTCTATGTAATTTATGATGTACCTCTTGGCTTTGAACAAGTAAAACCCAAGAATACTCTACCCACTCGCACTAACACAAGCCAAAACCATGATTCACTCTCTACATTTTGATATTAGGTGTGGTACACATCTCTGCCCTAATCTAGAAATCACTCTCATTCCATAGTTCCTGCCAGCTTGAACACTAGTCTCATCGCAATTCCAAATTATGCTTGATCCATAGTGGTTCAAGTTGTAAATGTTAGCCAAGTTGTCGTAGAACTAGGACACAACATAAGGTCACAACATAACTTCTTGGTGGCTTTCCACTCCTTCAATTGTTCTCATAGTCAAATCAGGGTGCCTACTATGTAAACTAGACAACCATGATTTCCCTGACACACCATTGTTGAAGGGGTTGGGCCTATCCCCACAAATCTTAGAAATGATTGATTGTAGTTGGTTGATCTGCAAACTGTGGCCTATTTCAGCCATTTCCTTGCACCAATGGACAAGTACAACCTCCTCCTCTTAAGATAAAATGGTACATGGTCAACTTTGGATCGTTGCCAAAATCCCAATTAGGCATGATCTCAAAATTGTATTGGGGACACCATACTTGATTGTTGCACCTCTGATTGATATCCCCTTCTCTTCAACACATGCAATTACTTTTGCCATTTTCAGTTTGGACCACTTCACATACAACTTTGATTGACTAACAAGTCAAACATTTTCAATAGTGGGCTTTGCCTCCACATTAGGCTGATTCTGATATCCACTATTTGTTTCTTCCCCACAATAAAAAACATGAATTTATTCTCTATAGATCCTATCCAATGCATCCATGAAGTGTACTCCACTAGTGACTCTAACTGTACATTTACCTCATGCCTCTACCTCCCGCCTCATTCACTTGGGGACTCTACCTGCCTCCTGATGTAGCTTCCTTTCTACCTCCACCTCTTGTCTCTTTTGGTTGATGAGTCTGCCTGCCTTCTGATGTTGAATTCAATGTACCCCTACCCCTACCTTAACCTCTACCTCTACCTCTACCTCGTGCTATGAATCTGTACCTACATGAGATTATTCATTTAACAATCAATAATCATTGCTTAATTCAGTCGTTGTACATAGAAGAAAGGAAGCATGCTTGATGGGTGCAACGTTACCTGAAGGTTGCAGAGCCAATAAATTAGTTATGTAATTATGCACACATGACTACAACATTGTAGCATTTTAATACAAACCTTAATAAAAATTTTAATGAGATGGAAGGCATTGAGAAAATCATTGTTTATTCCATCACCGTCCATATTGAATCCATAATTATGCATTCATATATACATATATTTAAATAATTCTATATATGTATACACGATCATGCATATATATGCATGGTCATGTATATGTATCTAATACTTTGAGTCTGAATATGTATGCAGGTAAACATACTCAGAAAATGATTGAGGACACAGTGGATGTATTTAGAACCTATGAATGTATAAATTTCATATAAAACATTCAACTCAGTTTATGTTTGTAGACCATATGAATAAGTAATCTTCAGAGAAAATAGTGGCCTTCTTTGCTTAAGCTGAATGAAAACAAAGCTATATTCAATAAAATTTTATGAAATAATATTAGATATTGTAGACTAGATTATTTATACATGTAGATATAAGAAGTACTAGATTGCACCATCTAAATGTAGCAAAGTTCATCATTTTAATGAAACCCTATATGGATAGGGAAAATCATTTACCATAAAAATTAAACCCTCTATGATGTTTATGAAATAATAAACATTTTAATAAAATGGACACCATTTGAATGCATTGAGACAATCATTGTTTAATTCCACTACTATCCATATATAAACATAATTATGCATATACACACACACATGTACATAATTATGTTTATGTATACATGATCATGTATATATACACATGATCATGTATATGTATAGATAATTATGTACTGAGACAAAATTATGAAATAGGTATATGATACTTCGTATATGTATATGTATGCATGATTATGTAAACCTAGACATAATTGTGTATATGTATGCATATAAGAAAGAAAGCATAAATGATGACACAAGATAGAATGGTTGCAGAGCGATGTGGATGAAAAAATCTATCGGAAGGAATGAAAAATGAGGAAATCTGTGTGAAAAACTAAGTTTTTCGGGTACCCATCTTAGCATATACCTAGCTGAAAGTGAACCACATGTGGTGAATGGGGATGTTTGTGCCCCCACTTTCCTAATGCAAAAAAGAATACGTGAACCGATCCAACAACTTAAACACTTTATATTAGGTATTTTTTATATTCGATATTGGGTCCCTGTTATATCCCTATTAAATTAGTTGTGTACACAATATGCAGAATATATATATATATATATATATATATATATATATATATATATATATATACATAATTGTGCATAATGATACATAATTATTCACACATATACATATATGAAGAACCATATTGCATGGATATGGGTAATCATTTTGATAAGATCAACCACTTATGAGAAAATGTGGAGAAAAGAAGGCAAAATGCAAGAATACAGAAGCAAAGTTCATAATTTTAATGAAGCCCTATAACTTCACTGAAAGAATGGAAGAATTGAAGTTTGAGTCTCAAGATTTATGTTGGCATCAGGATGTGTTACCAAAGGTAGGGACATTTGCATGGTTAGCCATTAAGGGGAGGATCTTAACAGCAGAAAGAAGGAAAATAATGGGCTTGGTAGGACCAACACGGTGTGTGTTATGTAAGAAAAATGAAGAAACAATGGACCACCTTTTAGTTCAGTGTAAATTTGTTGAACAGTGTTGGGATTATGTGCAAACAAAAATGGGCTAGGAGGGACCTAGAGAGCCCAATGTGAAAGGAATTTTTGATGGTTGGCCAAGACCCCTAAGTGTTTCAACTTTATCCAGCATTGCTCTATTAACCCTTCCTTGATTATATGGGAAATTTGGAAGGAGCGTAACCGAAGAATCTTCAGAAGCAAAGTTGAACCCATAAAAATATGCCTCTATAGAATTGACCATGCTATAGAAGAAGTGATGGGAATGACTGCTTCAAGAAAGAAATCCCTCCGCATTCCCTTCACACAACAAGATGGTGTAATCCAAAATAGATGGCCAGGAATTAAATTTAAAGCACCCTCTAGAGCATTGGTAGTAAGGAAAAACAAGAAAAGTAAAGAGAGTATTGTGTGGGAAACACCAGAAGAGGGGTGGTGTAAAGAAAATTTTGATGGGGCAACACAAAAAAATCCAGGAAGATCAGGGGCAGGCATCATTATAAGGGATGCAAAAGGGGAGACTCTGTCTTATGGAGCAATGAGACTGAAGGATGGAACAAATAATGAAGCTGAGTGCAAGGCAGTAATGTTGGCAGTTAAATTAGCAAAGCAAATAGGAGTGAAAAAGTTACATTTGGAGGGGGATTCTTTACTTACCATTCAGGCTATAAGCAATATGTCAGTTACTTCTTGGCACCTCCAAAACTACATTGACACTATCAGAGAATATTTGCAAAGTTTTGAAAATTATAATGTATCCCATATCAAATGGGAAGGGAATAAGGAAGCTGACGTCCTATCTAAATGGGCAGTATCTATGGAAAAGGTGGAAAATTTAATCTTTGAAAATCTCAGTGCAAAGGACAATGGGATATCATCCCTGTTGAGTCACATTTAAAATAAAAAAAAAGAGGATTGAATGAAAAGCATTTTAGGAATGATTATTATATAAGGTGGATTGGGAATTGTATATGTCTGATCATCATTAAATATGGGTGATGATATGCATTAATGATTGGGAATAAATGGTGGCATGTTGAGTGAACGGTTAAGCTAAAATCGTGTGAAAAGACTGAAGGTTGGGTGAAGGGACAGCGCGATGGGATGGGAATTAAAGAGAAAAGATTGCCACTTGTTTATTTAAACAGACCTTCTAATATCTTTTTCATATCCTCTTTTCCTTTTCTCTGTGTAATCAATTTGTGCAGGTGCAGCGACTAAGGGTGATGGAGCCGAATTTCACATTCCAAACTAAGAATCAACAAAAGGGTTTTTATAGCCCAGTAGAAGACTTAAGATTGAAGAAAATGCTGCTCTGCCCCACAAAGAATGTGATAACGACAATGCAGAACATGCTGGGGCCGCTTTTCAACAATGACAATAGACGATGGAAATTGCAGGTGGACATAGCTGCAATGGTAATGGCGTGGGGTTTGGAAATTGGTGAACACGAGAATCATGTAAAGTGGGTAATGGAGTCTCTGTTTGAGAAGGCATTGCTAGAAGGGATAGACTCTCTACTAGAGTGGGCACACCCGGGGTGGGCCTTTGATTATAGTGAGATTTATGCAGATGAAGTGATGGGTTCTGAGGTGGGAATCATCCCTTTTCTCAACTAGCCGAAAGGTGTGAACAGAAAGGCTTACATTGTGGAGCGGAAGACAACTTGGAGACAACTAAGGACGGCCATTCATGAGGCCCATGTTGCAAAACAAAGGGTATTCTTAACCATGGTAATTATGAGGAGATGCAGGACTGCTCGAGCCCGACGAGCAAGGATTATCAATAGCTGAGTTGGAAAATCCATAACTTTTTTGAAAAGAAAAAATAAAATGAATTTTTGTGAGTAATGCTGCGAATTTGAACCTGGGGAATGCATGATGAGGTAATGCAAAGGCAGGGAAACGAAGGCCTCTTTTTGAACTCCTCAACGAGCAATTTGCAAGATGAAGAAGAAACCAGAGCAGGAGGAACCGACGACGGATATGATAAGCTACTTGATGTTTTTGCCTCTGTGTAAAAGAGGAATTTTGTAAGCTTTACAAAGTCTTTTATGTAATGGGGTTGGGTAGTTTATTGGGCTTTCAAGCCATTATCTAGATGGGAAAAGATGAAGAGCTGTTGAATCTTATGACAGAAGGAATGAAGAAGTCTGTAGATGACTCTATGTAATGAAGTCTGTAACCTTTATCTAAAAATCAATAAAATATAACCTATTATCGATCAAAAAAAAAATTAGGTATTTTCACTTATTAATTAAATCATTATTAATTTAATTATCGAGTCACCTTTTTATCTCTAGTTCACATAAGCTAAACTTTAGGCATGCAATAATTATTTCTTTTATTAATTATTCATGCAACCTAGGTTTCTCCACCCTTCTTAGGGTTTTGATCTCCTTTATTAGGATTGATCACTTTGTAATTATTAATTCTTTTGTAATTCCCTCATTTCTCTCTCTGAATGAATATTTTCATCTTTTAGATCTATGCAAGTTTTGTCTCCATTCTTTGCCTTTGTGACAGGTATTTTGCTACAGGTGATCTTGGCTTATGAATTCTTTGAATTCAGAATTCTTACATGGTATCAGAGCCTTGCTAGAGCAGCCCGTTGTTAGGGTTTTTGAATATTTTCTGGAGCACCGAGGTTTTCAATTTCTTAGATCATTATGTGTGGATTAGGAGGGGGATTTTTATTTGGAGCACTTGGGCACAAACCGACCTTACGGATGTGCTCAAAATACCCAAAAACCCCTATTTCCATATAAGACACGTCCAATTTGGACACAATTACATTTTGAGACAATTTCTTTGCTCGTACAACCCTATTCTAGGCGCAAATTTCGAGGCAGGTGGAAAAAAATAAAAAATATCCAAAATTTATTTTTTGAATTTTGAAAAAAAATAAAACAAAACCCATAAATTTTTGGGTTTTGCATATTATTGTTTTGATAAAAATGAGGAATTTGTTTTTAAGGTGGGGGGCGGTGGGGCCTCCCCACCCACATGGTGGCGCACAGGTCCCCAATGAGGCCGTGGGCCCCAAGGTAGCCGTGTAGGCCCCCAAGGAGGTCGTAGACCCTAAGGAGGCCGCACTGCACCCAAGGGTGCCGCGCTAGCCCCAATGGACCGAGTAGGCCCCAAGGGAGCCGCGAGCCCCTCAAATTTCTTATATATATATTTTTTAAAAATAATTTTTTTTTCTACCAAGTTTGACCAAAAATTTGGAGGCACACCAGTTTGAAGGAAATCACCAATTTAGAAGGGCTCTGCCATTTTTGGCTGAGGTTTCTTAGAGGTTCTCTTGATTTTTGACCTCCTAGTGGTTTTTGCTCGTATCTTGAGAAAACAAAGGCATTTTTTGCCAAACAAAATATCGTCGGAAATTTGGTTTTGAACCTGACCTAATTTTATAGGTTTGGTTTTATGATTTTGTTGTCTTGTAGGGTATTTTTCTAGTCAAAGTCAGGGTTCCATTTTGCATTCCGGTCGCCATATCTTGCTCCCTCGGACTCCATTTTTTGACTTCCGCATGACGTCGAAAAGATGATTATGTTCTCCTTCTTTTATGGGTCTCACACTTAGAATTTTCTCCAGGTATCTTTTATTCAGTTTTTTCTTTTTGCATTCTGGTGGATATCTTGGATGTTTCAGGTCATGGGATCGTTTCCTTCCTAGATATTGTATACATCTTTTTCTGTAGCATTTCTTTTATGCAAACACACTGAGATAAAGTGCCATCATGAATGCTTGGGATCCCACATATTTTGTGCCTAATTGTACTTGCACTATATTATAAAGTGCCATGGGGGGTTTGTTGTACCTTTGTCACGTGAGTGTTCCTTCCATGACATTAACCTCATGTGTGTCAAGCGACTAATCATCCTCGACATCATACTTTATTTTGTTCTTGTACGTTCTTCATCATGCAGTGTTTCTTGGCAGTCTGACTCAGTGTATCTATCATGCCTCTCCCTAATCAACATTATGGGGGGTATTTCCTGTTGGTTCTATTTGCTTCTTTGGCTCGATGGAGTTATTCTATGTATTCAGTGTTTGTTCCTATATACTAGGCAGATGCAGTGGCCGGTACCTATGCATTTCAGTAAGATGGATCATTTATCATATGGACACTCTTCTTTCATTCCTATTTGAAAGGCTTCAAAATTTTTGTTTTTGCCATCTGTATCTTCAAGTTTTGATGTTTGCCTTATTTGCCATCCTGATTCGAGTAGTGTCATTTAAGGGCACTCATATAGATTACAATAATTCTTTGATAGTATTTGCAACTTCATGCTTCAGAGGTGTTCTACATGTTCTTCTTTTGATCAACTCTTTAGATTTTGGTGTTTTTTCCATCTGTATCTTTGAGTTTTGATGTTTTCCTTGTTTGCCATCCTGATTCGAGCAATGTCATTTTAGGGCATTCATGCAGATTACAGCCTTCTCTACCTGATATTTGTTCCTATTTTCTGGGACTTTCCCTAGTTTGGAGGCTTCTTTAGTCCTTCACTAGGCTTCATCTCTTTTCAGAGAGGGGTTTTTCCCACTAGGTTTTCTTATTTTCTCCTCTTTACAGAGATTTGTTTTTACTTGGGTACCTGATTAGGCCTTGTTGTCGGGACCCATTTCCTGCTTTCAGTAGTTGTTTCTAGGTTTTTAGCTTCTCCCTAAGTTTATCTTAAGGAGGGGTGTTAGAGTAAAAATATATTTTCACTTATTAATTAAATCATTATTAATTTAATTATTAAGTCACCTTTTTATCTCTAGTTCACTTAAGCTAAAATTTAGGCATGCAATAATTAATTCTTTTATTAATTATTCATGCAACCTAGGTTTCTTCACCTTTCTTAGGGTTTTGATCTCCTTTATTAGGATTGATCACTTTGTAATTATCAATTCTTTTGTAATTCCCTCATTTCTCTCTCTGAATGAATATTTTCATCTTTCAGATCTATGTGAGTTTTGTCTTCATTCTTTGCCTTTGTGACATGTATTTTGCTACAGGTGATCTTGGCTTATGAATTCTTTGAATTCTAACACTATATGGATACAGATAATCATTCACCACAAAAATTAAACCCTCTATGACATATATGAAATAGTAAACATTTTAATATAATGGTTGACATTTGAAGCAATGATGACAAAATAAACCACATAAAGCATGATGGACTAAGGTAGAAGCAAATTTCTTCATTTTAATGTAACCCTTTAGTCACACGAATAATCATTCAACAGAAAAAAGAAACACTCGATGTGATATTAACATTTTAATGAAATACAAGGCATTGAGACAATGGGAAATAGTAAACATTTAAATGAAAATGGTATCTGCTACTTCATATATGTATATGTGTGAATGATTATTAAGGTATACATACTCATAATTATGCATATGTATACAAATACGAAAGAAAGTAGAGATGATGACACAAGTTAGAATTAAAACATGTGATGGAGGGGTGATTCTGATATGATTAACAAATGTAGATGATGCCATTAGTAGAAGGTTACAATATTTATTGGTGCTCTAAGTGACAAGTGCATGACATATAACGTTATAAAATAAATGAAGACGCAGTTGATGTATTTAGAACCTATGAATATATATACTTCATACAAAACATTCAACATAGTTTATGTTTGTAGACCCTATGAAAAAGTAATCTTCAGAGAAAACAATGACCTTCTTTGCTTAAACCGAATGAAAACAAAATTACATTCATTAAAGTTCTATGTAATAATATTAGATGTTGTAGACTGTACGAGTACATAAACTTATAGAAAATAATAAATTTACAAAATAATAACCTACGAAATAAAATGACAAAAGGTTAAGCATAGTGTACCAACCTCGAAGAAAGTATCTTTTATTAAGATTGTGCAAATTATTCTTCCTTCACCTACGAGCTCTGCAGAGAATATTTAGATTTTGTAGTAATGAAAAGATAATTTTTCCTTCACCTCTAAGCTCTGCAAAGAATATTCAGACTTCCTATTTGTAGTAATGAAAATGAACTTGCAAAATCTCTTTATAATTTCATTCGAATGTGTAAGGTGAATGCATTCATTTGTGGTTGTTGAATTTCGAATTTGAATTCTGATGGGAAACATTCTGTCAATTCATTCTTGCGCTGCATGAGTTCTTATTGATTGCAACCAATCAATCATTTCATACCTGCATATCCAATTCAATTCTCGTATGTGTAGATTTTGAATTAAATAATTCTTATTGCTTGCAAACAATTGATTCACTATTAGTTCCTTTCCCCTATAGCAAAAAATGAACGAATATTAGAACCCAATTCACTATTAGTTCCTTTCCCCTATTATAACAATCTAGTACTCCAACTTTATGACCAACCACCATTGCATAGTTCTATGTTCTCTTATTACTTCAACTTCTTACCTTGCAATTAATACTTTTACACATAATATTATGAGACATAACACTAGCGTATCATGCTCTTAATGTCTACATTATATACCATCTTTCATATAATTGAAAATTTTAAGAGTAAATAAATTACATTTCTTTAACAATAATTCGAACTGATCGCGAATTATATGGCTATCCATAAAGCTTATGAGAATCCTTTGATCTCCCCGTGGCCTCACAACTCTACACATTTTCTACTAGGTTTAGCTGTGTTACAAAGTTCAAAAATTTCTGTCCATAGATGGTCTGTTAAGACTTTCGATTGTATGTTTTGAAGCACCAGTACTCGTAATCAGTGTAGCCGGAAAGAATACAGATTTATGCTTGATTGAATTCTTAACACGGATGAAATTTGACTATTCATTTGTAACACTCTTAGAAACTGAGCTCTTGAGTTGAACTGGGAAAAAAAATGGAGCTGCAAGCGACCGGCTGAAGTGACCGATCTAAATAATTGTCATTGTTGGAGACTGTGATAGCCCGGCGCGAAGGCTTTCAGCAGAATTTTGTGGAATAGAAAGTTTTGCATTGTGGTCGGAATGGAGTTGCATGGCTTTGGGCTTAATCTGTGCAGAGCAACTCATACCTGCTCTACAACCTCCTTTACACACGTTACCGCCCTTTCGCCCTCCGCTTTAACACTCAAATCGTCTCTGTCCCTCAAAATTCCCCGGGTTTTTATACAAAGAAAACATCGATCTATATGGGTCAATGCCAAAATTCGCGATGAGGAGGCAGGGGAAGAGAAGGTGGAGGAGAAGGAGAAGGATAAGGAGGACGGGGTTTTGATTTCTATCCAAGAAAGTAGGAAGAAGACGTTCATGAACGATTTCTGGGGAGGAGTTTTGGAGGAAACGGGGCAGATTGAATGGCCGCCCTTCCAGAGAGTTTTGGGAACCACTGCCCTCGTATTGGCAGTCATCGTCGGCTCTTCTGCGGTTTTGTTGACTGTTAATGCGGTTTTGGCAGAGCTTTCCGATAAAATATTTAGTGAGACTGGTATTCAAGGTATTTTCTCGTAGTTATAAGTGATTTTGCGATTTTATTTATGTAAAAACGTACTCCACCGGAGTATTTGGGATGAAATTCGTATTTCTGAATGGAATTATGGATTTGGGAATATTGTTTGTCTTGGAGTATCCGGTGAATCGGTTTGCATTCTTGTATTTTAAGTTGTTTGCAAAGAAATTAAGTTATGGCTGTTCTAGGAATACTAGAAGAATCCATTAATTTTGAAAAATTTGGATATACTCTCTTAGAATTCTATTTTTTTAAAGTAAGTGTTTAACGAGGAATTTCCTGAGAGATTATGTGGGGAATAAGTATTTTGCGTTTCAAGGATTCGCCTTTGTATTCTGGGTTTCAGGAATTTGCTGTTGTGTCCTGTAACTCTTTCAATGATGTTTTTTTATTAGCATGATCAAGCTTTTGGGAAAACTGTGTAGAAGATTTTCAACAATGTTTATGATCACACTTTGTTTTGTTTGTGTAGAAAAATTGGACAATTGCTTTGTAACATATATATCTGAATTTAGAGAACAAATATTTATGGTTACTTAGCACCTTCAACTGCAATATGTAATCCTTCAACTCGCTTTACAAACATCTTTTCACCTTTCTGTTCTATTTTCTCTGCAAAGATATGTGGCAACGGATTGGATCGTTAATGTTCTTTTCCGTCACATTTATCGTTTACGCCACAATAAACGAAAGAGATTATCATGATTGGATGACTTTTGTTGGCGGAGGATGTCCAAAATCCTTTCATCAAAAAGCACTTGCAAACACAGATAGGGTTGATAGGTTTAAATCTAGATGGTTTACATTGCCAGAGCCTTCATCAATGTGGATCAGATTTTAGTTGCTACCCGCACAGACCTGCCACAACCAGCACTCCAAACATACATACAAATCTGAAATATATAACATCAAGATAGATGAAAATGAACAGCAAACTGATGCACAACTTCATAAATTCTTATTGAAACTCAAAGCAAATCTGCATTACAAAATTGAGAGCTTATTGGCTTATTTTACAACATTCCCATCTGAGTTTGGTCTCTCACAGACCTTCAACAGTGGTGTTTATATCAGTATGTACTGGCTTTTCAAAAGCCTTCTTACCAAAATCTGGAGTTCTTATTTCACAAACTGTGCCCAGAAAACTAACTCAAAAATTAAAAAACAAAACTCTTCAAAAATAAAAACTCTCCCCAAAACTGCTGCCACCACCATTCTTCTGAAAACAAGCCTGAAAAAGAGAATTGCAGCACCCCTAAATTGTTACGCATCCTCTAGAAGGCACCTGAAACAAATTATTAAAAGCTCCCCTGTAAAGAGCCTGACTTATCTCAAGCTCTGAATTTACTGCAACAAGTTCTTTTGTCTCTGGAATTTGTAATTTTTTTGTATTTTTGCATATATGTGTTTTTTTTGTATTTTCAAAATAATGTAAATTGCAATTTGCAAAAATAAAATTTAACTCTTAATGCATAACCATAGTCACATCAAGCCTCTGAAAATTCCTTATTGAAATTGAAATGCTACAAACCGAACAAGCAAATGCATATAAAGGAACCTGATTATTTCTTAGCTTCTTCAACACTGGCCACGGCTGATAAGGATGGTGGCGGCTGATAGAAATGGTGGTGGCACTGCACTTAATCCACCCGTAATTTGTAATCAGCTAACGGGAGGCTATAAGCTGATCACCCACGCTCAACATTTATAAACAACAATCAATCTAAACACTCCACAGCATGATCTCTACCCGTACTGTTGTCTCAGTCACTTTCGATGCAGATTGGATCACTAAGAAAAACACAAATCACTGGTTCGATTCCTCCAGCTCTAAGTGCCAATGCAAAGAAGAATTAACAGTTCTCCTGCAAAACTCCAACTCCAAACCCTCGTCTCCAAGCTTGAACAAATTCGCAAGTCTCCCAGTTTTAAAATGATCAAAAGGTAATGCAAAAGGAGGTTTCGAAATCCCTTTAATGCATCCAATCTTCTCCAAGAAGATGCCAAGCTGAATCTTCATGAAGACTCCTTTCATAACTTAAAACATCCAAGCTTAAAACATTAAGTTTGAATATTTGAAATAATATATTCAATTAGCTCTCCCTCTAATTCAAAGTCCAACCATAAGATAATAAAATATCCCATAATATTTATTATTTAATGACTTAGACTTATAAAATAAGCTCCACATTATAATTAATTAAGTCGAACTTAATTAATTAATAATAATCAATCCAAGCCAATTCAACTGCTCTGCTCTGTCAAGTCAACTGCTCGGACACCCTGCCACAAATGGAAATTGAGAAAAAAAGACTTACTATAAATAGTAAGTTCTCAACCAGAGACCCCCAAATCAATCCGTTAGCCCACAAGGGTCGCAGCGACGGGCTAACAATGGCGTGTCCCAGACACCTGCTAAAATGGGGACATCACAGTCCTCCATCCCAAAGATTGCTTGTCCTCAAGCAATCGCAATCCTGGATGCTGAAGAATATCCTTTGACTCCCAAGTGGCATCCTCAACAGGTAAACCCTGCCATTTCACCAGAAACTCCCTAATGACTCGCCTACGCAAATGCCTCCCTTGGGTCTCCAATATAGCTTCAGGAATCAACTCTAACTTCCCCTCATCATCCAGGGGTGGCAAAATAGAAGATGGGACAACATGCCTTCCTAACGCCTTCTTGAGGCGCGAAACATAGAATACATTATGCACCTTGTTGCCCTCTGGCAAATCAAGCTCATAAGCTACCTCGCCTACTCGTTTGACAACATGGAAAGAGCCATAATACTGAGGTTTGAGCTTCTCAGCTTCGCTCTTCCGAATAGATGACTGCCTATAAGGCTACAACATCAAATATACCATATCCCCAACCTGGAAAGAGCGAGCAACTCTCCGCTGATCAGCATACTGCTTTTGCTGATTCTGAGCCCTTTGAATATTATCCCGTAGGGTACCCATAATATCCTGACTGTCCTGCAACAAGTCACCTGCACTGGGAACTCTGCTATCATTGAATAACAAATCCATGAAACTCGGAGGATCATACCCATACAAAGCTTGAAATGAGTCATCCAAATAGACATATGGTGAGTGGAATTATAACAATACTCACACAAGTATATCCACTTCACCCAAGCTCTCTGTTGTGTAGACACATAGTTCCGAAGATAGCCCTCCACCCATTTATTAACAATCTCAGTCTGACCATCAGCCTAAGGGTGGTAACTAGTACTCGGAGTCAACTCAGTCCCACATAACCTGAACAACTCCTGCTATAAGTGACTCATAAAACGGCTATCTCGGTCACTCACAATATTTCGGGGTAAACCATGCAATCTGAAAACCTCCCAGAAAAATAACTCTGCAACATATGTCGCTGAAAAAGTAGTAGTGATCGGAAAGAAGTGAGCATATTTTGTGAGACGATCTACTACCACATATATACAATCACTGCCCTGGGCTTTAGGCAAGCCCACAATGAAATCCATAGATATGCATTCCCACTTCCGCTCAGGAATGGGAAGTGGCTGCAGAAAACCAGCTAGATAGGTACGCTCCTGCTTGTTCTGCTGACAAACAAAACACTCTCTAACATACTGTTGCACATCAAACTCCAGGCCCTTTTATGTGAACCTCTCCTAAACTTGCCTGTAGGTTTTGAAGAACCCAGGATGTCCAGCTAAAGGAGAATCATGGAAAGCCCTCAATACCACTTGCTTGACACTCGATTCTGGTACCAAAAATATCCTCCTTCTAAATGATCAACTCATTTACAAGAGTATACCTGCTGTCCTTTATAGACCCATCAACAATACCAGATGCCCACTGATCTCTGGCATAATCAACAATGGTCAAGTGTCTCCAATCCTCAAATATCTCAGTCGTAACACATAAATGAGGCCTCCGAGAAAGTGCATCAACAACCACATTCTGAGTACCCTTAATATAAGAGATGTCAAAATCATAAGATTGAAGTTTGCTGACCCACTTCTGTTGTCTCTCATTAAGATCTCGCTGTCCAAGGAAATACTTCAGGCTATTATGATCAGTTTTAATGCAAAACTTACTACCAACTATATACTGCCTGAACTTAGCCAAAGCATGCATTATGGCTAACATTTCCTTGTCATAAACACTAAAAGTCTTAGGACCCCTAAGCTTCCTGCTCTCAAAAACAATGGGATGGCGATCTTGGGAAAGAACAACACCAATGCCCTCACCAGAGGCATCATAATGCAAATCAAACGGTCTAGTGAAATTTGGCATTGCTAGAACCGGGCATGAAGTCATAATCTGTTTGAACTTCTCAAAGCACTCCCGTGCCTGAGAGGTTCACTCAAAAGCACCCTTACGGGTCAAATCAGTAAGAGGAGCTGCATGACGAGAGAACCCAACAACAAATCTGCGGTAGAAAGCACACTGACCAATAAATCCTCTAAGCTGTGTCAAGTTCCTTGGAGTAGGCCAATCAAGTATAGCACAAACCTTATCAGGATCCATGCGAACTACCTTTGCATTGATAATATGACCAAGGTACAACAACTTTGTCATACCCAAAGCACACTTGGACTCCTTTGCATTCAAGGAAGCCCTATCCAAGATATCCAACACTGTATCCAGATGAGAAAGATGATCATCCCACGTCTTACTATATACCAAAATATCATCAAAGAAGACCAAAACAAATCTCCTCAACTGGCTGTGGAAGACCCTATTCATAGTGGACTGAAAAGTAGCTGCAGCATTAGTCAACCCAAAAGGCATGACTAAAAACTCAAAGTGTCCACAATGGAATCTGAAAGCTGTCTTCTCTATGTCCTGCTCCCAAACTCTAATCTGATGATATCTGGACCTCAAATCAATTTTATAGAAGAAAGATGCACCATGCAACTCATCTACCAGCTCATCAATGCATGGGATAGGATACCGATTTTTAATTGTTCTTCTATTCAACATCCGGTAATCAATGCACATTCTGAGTGTACCATCCTTTTTCTTCACCAAAACAACCGATGAAGCAAAAGAGGACTTACTCGGCCTAATATGTCCCATATATAACAGCTCCTGAATTGTTTTCTCAATTTCATCTTTCAGGCACTTAGGGTGCCGATAAGGAGTAATCATGACGGGCTTAGTGCCCTCCTCTAACTCAATGACGTTCTCTATGCCTTTGTGAGGTGGCCTGCCATGTGGGAAATCACCAAACACTTTAGAGTGTTTAGTTCTGAGCTCCTGTATGTCAGGGTGATAAACTGATTTACTTGTCTCATCTAGTGTAGGTAGAAATCTGCACTCTGCTGCCCACTCAACTGCATTATGACTAATAAGTCGCTGCATATGCCTGACTGAAATCATCCTTAGATTCTCTTCTCTGATTGCCTTAAGAATATGTTTCTTTCTATTTATTTCAAACTTCATCTCCATGTCCTTAAGGCTGAGATAAAATGCCTCAATAAAATATAAGCAGCTCATACCCAAAACTACATCAGTACCTCCCATGTCAACAACATAAAAATCAGTCCTAAATTCATAATTATTCAACTTCATGGGAAGATCAGGAATCATCCTGTCACACTTAAATGTGTAACCATCAACCACCTTGACTCTAATACCTTCAAATTCTTCTGTTTGTATGCCTCTCCTAGATACCAATCGCGAATCTATGAAATTGTGGGTGACATCTGTATCCAACAATGCAATAACAAGATGCCTTGCTAAGAGGCCCCACATTCTGAAAGATCCCTCTTTCTTCATGCTTGAGAGGTATACTACCTTAAGGTTGGAATCCTCATCAACCTTTTCATCATTAACTGCTTCTTCATAACTCTCTTCGTCATGATTAGCTGTCTGTCCCTCAAAATTAGAACTATTTCTACCCTTAGGCTTCAAAGAACACTCATGTTTCTCATCATATGGACCCCTGCAATAAAAACATAATCTCTTTCTCCTTAGATCATTAAGTATTTCTTGATCTAAAAGCCTTGTCATAGGTTTCTTGAAATCCGCTCCCTCTATTCGTTTTGGAGCTGCCTTGTTGTCATATATGGGATTGGATGGTTTAGGAGGGAACCTATTACGTGGAGCTGAAAATTCCAAGTCTCTTGCCTTTTTCATGGCTGCCTATAAGGATGAAGGATAAAAAGACTTAACCCAACCCTTGAGAGGATCAACTAACCCCTCCACAAACAACATCACTCTCCTTTCTGAAATGTCATACACCATCACTAAAACCCGCTGAAACTCACTGATGAAGGCCTCCAAATTGCTAGTCTGCTTGAGTTGTGCTAACTCACGGAAATAGGACTCTGGGTCCTTCCTGTCAAACCTCTCTACTAGTCTATCCACAAACTCCTAGTATGAAACAATCTGATCATGATGTAAAGAAACTAATCCATGGTATCACCAGTCATGGGCTATGCAACACTGCAAACTGGATAGCGTCCTCTTAAAACATAGGACGCAAAGAGAGATAAGTATCAAGCTTGTGAATCTAAGCTCTAGCTGTCACTTTACCGCTCCCATCAAAATGAGTTAAGGTTAATTTGCTGGTTGCCTGCTTCAAATCATGGTTTACATGCCTCTACCTTCCATATGTTCTACCTTTAGAGCGCTCCCTCTTCTGGCTCATAAATCTGTCAAAATTCAAATGCTGTTTTACTTTATGTGGTAAAGCATCCCATTCAGCATGTAAAGCCAACACATCATCTGTAAAAGATACTTCCTCCTCAGCACTACCTGCATCTAACTCTGGCCTCAATAAAGTAGGATGTAGAGGCATGTCATCCTTGCCTGTAAGATCAGCTCTAGACCTGTGTGAGCTAACTGAGATACTCCTAGTATTTCTATCTCTGCTACGGTCTCTAGGCAAAGAAATACGCTGAAGAGTGTCAGAAAGATTTTGCAAGACAATCGCCATCTGATGCTGGCCAGCTGCCAACTCCTGCTGGCTATGTGCAATACCCTGAATATTGATCTAACCTCTCTATCCTCGTCATTCTCTGTAGAACCTCAAAATCTCTCTCCCATATTTCCCTATTCCTGTTCACCAGGTGGAGAATTTTTTCCCCTGCGTGTATAATGATATCCCAGAATAAATCTGTCTCCTTGCATTAATAAACCCAATTCCCTGCAGGCTGGCAGGAAACCACTCTGATACCACTGTAAAGAGCCTGACTTATCTCAAGCTCTGAATTCACTGCAACAATTTATTATCTTTGGAATTTGTAATTTCTTTTGTATTTTTGCAGATGTGTTTTCTTTGTATTTTCAAAATAATGTAATTGCAATTTGCAAAAGTCAAATTTAACTCTTAATGCATAACCATAGTCACATCAAGCCTCTCAAAATTCCTTATTAAAATTGAAATGCTACAAACCAAACAAGCAAATGCATATAAAAGAACCTGATTATTTCTTAGCTTCTTCAACACTGACTGCGACTGATAAGGATGGTGGCGGCTGATAGAAATGGTGGCGGCACTGCACTTAATCCACCCGCAATTCGTAATCAGCTAACGACAGTCTATAAGCTGATCACCCATGCTGAACATATATAAACAACAATCAATCTAAACACTCCACAACATGATCTCTAAACATTAGTAGCAACCTGTATTGTTGTCTCAGTCACTTTTGATGCAGATTGGACCACTAAGAAGAACATAAATCATTGGTTCGATTCCTCCAGCTCTAAGTGCCAATGCAAAGAAGAATTACAATTCTCTTGCAAAACTCCAACCCCAAACCCTCGTCTCCAAGTTTGAACAAATTCGCAAGTCTCCCAGTTTTAAAATGCTCAAAAGGTAATGCAAAAGGAGGTTTCGAAATCCCTTTAATGCATCCAATCTTCTCCAAGAAGATGCCGAGCTGAATCTTCATGAAGACTCCTTTCATAATTTAAAGCATCCAAGCTTAAAACATGAAGTTTGAATATTTGAAATAATATATTTAATTAGCTCTCCCTCTAATTCAAAGTCCCAACATAAGATAATAAAACATCCCATGATATTTAATGACTTAGACTTATAAAGTAAGCTCCACATTATAATTAATTAAGTCAAACTTAATTAATTAATAATAATCAATCCAAGCCAATTCAATTGCTCTGCTCTGTCAAGTCAACTTCTCAGACACCCTGCCACAAATGGAAACTAACAAAAATAGACTTACTATAAATAGTAAGCTCTCAACCAGTGACCCCCAAATCAATCCGTTAGCCCACAAGGGTCGCAGTGATGGGCTAACAATGACGTGTCCCGGACACCTGCTAAAATGGGGACATCACATCCCCTCCTCACTCCCATATGTTACTGAACAACAATTATTGTTTACTAAACTTACTCTTTTCATTCAGTCTCTAACAAAAGGAGAGAATTCAAATTTTCAGATTTAATTGCCTTGCTACGTGGATGCCCTGCATCAGACACCCAAGGTAGATTGAAATGTTTCATAAGTGAAACTCATAAACATTTATAAGTTTTTTGCTTATTCTGAATCCATTTCTCTGCCAGATCTACTAGAATATGCTTTGTCAGTTTTCTTTGCAATTTGATATCTCTGCCATCCTTCATCTTTCCTCTCTTTCTTCCTCTTTTCACATAATCCAACTCCCACCAATATGCGCTAGGAAACTTTGGAAAATCACAAGCTCCAATATCATCCTCTTTTGTAAAATAATCAAATTTATGCATTAGCTCTTTCCTTGGGACTGCTCCAACAATTGTCCATCAATTTTCTCTTCTACAACACTATGTTTCTCTTTGTTCATCAATTTTCTCTTCTGCAACACTATGTTCCTCTTTGTTCATGCCTTACAAGAGACAGCGTTTTGCTGCAAAATTTTCCTCTTTTGCATCCACACCAATGTTAGAAAAACAACCAAGGGATTCTTCTTTCCCATCCTGCAACAAACTATTAGTTTCAAAACCTTCAACTTCAACAACCTCTTTTTCTAGCAGGAGATTTTCCACCAAACCACCCTTCACCTGTATATCTTTATCTTCATTTATAACTTCATCTTTCAATAGATTATTTGCTGCATCATTCTCTCCTATACCAATGCTATCATCTTTAAACAAATCAGATTCAACAATGCTCTCACAAAAATCAGATTTTACCTCTTTTTGCTTCTCCACTGGAATTGTCATTTTGCACTTCTGGAATGCAATCAACACTACTGCAACTTGCATGAGCAATCCATAATATTCATTTTTATCCTCTGTGACTAACTCTTCAACTTCATTAATCAAACATTTACCAGTGTTCTTACATATCTTTTCATCATTCCTACTCAAGGGTTTCAATTTGTGTCGAACTCCATCCTTCAACAACGTGTATGTGTTTGCATAACCATTGTGCATTGCCTTCTTCCCAATAACATATGACAAACATTCATTGGCATAATTTCACATAAGACCTCATCATGGTAATCTCCTATCTTAAAATTTAACTAAACATTGTTCACCCACCAAAACTTTTTGATCATCCTACAAACAAACAATCTGATATGGATGTGGATGTCTTCTTTCTAACCGTAACTTGGTTACCATTTCTTCTGAAGCACGATTGTCTGTACTTCCACCATCAATAATGACATTGCATACCTTGTCTTGACATTTGCATCTTGTTCTAAACATGTTCTTTCTTTGAACTGGTTCATTCAACATGACTCTCTTGGTAACTAGCACTTCTCCATTTTCAGCTTCTTCTGATTGTGAAGATTCAGCTTCCTCATTAACATTTGTGACTCTTGCTTTACCTTCTTTTCTTCCTCTTGTGTTTCCATCTTCTGGGCATTCATATGCTGTGTCCTCCACATTTAAAACAAGTTATCTTGTAATTTCCTCTTCCAAATCCTCTACCCGATCTTCCGCTTCCTCTGGAATCCTGTTCACGGGGGTATGACTCGTTATTTCTTTGATTTTTATAGCTGCCATTGTCTTCATTCCTCTGATTTTTCAGATTCGAGTCTTCATCCCAATCTCCATATGATTTCCCCTTTTTCTTTTCATCTTGGCCTCTTCTCTTTTGTTTACTTTCAAATCTTTTGTTTATTTTTTCTTCAAATTTTAGAGCAAATTGGAATTCATCCTCCATGGTATAATTCTCATTACATCCAACTCTTTTTGAATGCTTGCTCTTAGCCCATTGATGTAACGAGCTATCTTCTCCTTGTTTGCTTCAGAATGGCCTGTTCTGATTAGAATTTTGTGAAATTCCTCCATATATTCTCACTATCCTACTTCCTTCTTTCAAGCATTGCATTTTCCTCAACAAATTTAACTCATAATCAATTGGAATAAACTCTCTCTTCATCATTTTCACCATTTTATCCCACTTGCAAATCTTGCTTTTTTCTCTTCTTCCTCTTCCAATTTGTACCTCTTTCCACCAGATTTTAGCATGTCCTTTTTGTTTGGTTTTAACAAACCTCATTTTGTTTGGACCCTCAATTTCTTCAAACTCGAAGTACTCTTCCATATCATATATCAGATATCCAATCTATTTATTCTTTTGGATCCAAGTTTCCATTGAAGAAAGAAACTTCAACCTTCAATCTTTCTCAATCGTCGTCAATGCTTTAACAAGAGGATCATTCAAAGCTGCTCTTTCTGCTTCATCTTTATCATTTTCTTCTTATTCTGAAGTTTCTTCAATCTCATCATCTTCACTTTTAGGTGCTCTCCTCTGAGTAAATCCTCTTCTAATTTCTTCTTGCAGGGCTTCAACCTGGCTACCGAGGGCTCTAAAATTATCAGTATGGGTAACATCTGGAGGATTTCTTTCTCCACTTCTAGCTCCAACTCCACCCCAACCACACGGGGCTCCTCTTGCAAACATTTTTCACAACATCCACAAGCTCGATCCTGGTGCAAAATGCCTCCCTCCGGCGAATCTGTCTACACACTCAGAATCTTCTGACTTTGACACCACTGATGCAGAGACCTGCCACAACCAACACTCCAAACACGCATACAAATCTGAAATATATAACATCAAGAAAGATGAAAATGAACAGCAAACTGATGCACAATTTCATAAATTCTTATTGAAACTCAAATCAAATCTGCATTACAAAATAGAGAGCCTATTGGGTTATTTTACAACATTCCCATCTGATTATGGTCTCTCACAGACCTTCAACAATGGTGTTTATGTCAGCATGTAGTGGCTTTTCAAAAGCCTTCTTACCAAAATCTGGAGTTCTTATTTCAAAAACACTGCCCAGAAAACTAACTCAAAAATTAAAAAACAATACTCTTTAACAAAAAAACTCTCCCCAAAACTACTGCCACCCCCACTCTTTAGAAAACAAGCCTGAAAAAGAAAATTGCAGCACCCCTAAATTGTTACGCAGCCTCTAGAAGGCACCTGAAACAAATTATTAAAAGCTCCCCTCCCCACTCCCATGCGTTACTGAACACAACTCATTGTTTACTAAACTTACTCTTTTTCATTCACTCTCTAACACAAAAAGAGGGAATTTAAATTTTCAAATTTAATTGCCTTGCTACGTGGATGCCCTGCATCAGAACTCCCTGAGATTCAAAACCTGTACCTATTTTAATGGCTTTACAATAAATATACAATTAAGAGGAGAAGTTTATAATCAATTCAATATCCACCTACTATAATTGTTTGCTTTTTAATCTGGACGATTATGAAAATCTCCAAGGAGAACCCAATAATAAATTTCATTAAATAAGCTGAGTAATGAATTGACAAATGCAACGTATTTTACACTAACCAAGCATCAGAAGCATGAAGTAATAATTACTATTCTAATTAGGGAACGTTTTCTAGATGGTAAATTAGTGAAGGAATATGAAAATAATAACAGAATTGGCAAAACTACATAATGTACAAAAGAAAATACATAAAACATAAAATTATTTTATTACTTGTATTCTCCGATATATTCTTATAATACATTGTTGTATATATAGATTTAGAGATATAACCGAAATCTCCAACTACCGAAAAACAAATAACTAAATACATTATTAATGTTCCTTATCCTTCATTCTCCCCCATAATGAACATTGATAAAAAAATGGTCATTGTTCCATCATTTTCCTGCCATAATGAACATTTTGAAGAAAATCTCCAAAATATGTGCTGCAACACTAACTTGACTTAGGGCCTCTCCCTGGCCACCTCAAAAAAATGATGAATCTTCATTCTTCAATCATCAATGCAATCACATTAGGAGTCACTCTTTTGGTGCTCACTCTGATCATGACCATACATGGTCATTTCTTCTCTATTTGCAATTCCCAAAACTCTAGAACTTGCAATCTCAAAATCTGCATCCCACAAATCTGCAATATTGAGGACAAAACAATGTCCAAAGCTATCACCAACAATTTATACAAAATCTCAAATAAACTAACAATGTCATGGTATCAATCATCTTTGTGAAATTTTTACTAGAATTAGTTATACACGTACATATAAATATCCCCTTTGCAATAACAACTGCATCAACATCATTAGAACAAATCATAGATATTGCTTCCTCCCACTTCATTTTCTGTAGTGTCGGTAAACAAAGTTGTCATTGTGTTTGTTCCTTTGAAACTAGCCCTGTTTGCCCGAGGAGCAGTGACAACCGTGCCAACAGTTGGAGAGACTGTTGTGATGTTTACGATCTTCCTCTGTGTTTGAGAGGGGCAACTCCCTCGTATGATGGGGGTATTTGTAGTTTTTTGAGTACTTTTGACCTGAAAGTATGAAAATGAGAAAGACAAAGCTAAAGAGAAAAGATAACAAAATCCTCACGGTCAGATATACAGATACCAACTAAGATTTTACAAAGGATAACGATTACAATGGGTTTTTAACATTGAACATGTTTAGATGTGCAACGACAATGAACAAAGGATGATGAATCTCAACATACGAAGAGATAGACTTTTTCAACACATTCAAACTAAGATACCAAAGCCTGCTTGTATATCATTACATAAATTTCACAAACTATAAATATTTTAATGGATAAATTATGATTCACACAATGAGACAGAAGGATTACCAATTTAACATACGAGAGATTAGTAAATTTAACATACAAGAGATTAGTAATGATAACATAGGACATCCAAAACATACAATTCAAATGCTTCCTTTATTATCTTTACAAAAATTATACAAGTTCATAAACTATTCTGTACAAAGCGTGAACATAGAAGTTTTCCAAAAAAAATTCCAGAGTTTCCTCTCTTCAAAAAGTCTCCTTTACATTACAAATGAGCTTGTATTTATAGGCTCTTTTTGATAACTAACTTGTAGCCACTTATCATAACCACCTAAGTAACCACTTAGGGTAACTACCTGGGATGGTCACTCACTACTTAGGATAACTATCTAAGAGAGTTAAGAGAGTTACTTTGTGTAACTACTTAGAATAACTACCTAAGGTAATCACTTAGCACAACCACCTGTGGTAGTTACTTGAAATAGTTATTTAGAATAACTACTTAGGAAAACTTCCTAAATAAACACTTAGAGTAACTACCTATTTGAAGATATTTACCTAACTTTTATGATGATGGAGCCCAAAAGCTAACTTTAGTTACAATAAGTGGCATAAGTGACAATTTCAAAAAGATATTTTAAGCCCATAACATCAAAATAAAGTCAGGAAACTGGTGCTGTTGAGTTAAGCTCTATGTCTTTTCTCAATCCACGAGTCATTCTTTCACCCACAAAATGCATCCTGACTGCATCTGCTATTCATTGTCTTCTCCTAAGAATATGATGTGTTCTTGAATGACAAGGAGACTTGTATGATGAATGATCAATTCTTTTGCATTTGTCTTCATTGCCACCTTCTGTATCTTGATAATTATCTTTGGAAAAAATATTTTTCATTATGAAATATCCTGCATGTTGCCCACATTCACCTAGGATTCTAGTTTAAAATGATACAAATGTAGTTCTTCTCTTCCACGTCATCTTCGGCTACCCGTACTACATTTCTTAGCCTCATTGCAAGGTTCCTATAAAAATTGTGATTCTCCAGAGTATCACGTCTAGCCTCCTAAACCTCAATGAAATATGGAGGAAAGAGGTACTTCAAAAAGTTGTATAGTAACACTCAGACGACCCTTTTGTCTAGCATTTGAACCTTGCATCTTCATTTTATAATTCTGTTTTGAACATTGAATCCTAAAGACTTTGCGACTTCCACAAGTTATCTCTTTTCAGAGCATTTAGATATAATCTTTGTTCTTCTCTTAACCATGCCCATCTTTTTATTAAACAAATTGTCAAGATACAGCTCATGTGCATTTAAAATAATTTCAAATGCTTCCATTGCAGTTGGCAGCTTTTTCTCTTTTTTGCAACAATACTCTTCCATTAAAACAAACTAGATAACACTACATGACCACAATTTATTGGTATCCCATCAAAATCGTTGACAGAGAACATTCCAAATGCATCTTGTCAAGCAAGTCGCGCGTCATGAATTTTGTGTTTCAAATTCTTGAAACATTTTCTCATATCATGACACCACTTTCCTTCGAAGCATTCCAACAACAGATTGCATTTGTTGGAGTTTCTGAAGCAATTTCAACAAATCCATTTTTTTTGCAAATCTTGCAATCACATTCTATCAGATTGCCCTCGTGCTGTGTCTGTGCTTTCAAACTCGCATATGTTGACGGGTTTCTAAGTCATCTTCATCAGATCCATTTTGTGCACATTCTGCAATCATTTTATTTCATTCCTTGAGATGACGCCTCTTTGAGGCATTCTGACAAACAGTTCAAGTGACATTTTGTCAAACGATTCAGGTGCATTGTCAATGATTCCATATCTCATATGCATGTCTTCTAGAACAATACTAACTTTAATATCTAACAAAAATTCTTATACCAATATGTTTTGATGGATGTTCACATGCTGTCTTCAAAGCTTCTATATTTATGCGGGCAGCAAGGATGATGGCTAAGGTTAATGAATCAACATTACACCTGCCAATTTCATTTGCTTGAAAGTCCCTAAAGCCTTTTCAAATTTTGTGTATGTTTTACGAAATTGCATTCCATGAGAAGATGTCTCTTTGAGGTACACTGAGGTACACTGTCAAAATGAGGAGCTACAACAAGAGCCATTGCTGAGAAGAAGTTTGTTCAAGGCAAGATGCAAGATAGAAGGAAAATGTTGCAAAGTGATCATTGACAATGCTAGTTCAGATAATCTAGCTTTCGAAGAGCTGGTTGACAAGCTGAAGTTGCAGAGATTGAAGCACCCGAAGCCTTATCAGATAGCATGTATAAAGGATGATCATAAGGTACTGGTAAGTGAACAATGTCTAGTTAAATTGAAGATATGATCTTATCATGATGAAGTTCTTTGTGATATTATGCCTATGGATATGTGTCATATCTTGTTGGATAGACCATTGTAGTATGATATTCAAGCTTTGTATGATGGAAGAAAGAATAGGTATACTATTGTTGCAAATGGGATGAAGCAAGTATTTTGCCTTTGATTGAGACTCCTAAGAACGATAATTGTACCAGTGTTAGAGTTTGTTTGGTTGAAGGAAGGAAATTCTTGGATGGCTTGAAGAGTGAAAATATGTGTTGTGCATTGATCCCTAAGAAGTGTGACTTGGTAACAAAAGAAGCTCAACCTAAGGAAATAAAGGAATTGCTGATGGAGTATGAGGACAAAACTTAAGATAAGGTACATAATGGATTGCCGTCTGTGAGAAGTATTACTCATTGCATGGATCTAATCCTAATTGGAGCACGTTTGCCTAATAAAGTAGCACATCAGATGACACCAGCAGAGAATGAGGAGTTGAATAGACAAGGGAAAACATTGTTGAGGAAAGGATTGATTAGAGAAAGCTTGAGCCATTGTGAAGTACCCGTAGTATTAGCACCAAAGAAGAATGGAGAATGGAGAATGTGCACTGATTCTAGAGATATTAATAGGATCACTGTGAAATATAGATCCCCTTTGCCTAGGATGGATGATATAATGGATTGGTTGAGCGAAGCCAGATATTTTACAAAGATAGATATGAAGAGTGGATATCATCAGATCAAAATCAGAGAAGGAGATGAGTGGAAGACTACATTTAAGACAAATGAAACATTGTATGAATGGTTGGTCATGCCTTTTGGATTGAGTAATGCCCTAAGTACTTTCATGAGATTGATGAATGAGGTATTGAAGAAATTCTTGGGTAAGTTTGTGATTGTTTATCTTGACAACATTCTGATTTTCAGTAAGAGTAAGGAAGATCATTTGTTACATTTGAGACAAGTATTGCAGAGATTGAGGGAAGAGAAATTGGTGATAAACATCAAGAAGTGTTCTTTTATGAGGGAAGAGATAGTATATTTGGGTTTTGTGATATCTGTAGAAGGTTTGAAGATGGATCATGAGAAAGTGAAAGCAATTGTTGAGTGGCCTAAACCTGAGAGAGTTGGAGAAGTCAGATAATCTCATGGATTGGCTAGTTTCTACGGAAAGTTCACAAGGAATTTTAGTTTAGTTTGTAATCCTATGACTGAGACAATGAGAGGAGAGAGAAAAGAGTTCAAGTGGACACATGGTGTAGATATAAGTTTTGAGTTGTTGAAACAAAAGGTAACTGAACAACTTGTGTTAGAATTACCATATTTCAATAAAGTAGTTTAAGTGGACTGTGATGCAAGTGGAAATGAAATTGGAGTAGTGTTAAGTCAGGAAGGAAGACCTATTGCTTATTTCGGTGAAAAGTAGAAAGATGATAAAAGAAGATATTCATTTTATGATCAAGAATTCTATGCCATAGTTCAAGCTTTGAAGAAATGGAGACATTAATTGTTGCCTAAGGAATTTGTTTTGTATACCGACCTGATGCTTGCGAAGGCTTTATAAGCTTATGAATTTGTTCTTAAAGGGGAAACTGTCATAAGATTATCTTGTTGTAGCTGAATGCTAAGGATTTTGTAAGAAATTATGATTGTAATCAGGCCTCTATGCTTGGCATGTATGACTGCATGTTGCATATTCATTGTATATGATACTATGATAATAAAGAAGACTGATCTTGCATATCTCTTTGTTGTTACTTGTTTCCGTTGTGTGACTCATGCTGCAAGGATTGGAAAGATCTCTTTGAGCTCCCTCCGCCCTTGACTGCACCATGTCAAATGGGGAGAAAGGAATTCAAAATGTTCAAAAACTTTAGTTGTATCAGATAGGGGGTGTTCTTGACATATTATATTTGTGTTGGTGGTATTACAACATATTGTTTGTTTCCATCAATGAGAAAATGGGAGATTGTTGATCATATGTTGTCATTGATGTCAAAGGAGTATAAAAGAGGAGTCAACATATTGTGAAGAATTTCATTAGTATGTAATTGTATATGCACAACAGTCATAATTACTTACTTTACTTTTGTCATGTTTGTCCCTGAGCATTTGAGTTCCAGATGTACAATGACTAGCTATGATAGTGAAATCACTTGAAGTATGTTTGTATTATCATCTTGCATCTATTCCAGTTGGTAGTGGTGATCCGAGAGTATGATCTATAAGTAATTGTGGTAAGTTACTGAGGTAGCGAGCTTTCTCTGACAACTTGTTATGTTCCACATACCTTCATAATAGAGAGTTATGACCTATGGTTTAGAAGGAGAGTATGTCTACACATGCTGTATCATATTCCAAAGTATTTGGAGTTGATCATTTGTAGAATAAATGTTAGAAGTGACATAATGGTCATTGTGCGAGTTGGCTAACTAGGTTGTTTAGAATTGACGCACTAGAGGTTTGTAACATGTGCTCACCAGAGATAACATGTTGATGACTGTTGGGTCTAGATAAGTCTACATTGGGCAACACATGGCATATCCCTTCTTCTGGAGTACCATACGGGCTATTGGACCTAGCCTATTACACGTTTGGTTAAGGGTTATTCATTTGGCTGACTTGCAGATGCATTTATCTTATTCTAGGTTGACATGTGAATGAAATCATTGTAATTGAATAAGGGTTATTCTTGTGGCCAATTGGCAGATGCATTTATCTTATTCTAGGCCGACACATGAATGTAATAAATGTTGTGATTCATTAATTACACACACACACACACACACACACACACGATCTAGGTTCATTCCTGGGGCGGGTGTGTCAATGTAATTATTCGGTATGTGTTATTATTGATGAGTAGTTGGAGTGATGTAATGCAAAATAGACTCCACTCATTGCAAGGATTTATCATAAGATCATATGCATTGTATATGTAGGGTATTTAGAGAAAAAGCAAGTTGTATACTCAATTGAAGGTCCATAATTTATAACTCTTGTATTCCGGTGGGACTGTTGTCTCACTTGTTGAGTTGGGGTTTAGATCTTGGTGTAGGGGATTGGTGTCTCCAATATGTTGGTGCTTGCATATGCAATTGGGGATTGGTGTCTCTGGTAGGTTGGTGCCTATTTCATATTGTAAGTGATCTATTGTTTTTGTGAGGCTGGATTTTGACACTAAATTCAAACATTTATTCTCATCATGGTTTTTCCCATCCTAGGTTTCCACATATACTTGGTGTTCTTTGTGTGTTGTTTAATTGCTACTTCATTGAGAAGATTTGTAAGTCTTTCTTTGATATTTTAAGGCTGACGCTTGAAGAAGTTTTTAATGGCAACTAATGATTAATTTAGTTGAATTGGGATATATTGTTTCTCAACCCCACTCTCAGTATATTATATGCCCTTCAGAATAAAAATGAAATAGGTGTATTGGAATTATTTTTTCAAACAAATTCAAACTACATGTGTATAGCTAACTCTACATTCTTATTTCATATAAAATAGAATGCATGATAAATAACCACAAAATGGACATGTTAAAATTCTTTAAAAATATTTAATAAAATCATTTTATTTGATATAAAAATTGATTCTAAAACCTTTCTAAGCAACATAAGCCTATTTGATAAAGCATTCATACATTACAAATAGTTTTGATATTTAAACAACATAAGCCTATTTGATAAAACAATCATCATGCTATGATTTTAAATGCTTCATATTAATAAAGAATATATACATATCTTCTTAATAAAATTCCTTAAGGAAATTTAGAGTTCATAAAATAAAGAATCAACTAAAACACTTAACCTAATAGATAGAATCAAAGGTGCAACACACACAAGAGTAAAAATCTATAAAATCAAGTTAGAAAGAACTATTACAAATACAAAATAATAATGGATTAGATGGGGGTACCATCAACAATAGAATGTTAGTGTAAGTAATAATTTCAAATTTCAAATTAGGAAACAAATATAAAATAAATCTTCCTATCCTAAACTATCACAAATCTTAGGTAGAATAGAAAAATGGAGTCATAACTGGGCACAATTAAACATAGATTACCATAAAACTCAATTATAAATTATTTTTTCTCCATGATTGAATTGTGACTGTGTTAAAATTGGATGATTTATTTTTGTAATATTTATACTTTGAACACTTCATTCGAAGTGTAATATTGCACATAATAATTTAAGTTAATTAGAGTCTTTATTAGTTTTCATTCTTATGTCTAGATTGCTTCCCTTTTAGGAGATTAGTTTCTTTAGGTGTCCTAGTATTTGCACGAAGTTGTATGCTGCTTTTCTATTTGACGTATAGCTCTCCTATGCATTAAATATTTATAGGCACCTAAATGAGAGTCCATGTTGTAGGCACCTAAATGGCGCTGAGTTCAAATCTTCTTATATATCCAACTATTGTCTTTTCATTTAGTGTTTGTTTACTTTCATCTATGAGCATGCGTGGCTTGACTCACATAGCTCAAGCAGTATAAAACTTCTATCTAGAAGATTTTAGTAGTTGTTTAGGTGTCTTAGTATATTTGTACATTTTATTGAAGTTGATTAATAATAGCATATCCAATTATTGTCTTTTCATTTCGTGTTTGTTTACTTGCATCTATGAGCACGTGTGGCTTGACTCACGTAGCTCAAGCAATACCAAACTTTTATCTAGAAGATTTTAGTAGTTGTTGGGCATTTTGACATACAAACCATGCTAGGAGATGGCTACATGGAGCATTGACATATTATAGATTACTAAGATGTAGCACAAAAGGCTCTTGGCTAATTGTTACGAACACATCATAAAAATAAACTAAATAAAAGATATTATTTAAAGCTAGACATAACATTAAAATAATAATCAATTGACTAAAGCAATGCACTATAAATATGACTAAAATAAATTGCATACAATAAAACACATGTACTTATAATTCTTAATCAAAGACATATACCATATATGCATGTATCATAATACAAAGAAGAGACAATATATTGATGATGGAATGCCATAACAAAATGACTTCAAATGCTTTGGAGGGTTGAGTGTCATGCACATAACACATAGAAACATGATAACCATAGTACCAATGAAGGTGCATTGCATTTATTGGTTCTTTTAAAGGTGTAACATCCATAGAATATAGGCCTTAAGCACACGAGTCATAAACCAATGATAGTATGTAAGGACCCAACCAATTATGGCTAAATTTACGCTTTTGATCAAGATGCACATTTATGTTTCTTTGGTTATCATACAAAGAATGAGATCACCTAGTTTGAAAGTATGAGAAAGGACATCTTGATTATAGTGTTTTGATAGAGGTTTATTGGTAATCTTGAAGGTGCTCAAGGGCCTTTAATTGGCGCTCATCGAGAAACTCAAGTTGATATAGACATTTTGTGTGGTAAGTCTCATCATCAATCAAACCTTTAAGTAAAACTCACAAAGACAAAACTTCTATCTCTAAAGGCATAATAGCATTAGTGACATACACAAGGTTATCTGGGGTTGTGCTAGTAGTCATATAAACACTTGTACAATAGGCCCATAACACATAAGTTAATTGAGTATGCCAATATTTATTGTGCTTGTTAACTATTTTTTGAATGATCTTCTCAATAGTCTTATCAGATGCTTTAGATTGGCCGTTTGATTAAGCTTAGTATGGTTAATAAAATTGATGTTGAATAGGGAACTTCTTTAATAATTTCTTCACCTCCTTGCTCTTGAATGATGTACATTAACAAAAAAAGAGTAGAAGGCATCCCAAAATGGGAAATATTGTTGTTTAAAAGAAAACTAAATATTGCTTTAACTTTAATAGATAGAAGCAAAAGAGCTTCTGCCCACTTCTCAAAGTAATATGTAGTTATTACAATAGAGAGAGTTATCATAACTTCTTCTATTGCCAAAAAAGTTCACAAAAATACATCAAACATTGAGAAGGAAAAATTCCCTTCTAAAGACAAAAGGAAAGAAATGAAGCTTGAAATCTAAGAAATAAAATACATTGATGAGTTAAGCAATTAGAAAAACCAAGAAAATCATCAATAAATAAAGAAGAAAAGAAAATAAAGGCCTAAAATTTAAAAGGAAAAAGTTAGAAAGAACATTGGCGAGTGGCAAGATTAAAAGTTCACAAAATATTTTCTCTCAACAAGGTTAACAAAATAACCCAAATCACTAATGAAAATATTAAGGTACATGGAGCATTAATAGTTTACATAGGATTGTTCAAGAAATTAATGAAGCCCTTTATATATCAATTAAGGAAATTTCACGACAATTGAACTCTAGTGAATTTAGATCTAAAAGAAGGGTTTATGAGCGAAGAAGGAGCAAAAATCATCAAAAGCAACACAAAAATTCAAGGCAGTGCTAGCACCAAATAGCGAAAAAATAGTAAGTTAACCTCCTATGTCCTTTCTAATTATGGTTTTCAAGCATTTACATCATTCTCATACCCGAATAGTTTAAAAAGATACAGGGAGGTGCTGCCAAATGTTTTCTAGAATTTTTGTTGAATTGCCTCTTTCCAAAAATGAAATGAAGTATAAATATATTGGGTATGAATAATTAACAAGCCTTTATAGAAAATTTCAAAAAGTAGGAGATGCTAACTTGGGGCACAT
This sequence comes from Thuja plicata, assembly GCA_018584345.1. NCBI lineage: Eukaryota > Viridiplantae > Streptophyta > Pinopsida > Cupressales > Cupressaceae > Thuja > Thuja plicata. The sequence goes on along the minus strand of MU228471.1, from coordinate 3,392,373 downwards.
AAAATTGGAAGAGTTATACGTCGAATTAAAAACTTGAATAAACACCCCATAACACACAGAATAGTAGACAGTGGCCTCCTAGAAACAATTGCATTTTCAATCTCCATCCAGTGCACTGACCTAGTATTAGAATGTGTTGATAATTACAACCCCCAAACCTAGGATATTGGGATTGTTGAACACTTCTAGATGTTTATAAGGGGGTGAATTAGTATATACTTAAAATAGTAACTTTATTACTAAAATATTCATTCATATAACTCATGTGTAGAATTAAAAAACAGAAACAAAAAAGAAACACACAACACCATAATTCAACATGGAAAGCCCAAAATGGGAAAAACCTCGCTGAGAATAACACTCACCATGTGATAAACTAATTACAAATGTTTTGGCCAAAGGCCAAGGAGATCATTGCTCCTAAATAGGACTTGTAGACTAAGGCACACTACCCTAGGGAAACATAAAATAACTTACAAACCTTTGAGGGTCACTTTCTTAGGGAAATGTACAAAGATACTAATCACAATTATTTATGTTTGAACTAAGTACAAATGAATTCCTCTGCAATGTTGATTATTGTTTATTTTTTATACATCAATTATTGATTTCATCTATGTAAATTTTCACATCCACTCTTCTGAAATTCACTATATATCATGCACTATCATACACATCTCAAGTACTCATCTCCAAAGCATCTATGCCTATATATCCAACACTTCTCAAAATAACATCCATTAGGTTTTCCTAATAGGATGTAGTATGTAAACCATGAATAGTCAACTCCAATCATCATCTCCAATGTAATCAAAGGGTAAGATAAAAGTGTAAAGCACATAGTGAGTCGAAATACCCTCCATAAGATCCACAATTATCACCATAATCATTGCATGCCACCTCAAGGATCAAAACATCTTTAGTTGGCCACAAAGAGAGAAGTTGCAAATCAATGTGGGTCAAACAATTAGAAAATGAAGTGTAGAGCCCCAAAACTACTATGGATTCTCAATATAACAATACTTGATCGCCACATAAACATATCAACCAACCACATCACCAAAAAAACTGAGAGTAGAGGAATGCAAAACATTCCTACAAGTAGGTACATTATTTCAAACAAACTGATGCTCATATTATTATATCTTTTTCCGTGGAGAAAATTAAAACATGAGAACTAATATGTATCACCTTTGGACATCTTTCAACATTATATTCCAACTGCAAGATAAAATATATCAATTTATACCAAAATATGGAGCAAAAAGCAAAAGTCAATATGATAGATTGTTCACCAAAACAATCATTATGTGTAGATAACCAAAACATATCTCCAAAAATCTAGAAACAATTTGAGAACACCGAATATACCTCATAAATGCTTCTGAGACAATCTCTACTTATCTATGATATCATATATGTACATTGTTGATATTATACTGCTCTAGAATACACATGGACATTGCAAAACACAACTCTTAGACACTATATGTCTTCTAGAGACTAACTATGAAATGTTTGACATCAATGACAATAATTTTTTTTATGTACAACAATATCCCCCTTATTTCATTGATGGAAATATTTTTGGACCTTCGCAATACCAAAATACTCCTCCCATTTTGACATCAAGGACACAGGGCGTCTTCAATAATACTATACAAGGTTTGAAGTGTCATACATTACTCCCCCTCAGACTAAAACAACATATCAACAATACCTTATTTTACACGTATACATGTATCTCTACAACACATATTATCAGAAAAATAAATAGTAATAAAATCATACACACATGAACACTAGATTTGCGTGGAAAACCCAATGTTGGAAAAACTACAGTGAGAATCTTACTCGCTATATAAAATAATTGATTACAGAGCTTTCGGCCAAAAGCCAAGGAACTCATTGTATTGATGTTTTAGGAACACTACCAAGGAGCTCACTATTCCAAAGAGAACTTTCACAAAAAATATAGATCTTCAGAATGCTACTTAGAGAGAATATTGCTTTCTAGCAGATAAATAAAATATGAAAAGATCTAGGATCCCCTGATTAGCTTATGTAACCTTTCTATTTGATTCAGCAATATGCACTTTCGCTCTTGCTTTTTTGTATTACTCAATATTCACATTTGATCCACATGTACTTCACAATAACCTCACATACTCTCTTGATTTTCTCATCCATTTTATCATACATATATAGAAGCTGTCCATCAAAAACATTATCAAGGTTGATCTTGAGAAATATAAGCAATATTAGTACATAATCAACCATTATGAGAAAAATATTCAATCTAGTCCATACCAAGAGATAAAGGGGACCCAAACTAATCTTAATAACTATTCCCAAAATCATATGAACACAGTACACACATCACATCAACCTCCAAAGCTAGTCCTGAAGAAAACGTGTAGAAAGACACTATTTAATGTTAGAGTAATTATATTTTACACTTATTAATTAAATCACTTCGGTTTAATTAATTAAGTTATTTATTACTCTATTTTCTTAAGCTATCTCTTAGGTGCATTATAATTAATATCTTTATTAATTA
>MU228471.1:3372445-3389763 GCA_018584345.1 Thuja plicata | reverse complement strand
GGTTGAACCTTGTAAATCTTTTTTTCAATTAACTCGGATCATAATTTTGCTCTCATTTTTGAGTAACTTCTGAGTTCTGCCTTTTGCTTCTTTCTGCTTCTCTCCTGTAACAGGTTATTTGCATGCAAATATTCTTGGCGTTTTGTGGATTTGTATCTCTCAAATCCTACATTTAACATGTTGCTAGTTGGTTCCAACATATTCTCTAAAGAACATAATGTCATTCAAAGCTCAATACACCATGACAAAATCACCCTTAAACCTATTAACTCTTTCCTTATCCTATATATAGTCCAATAAGATTCAAATTTAGTCACCACAAATAGATGAGTTGAACAAAAGCCTACACAAGCAATAGTATAAAACTTGTGACAATAAGATTTGAATTGCAAAGTAATCCAACAAAATAAATCTGAACCGAAATAATGCACAAACTATCAAACAATGTTCACCAAACTACACAACTTGAAATCCCAATGGAGAACATTCTTTGAGCCTCTTCAATCCATCCCTAACAACTAGCCTCTCTATCAATAAACAACACATTATAACTTCTTCAAACAAACAATTGAGAACTTATAAGAATGATAGTAAAATGCTCACAATGCAAAGTATTTATAACCATAATAACATGTATCCATCACCCATAAGTTCTTCAAATATCTTTCCTACATATTCTATCTTGAAAAAACTCCATCTTCTAGATGCACCTCATACTATCTTAGAATCAAAACATGAACAATCAATTGCAAACACTCATTGTCTTTCAAGCATTCATCCTAGAAAATCAATTATCAAATACTCTTTTTGCAAATTATCCTTCAAATCGTCTTCATCAATCAATACACCTCAACTTCACAATCTTAACAAATCCTCAACCTCAAAAATTTCACAATCTTAGTAACGTCACAATCTCAACAACTCCTCAACCTCAAGAAGTAGTCACGAATGCCACCAGTAGTTGTCAACAATGAATTCATAGAGTATATAATTCTAGAAGTCTCCCCCTTTGTCATTGATGACAACACCACTTATAAACATGTTTTTATTCTCCCCCTTTGACATTAAGGACAAAGGGTGCATTCACCCTTTCAATTTACAACCAACAACCACAATTTGTAGCTAAAAATATTTTTGTTCTAAAAAACTCCCTTTGTCATGGAAACCAATTTCCTTCATTCCTTTTTTGTAGTCATACCACCTGTATGGCTTCCCCTGAGAGAAACCACAACATAAATCTAGGAGACAAAATATTGTCGATGATTATTCTCCCCCTAGAAAGGTGCGCTCCTCTTACACATCTAGTTTGAAAAATGAGGGTTAATTGATGACATGTAACTGATTGAATGCTTGAAGATGTTAAGTTGATCACCAAAATGCAGAAAGATAATGCAATACATTAAATCAGTTAATGGATTGTATTTTCATTGATGTCAACTTGATATAATCTAATCGGTTATATTCAAAAGTGTCAAAGACTTCAGAGAATCAGAGAGATAAAGATTATGCTTTCAGTAATGCATAAAATACCAGCATTCACTAAGTGACTACAAACACCGATGGCTAGTGGAACCTGACAGACAGAGAAAACCGAAAGCTAAGTCATAGCGATGTTCGAGCAAGAAAACTGACAAGCATTACCGACGAGCAGAATCACAAGCATTACCGACGGCCAGAATTATAGTGTTAACCGATGGACAGACAACCATGAAGGAAAGACAAACCTGATAGACAGACAATACTGACGGAGAAGCCCGAGGAGAACTAAAGTGTTGACTGAAGCTATCAAAGAGTTAAAACAACAAAATTAACTAAAGTTCATAAATGACAAAATACTTAGCTGACAGAGCTAAAGATAGACTTAACTGGTTGTTGACATTATTTTAATCGATAAGTTAAAGCCAGAGATAAGTAAAAGATTTAAAGTTGTTTTATCCAGTTGGCAAGAAGATTTCTCCAAGATAAAATAGGATTTATGCTTTAAATCAAGATTGGCTAAGATTGTGGGTCACGCCAAGAAGAAGAAAATCAAGAAGTAAGAAATGGTGATATAATGTCTATAAAGAGACAATCTAATTCATTGTGAATTAAGGAGAGTAAATGAAAAAGAAGGATGCTGAAGAGAAACTGATGAAGAACAACTTCATACAGTCCTGATCAATCAAGCTGAGGAAAGAGCTAAAGATTTCTGCGGACACTGAGCAACAAAGAAGCACAACATCACCGAGAAGAAAGAAGTGGAGGAAAGGTATTGAAAAGAAATATTGATCAGAAAGGTAAAATGAGCTTACAATATATCTGAAAATCTGCAAGTCTAAGTTGTATGTGTGAACAGATCATTTACTGTTTCAATTTAACCATTGATTCAGAAAGTCTCTTAACCGAGCAGGACTTTACAATCTTTTCTATATTGAGATATATCCCAAGGAGTATCAAAAAGTTTGATCATGAAGATAACATGAGATGCTAGATACCATTTGACAAACTACACTGAGTTTGGTCATAGAAGGTAGCATAAAGATGCCCGATATCAAGTGAAAAACTATTCTATTTAAATCCTCTAACAAAATCAAACCTAACTGTGTGTTTGTAACCTTTAACAGGGTTGGCTCTTCATCGAGCTCACTTCAGAAGAGTGAAAATTTTGGGTTACCGGTCCCAAATGGTTTTTCCTTTAACAGGGTTTCCACGTTAAAAATCCATGTGTCAATGTGTTTATGAGTCATTAATTTAGTGTTTTGCATTACACATAACTAATATGGATTGGTTGGTATACACTAAGCAATTTACTATTTTTCGGTAAATGAAAGATTGCTATTTGGTAAACATTAAGAAAAAGGTTTAACAATGAACTCTGATGAATAGTTATTTGATAAGTTTATTTGAAGGCATACATCTTGTAGGACTTGGTGGTACCCTAAATTTTGAGAATTTATAAGTCCCAATCCATTATCAAGAAGCATGTTTCTCCATACTAAAAAAAATCAAAGGAAGGAAGCTTTATGACACAAATAAATAGAACTAACTAATCGAAACCTTTAGAAAATATTGGAATTTAGACCTTCTACAAAGATGATACTGATAGAGGCTAAAGATGGTCAAATTTTAAAAATCTAAAAATGACCCAGTCCGGGAAATGAATTTTCCTATCTCCAGCATAAATATTAGTTTTTCACGAGGTGTTTTGAATTTTCTACCAAATCCAAATCCGAAAGTTAGGTAGTTATTTTTTAGTTAGTTTATTGTTTTTTAAAAATAATTTGTAATAAGGGTTGTGTCTTTTCACCCTAAAGAGGTGTGAAAGCCACTCAAACACATATAAATACATAATGTAAAATGTAAAGAGAAGACAATGCAATATAATACAATTTCACATATTTGGATAATTTTTAATCAACAAGTGTAACATGGACCTGGATGTACTATTTTTTTAAAATCAATAAAGATAAGTGTTTTTTCTTTCACATGTGTAATAGTTTTATTATCATTTTACGATTAGTCCCTCAGAAAAATCAATAAAGCTTCTTCAAAGTGACAGTTTAATGTGCATACTTCCTGATCTGGTTCATAGTCTTTATTATCAATTGGTTTTTCTCATTTTGCACGGTTAAATTATGTTGATTGAGGCCTCAGTCAATTGGTCTGTCATTTGAGAAGTAATATCCTTTTGAAATATCTCTGAACTTGTTCAAGGTTGCATGTTCATTTCATACCACCTTTGGAGTGATAAGTTTTCTTGTAAAACTGTCTTTGAGGTTGAACATAAGATTGGAATAATTTTGACTCTATTGCCCATGATAGAATAAGGCACTAGTCTAATCGTTATTTGGATTATAGTTATTCAGTTCATTGTTTATAGTTTTGTGATATCTTATCTATATGTTCATTTAAATTTACATGCATATTTACTAAACATTCTTTCAATTACTCAAAGTATTTCAGTTTATAGTTTATGATATATTAATTTTAGTTAGATTTCTTTCAAGTGCCTTGCCATACTTGAGAGAGAGGGTTTGAGGTGTATTCTATCTACTATAAAAATCCTTAAGACTTGAACGATAATTTTAAGGTATAGGCCTACCAGCCTTGGTTCTGCAGAGCCAGAATTGCAGAGGATTCAACCTTGCATTGGTTGAATCTTTTTAGTTGGCCAAATCACTTGGGTTTCCCAGCATTGGATTGGCAAGTCCATAGGAAATCCAATCTGTTGATTTGAGCACCAACAAGACTGAAGATAACTAGAGGCTTAATATTGTGGTACTAAGTTTTTGGGTTGATTAATTGGAATATTTTTGAGGCCACTGATTCAGCCCCCCTCTCAATTATTTCTAACAAATTGGTATCAGAGCTTGTGTGCTTAGAAAGGGAGTTTAACAACTGAAGCAAAAGATCACAAGATGAAAAAGCGAGATGTGCCCAAGTTGAATAAAGACAAATTTGCATCATGACAAAGAAGAATAAGACTCCACCTATTAGGTATTGGTAATGATGTTACTCAACACCTTGATACTGAATATGTTTTTCCTACAGGGTCTCACACTCTTGAGCAATTGAGAGAAAAATATGAGCATAATTGCATGATGATAGAACTTGCTTCCTCACTCTCCGATGCTGAGTTTGAAGATGTCAAAACTGCACCTTTGCAAAACAAATGTGGGATAAATTAAAGCTAGTACATGGAGGAGATGCTAATGTACTAAGAGCCAAGGCAAAAAGCCTAAGAGGGAGGTTTGATGACCTAAGGATGAAAGAAGGAGAAAATATCATTCAATATAGCTATAGAATCAAAGAGGTAGTCAATGCTATCCGAGGAGTTGAAGGTGTACTTGAAGAAGAGACTGTGGTAAGTAAAATCCTAAGAACCTTACTGTCTATATATGCTATTAGAGTATCTTCTATATAAGAAATGAGAGCAGTTGCAAACAATACAATTACTCTAGATAGTCTGATTGGTAGAATGATGTCATTTGAGATGAATAACTTTGATAATAGTGTCTTACCATCTATAGAGTCTACATTCAAATCTTCTTTTAAAATAAGTAAGTCAAGTCATAGACACACTATTAGAAATGATAGTGAAAGTGTAAATGAGGATCAAGGTCTTTATGAGATTGAAACACTAATGGAAAGAAGATTGCAAAGAGGCAAAGGGAGATACAAAGGTAAACTACCACTTGTATGTTTTAATTTTAAAGAGGTTGGACACTTTGTTGCAAGATGTCCTAACAGAAGAAAAGATGACAGAAGTAATGATAGAACATATGAAAAGAAGTTTGACCGAGGTGATAATAGAGATTACTAAAGAAATCAACAATCTGACATAAGAGATACCTGAGACTACAAGGACAAAGTAAAGAAAGCTAGTTACCTAGCTGAGAATAGAGTTGATGATACTAACACCGAATCTGAAGAAGACATTGAGATGGTATTTGTAGCCATGAAGGATGATTCAGATGATGAAGAAGAAAGGTATATAGAGACTGCATTCATATCTAAGGTTAGTAAGAATGATGTCTGGATTATAGATAGTGGCTGCACTCACCACATGACCGGTGATAAACAAAATTTTGAAACTTTTGAATACTATAATGGTGGATCAGTAAGAATGGGTAACGACACACATTGTCTAGTTGAAGGTAAAGGAACCATAATGTTGAATAACCTGATCAAATGTGAAAATTATTACTAGGTAAAAGGACTAAATTACAATCTATTGTGTTTCACATCTGAATAATATAGGCTACCGAGTAGCATTTGAGAATAAGAAGGCAAAGATCTTCAATGAATCAGGAAGGTTGATCAGAACTGGTGAACAGACAAAAGGTAACCTTTTCTATCTTGATGTTTTAACACCACTTGTTTAATGGCTAGAAATGAAGACATATGGTTGTGGCATAAATATTATGTCATGTGAATTTTGACAACATGATAAAGATAAGAAATGAAAGAAAAGTTAGAGGCTTACCGAGCATGTCAAAGCCTGAGCATATCATGTGCAAGAATTGTCAAAAAGGTAAGATGACAAAGTCTAGTTTCAAGAGTAAATCCCATATATCTAATACAATTCTAGAATTAGTCCATACTGATCTATGTGGATCGACGAGGACAAATAGTTACTATGGAGATAGGTATTTCATTCTCTTTGTAGATGATTATTCTCGAATGATGACAATTATGTTCTTAAAAGATAAATTAGAAGCATTAAAGATGTTTAAATGGTATAAGGCTATGGTAGAAAAACAAAGTGGTAAGGAATTGAAATGATTAAGGTCAGATAGAGGAGGGGAATTTATTTCAGATGAATTCACTAATTTTTGTAATGAGCATGGAATTAAAAGACATGTTTCTGCACTGAGAACACCAAAACAAAATTGAATTGCTGAGAGGAGAAACAAATCAATTATTGACTGTGCAAGAACACTGATGATTGAGAAAAGCATCACTCAAAATTTCTGGAGGGAAGCTGTCAGTACTGCTGTCTACACATTGAACAAAGTATAATTGAAGAAGGACACAAAGAAGACACCCTATGAACTTCAGTATGGTTACACACCCAATGTAAGTTACTTTAGAATTTTTGGTAGTCAATGTTATATTTTGAAAGATGATAGAAATGGAAAGCTTGAATCCAAAAGTGATGAAGGTATCTTTCTAGGGTATTCCACCAAAAGTAAGGCTTATAAATGTCTTAACAAGTCATCTAACAAGATCATTGAAACTGCAAATGTAAGAATAGATGAATTTGCATAAAATAATGATAAGGAAAGAAGAAAAGAACCAATTTAGACTACAACAGGTTTATTTACACTGAATAACCTGACACTCTACCCGAGCAACAGTGTATCACTCCTGAGCAACATAACATTGCACCTAAGTATCAGGCTGCAATTACTAAAAATCAGGACAATACTCAAGATGATGTACCGAGCGATGGAGATCATAATGAAGGTCAAGATGATAATTAGAATGATGGACAAAGAGCTGAACCAAAACATTCCGAGTATGTTAGAAGACATCATCCACATAATCAGATCATAGGAGACAAGAAGGCTAGAATGAGGACAAGAAGTAAGTCACTAAACACTAGATGTTTACTTTTTGATTTTGATCCTAAATCTATTAATACTGCACTTGAAAATGAGGAATGGGTTAGTGCTATGAACAAAGAAATAGAACATATTGAGAAGAATAATACATGGACACTAGTACCGAGACTTGATGACAAGAATGTCATCGGTAGCAAATGGATATTCAGAAACAAGCTGAATGAGAATGGAGAAGTCACAAGAAATAAAACAAGATTAGTATGCAAGGGGTATACAAAAGAAGAAGGTATTGATTATGGTGAAACATTTTCACCCGTTTCTAGACTAGAAGGAGTTAGAATTATTCTTGCTTATGCTGCATTCAAAGGATTCAAGGTATACCAGATGGATGTCAAATTTGCATTCCTAAATGGAATATTGGAAGAAGAGGTATACATTGAACAACCATAAGGGTTTGTTGATCCAGACAAGAGAAACATGGTATGTAGACTACATAAAGCCTTGTATGGATTGAAACAAGCACCGAGAGCCTGATATGAAAGACTTCACTCTTATCTCATTAGCATTGAATTTGTAAGACCAAGTGAAAATAACAATCTGTACTTAAAAGAAGATACCGATGGTAATATTTTGATTTCTGAAATATTTGTTGATGATATCATTTTTGGGGGAAATGAAATGCTATGCAAATCCTTTGCTAATGAAATGAGCAAAGAGTTTGAAATGTCTATGTTTGGGGAGATCAAATTCTTTCTTGGTCTACAAATTCTTCAACAAGATGCAGACATATATATCACCCAGTCCATATACATCAAGGAAGTGCTGAAGATATTCAAGATGTAAAATTCCAAACTAGTTGGAACACCTATGACTACTAGATGTAAGCTTACAAAGGAAGACAAATCAAATGAGGTAAATCAGACCATGTACAGATCAATGATTGGAAAACTAATGTATGTTATTCATACTAGACCAAATATTGCACATGCAGTTGGAATAGTTGCAATATTATCTACTAATGCCAAAGAATCACATATGACTGCTGTCAAGAGAATTATGAGATATCTAAAGAACACCGAGAACTATGGCTTATGGTATAAAAGAGAAGGAAAATTTGAGCTACAAGTCTATACAGATGTTTATTGGGCTGGAAACATCTATGACCAAAAGAGAACAACTGGAGGAGCATTCTTCATGGGTGATAGACTTGTCACATGGATCAATAAGAAGCAAGGATGCATCTCTTAGTCTACTATAGAAGCAGAATATGTGGTTGCTACTACAAATTGCTCCAATATTGTATGGATCAAAAAATTGCTGGAAGGTATGAATATGAAGATTCTTGAACCAATGATTATCTACTATGATAATACCAGTGTAATTAACATTTCTAAGAATCCAGTCATGCATGCTAAGACTAAACATATTGCAATCAAGTATCACTATTTAAGAGAACAAGTGCAAGAAAAAGAAGTGATACTGGAATATGTTCAATGAAAGGAACAATTAGCTGACATCTTTACCAAGCCATTTCTGAAAGATACATTTGAGTACCTGAGACAAAGACTAGGGGTCCAACCCTTGTCTATCAGTTAGTAAGCTGACTAGGAGGCTGCATCAACCTATACACAAATAAGGAGATCATTCATGTTGATGCAAGCACAAAGATGGATTGCAATGATATATATGTACACAAAAAGGTACAAATCTACACCGAACACCAGAGACAATGTATTGTTAATGGATAGGGAAATTCAAGGAGTATATTATAAAAAGGATGGAAGATGATATGAAAGAATTGTTTGGCACTGTTGTCAAAGGGAGAGATTATCTCATTATCAAGAATTATAAGGGAGAGATTATCTTTAGGAATCAAAAGGGAGAGAGATTATCTCATTATCAAAAAAATATTATATCATTATCCATTCATTATCCATGGAGAGAAGTTCCTGAGAATTCAAAGGGAGAGTTAATCATTATCCAAAGGGAGAGATTGATTACATATGAAATATCCATCTAAGGGAGTGAAGTAACAAAAGGGAGAGAATACATACTAAGGGAGAGATTGTTGTCAAAGGAAAAATAGATGATCAAGAAGAGGAACAGTCAAGGCATAAAACATATCAGAAACAGAGACAAAAGCTTCTACAACTATCCAGTAAAGGGATTGAATATTGAACACACTCTGCAAGAAGAAAATCTAAGCTATACGAGCTTATCGAGAGCCAGACATTTGTATTAGTTATAATAAGAGAGATTGATGAGCTTCAACTGTTATATTTCATATTGTATTAGTAATAATATAGTGTGATAATGTAGTGTGTTGTCATCAATGCCAAAGGGAGAGATTGATGACATGTAACTGATTGAATGATTGAAGATGTTAAGTTGATCACCGAAATGTAGAAATAATGCAAGACATTAAATCAGTTAGTGGATTGTATTGTCATTGATGTCAACCTGATATAATCTAATCAATTATATTCAAAGTTTCAAAGACTTTAGAGAATCAGAGAGATAAAGATTATGCTTTCAGTAATGCATAAAAGACCAACATTCACTAAGTGACTAGAAACAATGACGGATAGTGGAACCCGACAGACAGAGAAAACTGAAAGCTAAGTCACAGTGATGCCTGAGCAAGAAAATTGACAAGCATTACCAACAAGAAGAATCACAAGCATTAGCGACGACTAGAATTACAGTGTTAACCGACAGACAACCCCGAAGGACAAACAACCTCGACGGACATACAACACCAATGGAGAAACCCAAGGAGAACTAAAGTGTTGACCGAAGCTATCAAAGAGTTAAAACACCAAAATTAACTGAAGTTCAGAAATGACAAAATACTTAGCTAGCAGAGCTAAAGATAGACTTTACTAGTTGTTGACATTGTTTTAATCGAAAAGTTAAAGCCAGAGATAAGTAAAATATTTAAAGCTATTTTATCCAGTTGGCAAGAAGATTTCTACGAGATAAAATAGGAGTTATGCTTTAAATCAATATTGGCTAAGATTGCGGATCATGCCAAGAACAAGAAAATCAAGAAGTAAGAAATGGTGATATCATGTCTATAAAGAGACAATCTAATTCATTGTGAATTAAGGGGAGTGAATGAAAAAGAAGGATGCTAAAGAGAAAATGATGAAGAACAAATTCATACAGTCCTGATAAATCAAGCTAAGGAAAGAGCTAAAGATTTCTGTAGACACCGAGCAACAGAGAAGCACAACATCACTAAGCAGGAAGAAGTGGAGCAAAGGTATTGAAAAGACATATTGATCAAAAAGGTAAAATGAGCTTACAATAGATCTAAAAGTCTGCAAGTCTAAGTTGTATGTGTGAACAGATCATTTACTATTTCAGTTTAACCATTGATTCAGAAAGTCTCTTAATTAAGCAGGACTTAATAATCCTTTCTATATTGAGATACATCCCAAGGAGTATCAAAAAGTTTGATCATGAAGATAGCATGAGATGTCGAATACCATTTGACAAAATACACTAGGTTTGGTCATAGAAGGTAGCATAGAGATGCCCGATATCAAGTGACAAACTATTCTATTTAAATCCTCTAACAAGGTCACACCTAACCGTGTGTTTGTAACCTTTAACAAGGTTGGCTCTTCACCGAGCTCACTTCAGAAGAGTGAAAATTTTGGGTTACCGATCCCAAGTGGTTTTTCCCTTAATAGGGTTTCCACATTAAAAATCCATGTGTCAATGTGTTTATGAGTCATTACTTTAGTATTTTGCATTACACATAACTAATATGGATTAATCGGTATACACTAAGAAATTTACTATTTTTCAGTAAATGAAAGACTTCTATTCGGTAAACATTAAGAAAAAGGTTTAACAGTGAACTCCGAGTAGTAGTTATTTGATAAGTTTATTTGAAGGCATACATCTTGTAGGACTAAAGATAACTAGAGGCTTAATATTGTGGTACTAAGTTTTTGGGTTGATTTATTAGAATATTTTTGAGGCCACTGATTCACCCCCCCTCTCAGTTATTTCTAACATTAATAACCCCTAGTTTCTATCTAAGATACTCAAAAGTATCCTTAGCCAAAATTATATTGAAAATATATGCAATTTGTTCTTTGGTAGGCACATACTCGAACTTGACTTCCTTCTCAGCAAATTTCTCCCTTAAAAAGTGATAACCTATATAAATATGCTTTGTCTTTGAGTGTATCACCAAATTATTTGAAATATTAATGAGACTTGTATTGTAACACATTATAAGAATAACATCATCAATAATTAACTTCACATACTTAATAGTCTACTTTATCCTAATGATCCAAGTGTAACATGATGCTTTTGTATTATACTCTACTTTTTGGTAGATATTGAAATTGGATCTTGCTTAATGCTTGTCCAAGAAACCAGTCTGTCTCCCAAAAAGAATGCAACACCACTTGTACTTTTTTTTTTTTTAATCATTAGTACATCTAGCCCAATCCAAATTTGTAAAAGGTTTCAATAAGAAATTACCATCCCTTTTGTACCATACACTAAAATCTAAATTTCCTTTCAAATATCTGAATATCCTTTTTACTACCACCTCATGAGATCATCTTGGATATGCTTGATATCTGGTAGCCAAGAAAACTGCATGCATTATATTTGTTCCTGAGATAGTCAAGTATAGAATTCCACTTATTACAAATCTATACACTTTCTGATCAACCTCAAGAGCTTCATCATCCTTGCTCTACTAAAAATCATTAGCCGAGTTGCAACTAGTTTAGAGTCTTCTGTTTTGAACTTCTTCAACATTTCTTAGATATACTTGGTCTAAGAAATTAAAATACCATCCCCCTTTTACATAAATTGAAGACCAAGACAAAATGACATCTCACCAATCATAGACATTTCAATTTCATTCTACATCTCTTCAGAAAACTTTTTACAAGTATTGTCATCACCTCTAAATCTAATATCATCAACATATATAATTACTACCAACAACTTATCATATTTAATTTTAAATTAAAGATTATTGTTTGGCGTACCTTTCTCGAACTTTTGTCATTTAAAATATTTGTTCTGTTTGGCATACCAAGCCCTTAGTGCTTGCTTGATTCCATAAATTGCCTTCTTGATTTTCCAGACCATATCAATATCTTCTAATAACCATAAACGACCTAATTGTTCTATGTAAAGTTCTTCTTCTAGCTCTTCATTAAAAAATGTAAATTTAACATCCATCTGATATAATTTAAAATTTTTTGTAAGAAACAAAAGCTATAAACATTATAATGAATTCCATCCTAGCTACCAGAGAAAAATTTCCCTCAAAATCTACCCCTTTAACTTGTGTATAACCTTTATATACGAGTCTTTCTTTATTTCTTGTGACTTGTCCATCTTCATTCGACTTATTTTTGGAATACCCCTTCGGTTGCAATCATATTTTTTTTTACCGGTATAGGTACCATCTCCCATATTTGATTATTCTGTATTTGATCTAGTTCTTCTTTCATGGCTCTCACCTAACATTCATCCTTTCTTACCTCTTCATAATACTTTGGTTCAACTATAGATATGAAGCAATAGTTTGATTTATCACCTGCCTTAGCAAGATTTCTCCTTGTCTGAACACCTTTATCCCTGTCTCTAATAACTTGTTCTTTAGAATGATCCCTCTGAATATATCTAGTAGGTGTCGGTGTTTTTTGAGATTCTTTCACTTATTCCTTTGATCCTTCATTACTTTTTGAAGATTTCCTTTCTTCGATAGGATCAAAAAGGACTTTTTATAACTCAATTTAAGGTTCTAGTGAAATTTGATCCCATACTTTATTAACTTTGGCATTTTCACTTTCCACCATTTTTTTAAACCTCATATTATAGCATCAGTATGCCTTTCTTGTAGTAGAGTATCCCAAGAAGATACCTTCATTAGATTTTACATCAAAATTTCTAAGATTTCCTTCATCGCTTATTATATAGCATTTTCACTCAAAGATTCTACAATATTTTATAGTGGGTTCTTTTCAAAATTATAGGTTATAGGGAGTCTTTGTATGATTCACTCTGATATGGACTCTATTGAGAAGGTAGACAACAATGTTTACTACATATATGTAGTATACATTAGGTAAATTAGTATCTTTTAGCATTGTTCAAGCCATTTTAACAATAGTTCTATTTTCCTATCAACAATTTCATTCTGTTGTTGAATCCTAGGAGCAAATTGTTGTCTTCTAATTCCATAGTTTTCATAGAAACGATGAAACTCGAATGATGTAAATTTTCCTCCTCTATCAGACCTCAAACATTTAATTGTAGCATCCATTTGATTCTCTACTAAATTTGTAAAAATTCTAAATCTATCTAGAGCTTCATACTTTTCTCTTAGAAATGTCACCCATGTCATTATAGAATAATCATCAATAAGTAACATAAAGTACCTTTGACCATTGATTCCAATTGATTTTGTAGGTCTACATAAATCAATGTGTATCTTCTCCAAAGGTCTTGTGATATAATATTCTTTGTTCTTGAATTTGTTCTTAGTTCACTTTCAACTATGAAATTCCCTACATACATTGTTAGCAGACCTAGTAATATTTGACATGTCTCTTACAACTTTACTAGAATTTATCTTCATTAGATTGTTAAAGTTGATGTATTCCATTCTTTAATGCCACAATCAAAATTCATTTTTTAGTGCCAAGGAGAAACTACCTACATTGTTCTTCTTCAGATAGTAGACATGGCCATTTTTAATACCCTTTGCAACAAGCTTTCTAGAACCTTTTCTAATTTCACATTTTCTTCCAAGAAAGATAACCTCAAGTTCTTTATTGCATAATTGACCTAAACTTGAAATACTTTGTCTTAAACCCCTAACATAGTAGACATCACTAGTCTTGTACTTTCAATCAATAGAAATAGTTTCCTTACCACATATAGGTGCAGATCCTTCACCAACAAAAGTGACTGATCCTCCATCATAATTTTCAATATTTACAAACACTCTTCTATCACCTATCATTTGATTTGAACAATTGGAGTAATTGATCTAGGATCTGGATTTTTCTTCCTCATGCAAAGAAATCTTTATGATTTCTTCTATAATAATCTATTTTCCAAATCTATCATTGTCATATTCCTTGATATCCAAGAACAACAATTCATTATTTGAGTCATTCTCTTTTTCATCTTTTGATGAATGTGTTGTAAATCTGATGCAGGAGCATCCTAGGATCCTTGGCAATCCTTCTCAACCAAAAATATGTTGCATTTATTTCTTTAGCTTGTTTGAAGGCTGCTCAAAAAATACTCTGTTGCTCAGGTTTGTCACTCGGTTATGCTTGTTCTGAGTTGGTCTCTGTTTCTTGGGTTTCTTACTCAGTTATGCTTGTCCAAGTTGGTCTCTGTTGCTCAGGTTTCTGTCACCCGGGCATGCTTGTTTCTAAGTTCTTTTCTGTCACTCGGGTTTGTCTGTTGTTGCTCAGGTATGCTTTCCCAAGTCATGTTTCTTTTGCTTGGGTTGTTCTTTTCCCGAGTCACTCTGTTGCTCGGTCATCCTTTGCCCAAGCTATTTATTTTGGAGTTGGATCTGGTGGCCGACTTCTACATTTAATTTTTATTGCGATATTAATGGTGTATCTTTCATTGGGGGTTGTGTGGACCTAAATCTGGGTCAGGGGTTTCTCTAATGTTTGATTTTGTGGTGACCTCTTGGTTGCTTGTGTATTTAAGTAGTATTTTGTTCTTAACTTGAGAGATCACATTAGAGATGGGATTGAAGTGTTAGATCTGAGAATCTGGATCATGAGTTGTATGTTTGCATAATATTTTTAGTTGATATTGTATTGTATCTTTGTATTTGGCCATAATTGGGAAGGCCTTACAACCCGACATGTTGCATGTAATTGAATCTAAAATAAATATAAATTGATATAAGTTGTTATATCTTTGTGTTGTTGAGTTTTTGCTGTGTGTATTTTTTGTTGGCTGCAAGTTTGGACATTCCTTTATTGGATCCTCTAACCTTGACTGCATCAAGTGGTATCGGAGTGAAGGTTGATCTGGTTCGTTGCTTGTGGAGCTTAGGGTTTTCAAAAATCTGGAGAGATGCCTCTGAGAAGATTGGACCCTAGGTCGATTGCAGATCTTTTTGAGGAGGTGGAAGTGAGGATAACATAAAGATTCATATCTAAGATGGTGAAAATGAAGAATGAAATCATAGAAGGTATCAAAAATGTTGGATTACAGAGAGGTCCTAGAATGAATGATGGTTATGAAGAAGTTGCTGAAGATTTTGAAGCTGCTGGATCTAGTGGAGATGATAGAAATGATCGGATGGCATGACCTGGAGGAGGCAAGTATGGTCAGTTGCAAATATTTGAAGCTCGGTTGAGTACAAGTTATTGAATGGAGGTGTCCAATTTCTCAGGTACATTGAAGCCCAAGGATTTGATTGATTGGATTGATGAATTAGAAGACCACTTTGAGCTGGAAGACATTGAGGATCCGCTTAGAGTAAAGTTGGCACAAACTAAGTTGAAAGGGCATGCTACTCTATGGTGGAAAGAATTGCAGAGAGACCGAGAAGAAGAAGGTGAGATGAAGATCAATCGGTGGAGGTTGATGGTGGTAAAGACAAAAGCTAAGTTCTTTCCTACTGACTGTGAACTTGAGTTGTTTAAGAAATTGTAGAATAAAAAACATAAAGAGATGACTGTAGAAGATTATACCGTGGAGTTCTACAAGTTGATAATTTAGTCTGGGCATAGAGAAATTTCTAAGGAAAAGGTGGCGAGGTATGTTAATGGCTTGGAATTCAATATCCAAGATGAGATTGGTATGTTTAATATTGACTCTGTGGAAGATTATTATCAATATGCATTGAAGGTAGAAGATAAGTTGAAGAGAAGACACTATGGTAATTCCTGAGGGAAAGAGAAGAAAAAATAGTCGGTAAAAGATAAACCTAGAGCTGAGGAGGAACCAAAACCTGTTGAACCAAGGAGAAGAACATGTAGAGGTGTATTTAGAGGTACTATTTACAACAATAGAGAAGAAGGACATCGGTCGTATGAATTTTCCCATGCAGATAAGAAGGTTGGTAGTCACCAAAATGCTATGGTGAATGAAGTTGCTGAGGACAAACCTGAGGTGGAAAATATGAATCTTTTTCTTAGAAGATCTTTGCTTCCCTCAAAACAAGCTGATCAGAAGAAGAATCTGTTCACAACCATATGTAAGTGCAAGGGTAAGGTATGTAATGTCATAATTGATGGTGGCAGTTTTGATAACTTTGTTTCAGAAAAGATGGTTAGTAAATTGAATTTGCAAAGGAGGAAACATCCTCATACTTATCAGGTTAGTTAGATACAAGATGTGTCTAAGGTTAGGATTGAGGAGAAATGCCTTTTTAATTTTCAGATTGGATCTTATTATGATGAGATACTATGTGGTGTATTACCTATGGATGTTTGTCACTCGTGGCTTGGTAGACCTTGCCAGTATGATAGCCATGTTGTGTTTGATGGTTGTACAAATACCTATGCTGTGAGACATGGTAAAACCAAGCATAAACTGATACCTTTGCAGGGAGGAGGAACTAAAAGATGTGGAGTTGTCAAATATTGTCTGAATGATAGTGACAAACTTGAGGAGAAGGGAGTTGGAAAACTTGCTCCAATGAATGAAGGGAAGGAGAATCTGAAGGGGAAAGGGAATGATATCTCTGAGGAACTTACAAAGATGAAGAAACAATTAACATATTTGACTAAGGTGGTGCAACAGATGTTGACACTAGGGACAGAAAGAGATGCATATGATAGTGAGTTGATCTTTCAGTTGGATGTGAATGTGGTTCATCAGAACACTGATGGTATCAAGGATGGTTGGTGTCAACTACTGTTGTATGCACCCTAAAATGGTTGCCTAGACTTTGGGCCCCATTTATTATTTTATCATTTTATCAAATTTCTGAATCAATACTTTGGAACATTTTCAATTCAAATCAATTTCCTTGATCAAATTGTAATTAATTCAATTATTCAATTATTTCAATATTTCCTATGGTTTGATCATTTTTATTTAATTAAAAGATTTAATCTACCTTTTAATTAAATAAAATTCCTCTTATTTAATTAAAAGATTTAATCTAAATTTTAATTAAATAAAATTCCTCTTATTTAATTAAATTCAATTTCCCCCATTTAATTAAATAAAATTCTTCTAATTTATTTAGTTGAAAGAAAAACCCCTCTTTTAATTAAATAAATAAAAATCCCC
>MU228471.1:3338593-3353687 GCA_018584345.1 Thuja plicata | reverse complement strand
TTGTTAGAGGCTTTGTTTAGACATTTATAAGCCTTGCTCTTGGTAGAATACCCTAGAAAAATTCCTTCATCACTCTTGGAGTCAAGTTTTCCATTTCTATCATCTTTTAAGATATAACATTGACTGCTAAATTTTTTGAAATAACTTACATTGGCTGTGTATCCATACCATAGCTCATAAGGTGTCTTTTTGGTGTCTTTCTTCAATTGTACTCTGTTTAATGTGTAAACAACAGTACTAATAGCTTCCCTCTAGAATATTTGGGTGATCATTTCTCTATCATTAGTGTCCTTGCACAATCAACTATGGATTTGTTCCTTCTTTCAGCAATTCCATTCTGCTGTGGTGTTCTTGGTGCAGAGACTTGTCTTTTGATTCCATGCTCATTACAAAAGTTAGTGAATTCATCTGAAATAAACTCACCTCCTCTATCTAACCTTAAGAATTTTAGCTCCTTACCACTTTGCTTCTCAACCATTGCTTTATACCATTTAAACATCTTAAATGCTTCTGATTTATCTTTTAGAAACATGACTATCATCATTCTAGAGTAATCATCAACAAAGAGAATAAAATATCTATCTCCATAATAACTCTTTTTCCTCATAGATCCACATAAATCATTATGGTTTAATTCTAGAATTGCATCAGATGTATGAGTTTTTCTTTTAAAACTAGACTTTGTCATTTTACCTTTTTGATAATTCTTACACATGATATTGTTGGGCTTGGTCATCGTCTGTAAGCCTCTGGCATTTCTCTTTTTGCTAATCTTTATCATGTTGTCAAATTTCACATGACACAATATTTTGTGCCATAACCATATGTCTTCGTTTGTAGCAATCAAACAAGTGGAGTCGGTATCTTTCAGATAGAATAAGTTACCTTTTGTCTGCTCACCGGTACCAATCAAATTTCTAGATTTGTTGAAGATCATTGCCTTCTTATTTTCAAATGCTACTTTGTGACCTAAATTATTCAACTGAGAAACACTCAATAGATTATAATTCAATCCGTTTACCTAGTAAGCATTCTCACATTTTATCTGGTTATTCAACATTATTGTTCCTCTACCTTCAAATGGACAAGGTGTGTCACTACCCATTCTTACTAAACCACCTTTATAGTATTCAAAAGTCTAAAGCTTTTTATTATCACTGGTCATATGGTGAGTGCAGCCACTTTCTATGATCCAAACATCATTTTTGCTAATTTTAGATATGAGATCTGTTTCTACATACCTTTCTTCATCATCATCTAAATCATCCTTTACAACCACAAACACCATCTCGATGTCATCATCAGATTCGGTGTCAGTATCATCATCCTTGCATTTTGCTAGGTAACTAGCCTTCTTTCCTTTATCCTTATAGTCTCGGGTATCTCTTCTTTCTGATTGTCGGTAGCTTCTATAATCATCTCTGTCAGACTTCTTTTCAAATGATCTATCATTAGTTTTGTCATCTTTTCTTGTATTAGTACTTCTTGCAAAAAAGTGTCTAATCTCTTTGAAATTAAAACAAACAAGTGGTAATTTAACTTAGTATTTACCTTTGCCTCTCTGCATTCTTTTGGCCATAAGTGCTTCAATTTCATCAATATCATCTTCTTCACTGTCACTGTCACTATCTTTTCTCATAGTGTTTTTATGACTTGATTTACTTATTCTCATAGAAGTTTTGAATGCAAACTCTATGTTTTGTAAGACACTATCATCAAAGTTATTCATCTCAAATGAAATCAGTCTTCCAATTAAACTGTCTAGAGTAACATTGCTATTTTCTACTGCTCTCATTTCTTGAATGGCAGATACTCTAATAGCATAAGTAGGCAATAAGGTTCTTAGAATTTTACTTACCACTATATCTTCTTCTAGTACACCTCCAACTCCTCGGATATCATTGAATACCTCTTTGATTCTTGTGCTGTATTGAGTGATGTTTTCACCTTCTTTCATTTTGAGATCATCAAACTTTCCTCTAAGGCTTTCTGCCTTGGCTCTCAAAACATTTTTGTCACCACCATGCACAAGCTTCAATTTGTCCCACATTTGTTTTGCAGTTTTGCATTCTTTGACATCTTCAAATTTAGCATCGGAGAGTGAGGAAGCAAGTTCTATCATCATGCCGTTGTGTTCATGTTTCTCTCTTATTTTTTCAACTATTGGTGCTCATGTGGGAAACACATATTCAGTTTCTAGGAATTGAGTAACATCATTACCTATACCTGATAAGTGAAGTCTTATCCTTCTCTTCCATGAAGCAAAATTATCTTTGTTCAACTTGGGCACATCTTGTCTGTTCATCTTGTGATCTTTGGCTTAGGTCTTGAAACCTTCCTTCCAAGCACACAAGCTCTGATACCAATTGTTAGTAATAACTGAGAGGGGGAGGGGGTGAATCAGTGGCCTAAAAAATTAATCCTTAAATCAACCCTTCAAAAGTTATAACCATAAATTATTTCTGAAGTTATCTTTTGTCCTAAAAGATGAATGCCTTTAACAACTTATATCAATTTAATACTTGTTAGATTGCTCTGTTAAACCTTCTTCTTTATGTTTACTGATAAGTAGTCATCTACTTACCGAAATACAGTAAATATGCAGAGTATACTGATATATCTAGAATGAATTATGTAAGATAAATTATAGTAAAGAAATGAATCATACACACATAACACATGTATTTTAATGTGGAAACCCTGTTAAGGGAAAAACCACTATGAATGGTACCCCGAATTTTCACTCTTCTAAAGTGAGCCCTGTTAAGAGCCAACCCTGTTAAAGGTTACAAACACACTGTTAGGCGTGACCTTGTTAGAGGTTTTTATACATAGAGGTTGTCACTTAGTATAAAGCATCTAATGTTGCCATCCTTGAATTAGCCTCTTTCTTAGACTATCAATAGACATCGAGCATATCCAATGCTACTTTCATGAATCAACCTTTTTCGCACTCCTTGAGATGTACCTCAATATATAGAAGACTGTTAAGTCTTGCTCAGTTAAGAGAATTGATGCTTCAATGGTTAAACTGAAACATTATGACCTATTCATATTGCAACTTAAATCATAGATTTGTATATTTATTTAAGTACATTACCTCTCTAACCAATGTATCAATTCAATCCTTGTGCTCCACACTTTCTACTCTGTGATGCCGTGCTCACTGTTTGTCGGTTGTTTGAGAATTTCTTAGCTCTCTTTCAGCTTGTTTGATCAGCACTGCATGAAGTTTTTCTTCATCAGTTTCTCTTCAACATCCTCTCTCTATTCACTCCCCTTAACCCCCTACATAAAATAATTAAGCTCGTCTCTTATATAGACATAATATTCATTATTTCTTGGTTCTTGATTCTTGGTGTGATAAATAATCCAGCCAATTTGATTTAAAGCATAACTCTTGATTTGTCTCACAGATATCTTCTTTCCAACTGTACAAATTAGATTTAAATCAATTACTTATCTCCGACTTTATCTAGATGATTAAAACAATGATAAGTATCCGTTAACTCTATCTTTAGCTTCTTGCCAGCTAGGCATTTTGTCATTTTTTGAACTCTGTATTCTGTCAATCAATACTTTAGTTAGTCATTGGTGATAAATGACTATTCCATTGACATGACTTCAGTTTTCATCGTGATATTTTTCCTTGTCTTTTCTGTCAGGCAACACTAAATTTTTGTTCGTTGGGTTACTTTGTGTTTTGCTTGTCGGGCAATTCTGTAACTCTACTCGTTGGTAATTCTATGTATTTCTTTGTTAGGAAAAATTGTGACTTTGTTCTTTTACTCTGACCATCGGGTGCACTCCATCGGTGTATTCAGTCACTTGGTGAATACTAGACTTGTATGCATTACTGATTAGCATATCCTTGATTCATGAGTTCTTTGAAGTCTTTGGTAGTATCTCCATGACCATACAGATTATATTAAGTTGACATCAATGAAAATACAATACATTAACTGATTTGATGCCTTGCATGATCATCAACTTAACATCTTCAAACATTTAATCAGTTACATGTCATCATTTATAGGATATGTATATCTTATATGATAAGAAGCTTCCTATAACAACTCCCAAAATATATGAGTTATTTCAACAACTCAAATCCCTACAAACACTCTTAGATCTCTATGTGAATTGTATTATTAAATATCCTTATTTTATCAACTACATAATATGTGAACACTAATCTCTAATACCACCAACTCCCCCCATCCCCCTAGTGTGAACATGGGGTAAAAGTACATGACAATATGATGTAACTACAAGTTTTTCTCTGTACCCTACCTTACTCTAGGGTAACCTATTGGACACTTCTTTGACCAATTAGGGTTCTTCCCTAATCCTAATCTCCCAAGGAATCTCTACACAAGATCCTTCTCCTTTCAACTTCTAGACACCAATCAAGAAATCAAAACACACATCACCTTACCCATTAGCACTCTTCTTGCACCATCTTCACTAATTAATCCAACATGATCAAGAACACTTCCACATGGAGAGGTAGGCTTCTAGGATGTCAATTGGATCCAACCCAATGCCTACAAACACACTTTGCAATAGAACCCTAAATGAGTTCCAAGAAACATAGAAAATTCACCCAAAATAGGGCTACAAGCAATTAGGCCTAATTAGGCACTTTTTCCCAAATAACTTGAAATAACCCTTAACAAGATGGAAAACTAAACTTTTATTCTGAAACCCTTTATAGAGACCTAAAATATTTTCTAGGTCTTGTCCTCCCAAGCTGTCTGTACAGTGGCTTCCTACAAACAAGCCTAAAATTAAGGGTTTAAATACAAACAAGGCATGGCCATCAGAATCTTTGTTTTCACCATCAAGGATCCTTCACCAAAACTTCTCATTAAATTTTGGAATTCTACACACATGTTTCCACCTCTCCACAAGCTCTGATTGAAGCAATCAATGTTATCAATCCCTCCTAACACCTCTAAAACTCTCTATGATCCCTAGCCATGCAACTCTGGCTCGCCTAGGGCATCACATTAAAAATATCTTGATTTCCTTCTAGGGCCCCTCCTTCACTATAAAATATGTACAAGGATTCATCTTCCTAATTCCAAAGGCCCACAGAGATTCCATAGTGGAAAGAGAAGTTATGACCGCATTTTGAGAAACTGCCTGGTTCAGACCAGTGCCAGTGCAGAATTGAAAACTTTTTACATAAATAAGGAAATGTGAACAAAAAAAAAACCAAACGCCTACAAAATAAATAATTTACACCTTCTAGCTCATGCACAAAAGAAAATGCAGAGTTCAATCCATTAAACACAAAAATACAAATAAATTACTAAACTGTAACTGGTTTCTCAGTAACACAATCTGTACAGATAAATTTCAAATCAACCAACCTGATACTATATTATCTTAAAATGGAATCACTTCCATGTTAATAATTTTTATCCCTCCTTAGGTGTTGTTTTTGACCACCATCATATTGTTCTCTCATTTCTGCATCCTCTCCTATTTCTATGCCTATTTAGGACCCTGATTGGGCCTCTCCGAGCACCATCCATCCCATCTGGCATGTTTTCCAGGGGTTCTAACTCCCTGGGTCAAGGTTAACCTCTACCTTGACCTAGGTCAAGGATGAACTCAACCTTGATTGGGTCCCCCTTTCAAATCTGGAAGTCTGTCGGCTGCCGGAGGTCATCAAAAATTTATTTCCCACTTCTAGGTCAGCTGTTTTGGGTTCCAAAGTAATGATTCTTAAATTATATTTAATATAGGTCCTCTTCTAGGGGTATAGGTCTAAATGGAATTTAATTCTCCTATGTAGACCTCTCTAGAAGAATGTGCCCTAGTTTCATATAAAAGGAATTTTTCTCCTCTCATTTTCTCTAAGATGCAAGAAGCAATCCTAAGTGAGCTCTAAGTACAAAAGTGATAATTCAAGCATCCATTGTTGTACATGTTTTGAAGCTTTCAAAGTGTTCAATTCTTCCTCTAAAGCATTCAAGTTATCCATTTAAGATCAAGGATTCATGCTTTCAAGCCTTTGAAGGGATTTTTTTCAAGCATTCAAGATTCATCATTCAAAACCCTAGATCTATCCATCATGGTGGTGTGATCTTCCTTCAAGATCCTTTTGTGCATCCTCAAGACTTTTTCATTCTCCCTTCAAGGTGGATTCCAAGCATACAATTATGGAGGTTTATGGTTTCTAATTGATTCCAAGCTTTCATATTTACATACTTGTTTACATTAGAAATACAATTGCATATCTATTGAATATCATAGCTTCATTATTATATTTAATTCTACTACTTTCTAGCATTCTTTATTTCAATTATTGATTTCAAGGTTAGTTCCTAAATCGGGGTTTGACTAAGGCAAACCCCTCCCCACAACAAACAAATCCATTTTTCTTGCAGGTATAGGTGTTGAGATTGCTGATACGCAATGCAACCAAGATCACCTGCATGCAAGACCATTACAAAGAAGAAGAAGGCAGAAAGAGGATAGAAGTAATCAGACAGCTATGGCGGCCAAAATGAGAGAGACTGCAAACCCATTGTGAAAGAAATTATCTTCTATTAACACAATGATGAAAATAATACAATCTCAGTAAAGAATACAAAGAAGACAATCCTTATAAAGGATGTCGAAACCCTAAAAGGGCAACTAACTCAGAAAAGGAAACTTTCCTAAGTCTAACTAAACTGCCTAAGAGAAACTTAAGCACTAAGGAGTAATTACTAAAGATTACTCTAACAACAGGTTCGGAACAACAGATCAAAGTGCAGATTTGGATACCCTTTTTGGCAAACTTTTAGGATCCAAAAATTAAATTTTAGTCTAAGACTTTTTAGGTCGATTATGCCCTAGGTCAGAATTGGAAATTCTAGGTCAATGGTGACATTGACTTGAGGGTACAAATCAGAACTGTGTCAGAATAGAAAAAGATTTATGGGTTTTTTTCGTCTCTGCATTTCTATTCCAGATCCAGTCTCATATTTTCCAGAAACTGAGTGCAGACCCCTGAAAATAGAATTCTTCAGATCTGCAACATTTCAAGGTTAGTACTTTTCTCCTATTCAATTCAATTAAAGTTCTTAATCTATCTAAACCTATCACACATTCAAATCTATAAACGGGTATTTAAGATCTTCCTCTTTGCTCTTATTTTCAAATGATTGATTCATTTATGCATTAATCCTTCCTTTGGGTTTATTCAATTTGGATCCTTCATTTGTGTATCTAAGGATAAAAGGAGAGCATCTTATTTACCCCATACATTTCAAATACATCTATTCCATATACCTAACATAAATTTAAATGTAACATTAGGTTATTATCTCTATTTACTATCTTACATTTTGGTATCCCCTATTTTATATGTTACATTTTGGTGAACCCGCGATAGACAACTCTTTCTTTTTGGTGTTAGATGCTTTGCCTCTTTTCCTTAGAGACTAGATCTTGCATGCATACTAAATTATTTTTCTTTTATGCTCTTTTATTTTAAAATATAAAAAAATCTACATACTCATAAAATATTAAAAACATTCCTTGCATTTCATTCACTATGGAGATCTTTAAGATGTTATGGGGTATGGTTACTTTTCTCATTATGCTTATTTTAGCATCTCTTTATAATACTTATGATGTGTATGAGAGTATCATCCATTTCATCATGTTTGTTAATCTTCATGTTTCACTTGCTTATGCTATTTTGAGGTTAACTAATACTAGTCTTCCTACTTTCAAAACATTTATCAAGGATTTGTGTAGTGGACTTATTACTCTTTTAGATTATGTGAAGAATTGGGTAGATGATACCCCATCTACTAATCTTCCTAATACTAATCCCATCACTCATAATCTAGCTCCTAATCTTCCTAATCCTAATCCTATCAATCCTAATCCAATTCCAAATATTCCTATTTCTATTTCTCCATCTTCTATCCCTAGTTCTTCCCACATTTATGATGGGGCCCAAGCTAGGATTCATGATATTGATGTTCGAGAATTCTTTCATTTACCTTCCCCTTCTTATCAAATCCATGCTGATATTAAAGGGAAAAATAAAGAATCCTCTTCTCCACCTATCATTCCACCATATACAACATTTTCTCATGAACACCATAATCAATCACCTCATGTAGAAGCTTTACAAGATATGTACACTACTAGATATACTATGGTGGATAAATAAGGCTATAAAGGTTTAGGGCTTGGTATCAATGAACAAGGCATTAAAAACCTGATTCATTCATCCCCTAAACAAGATATGCATGGTATAGGTTTCCCGCCTCCTCCAATCAAGGTGGTTGATCTTAACCACCATCCTCCTCTTCATGGCCTTCCAACACCTTCTTTAGATCACCTTGATACTCCTCAAGATGTGGCTAAGAAAGTGTATGTCCAGTTAATGAATTCTAAGAAAGAAATCTTTAAACCCACACCGAAAAATGCTCTCTTTAAATACAGATGTCCTTTTCATTATAGTAATACAAATTTACTTTCTGATTGTGTTCATTTCAAACTATATCTTAGAGAAAGAGCTGCTTTAGGAATTATATCTCATTCCCGTGCAGTATTACAATTTCCTCATAATTTTGATATAGGGCATTCCCCTTGTTCTTCTATAAATTAGATCATTTTTCTCCTATTGTCTCTTCACTGGGGGGCAAGAGGTATTTCATTCTAGTCTTCTAGGATCATTTATACTCTTAGCATGTATTTTATTTTGAGTTTAATTAGTTATTCTTTCTATATTCTATCCTTATAATTTTCTATTATGATACATACTTTCTTTACTTATAATAATTCATGATATCTCTTCTAGGACATTTGTTTTATAAAGGTATCTCTTTGCTACAACATCTCTTGATATAATTTGATATATCTCTTGCTTTCATCCCTGGGGGGAAAGGTATTTATTTTCCTCCTCTATCTAAGGACATACTTTCCTTAGCTTAGTAGCATTTGTTTATCATACAACATTATTTCCTTATAAAGATTTATGTTTTGGCTATGGATACCCTCTTATATGAGAGGTGATTGTCCTGGGTCATCAACTCTTCTTTATTTTGAAAATTATGTTCTTTATAAACTCTTTCCCTTGATTTGGTTAGAGTTTGACTCCTTCATTCCTAGATTCCTCTTCCTCTTCATTGTAGGGGGCTTGATGATTGAATATATGGTCCCTCTTTTCTTTACAAGATGATATTTTATCCTAAGCACTCCTCTACGGTGGGGGTCGACTGATAAGATCTCTTTCTCTTTGATGATCCTTTTTCCATATGTGACATATCCATTTCATGATTATCTATGTTCTTAGAGGTAAGGGTCAGTACTCTTTGCTAAGGATATAGTGTATATTATTGTTAAATTGGATATCTCCTTACCTTGTGAAGTAGGTATCCTCTTTTCTCTTCCTTATCCTACCTAGTGTAGTCATGATAAGGAGGGGGGCATATATAGGGTCTCCCTTATACTATAGTTTACATTAGTTTACATTTTACAACATGCTAAATCCTCGTAAGGTAACGCACATAAGTTGCTAAATCCTGAAGAGACACACATTTTTATTTTTTTATTTTTTGCTAAATCCTCAGAAGGTAACGTACATAAGTTTCTAAATCCTGAAGAGATACACATTTTCAATTTTACAATATGCTAAATCCTTGGAAGGTAATGCACATAAGTTGCTAAATCCTGAAAAGACACGCATTTTATATTTCATAGTGATACAAGAATGTGGATCTATGGATATTTCAAAAGCCGTCAGAAGACGCATTACAATTACAAAGCACAATTTATGGGTGAACCTATTGGACTCTCCCTCCTTGGTGATTCATGGTAAGGTGGGCATCTTACTAGGCAAGGTAATCACTATCTCTTTCCTCTCTTTCGCTTTCATGCTAGTAGGATTAGACCATGAAGCTATGTTATCTATAGTGTTGCTCTTGTCTTGCTTATGTAGTCATGTATGTTTTCTATGATTAATTGCTCTTTACTTGCATATCTTTATGCATGTATGTTGAGTTATAATCCTTGGTTTGGGGGCTCATGTCCTTGACTTAGTGATGTTCTACCTCATGGCGATCCACCAGAGTCTTTCTTCTAACTTTACCGCAAGTATGTTCGATTTCCATACTCCCGCTAAAGTGGGGGCTTAATGTTTCATCTTAAAATGGAAGAAATTCCATGTTAAGAATGTTTAGCCCTCCTTAGGGTGTGTTTTTTACCACCATCATATTGTTCCCTCATTTCTACATCCTCTCCTACTTTTGTGCCTGTTTAGGACCCTTTTGGGCCTCTCCGGGCACCATCCATCCCATCTAGCATGTTTTCCTGTGGTCCTGACTCCCTAGGTCAAGGTCAACCTTGACCTTGAACTAGGTCAAGGATGACCTCAACCTTGACCTGGGTCCCCCTTTCAAATTTGGAAGTCTGTTAGTTGCCAGAGGTCATCAAAAATTCATTTCCCGCTTTCAGGTCAGCTGTTTTGGGTTCTGAAGCAACGATTCTTAAATTATATTTAATATAGGTCCTCTTCTAGGGGTATATTCCTAAATGGAATTTAACTCTCCTATGTAGGCCTCTCTAGAAGAATGTGCCCTATTTTTATATAAAAGGAATTTTTCTCCTCTCATTTTCTCTAAGACGCAAGAAGCAATCCTAAGTGAGCTCTAAGTACAAAAGTGATAATTCAAGCATGCATTGTTCTACATGTTTTCAAGCTTTAAAAGAGTTCAAGTCTTCCTCTCAAGAATTCAAGTTCTCTATTGAAGATCAAGGATTCAAGCTTTCAAGCCTTTGAAGGGATTTGGTTCAAGCATTCAAGATTCATCATTCAAAATCCTAGATCTATCCATCATGGTGGTGTGATCTTCCTTCAAGATCCTTTTGTGCATCCTCAAGACTTTTTCATTCTCCCTTCAAGGTGGATTCCAAGCATACAATCATGGAGGTTTATGATTTCTAATTGAGTCCAAGCTTTCATATTTACATACTTGTTTACATTCAAAATACAATTGCATATCTATTGAATATCATAGCTTCATTATTAGATTTACTTCTACTACTTGCTAGCATTCTTTATTTAAATTATTGATTTCAAGGTTAATTCCCAAATCGGGGTTTGACTCAGGGATAAATTTAAGAAACCCCCTCCTAGGAAAAAGTGTAAAATTCTAGCGAATCACACATTAATTTAGGAGAAAAGTTTTCTTGATGATGGCAAATTTTTTTTCCAAGTTAGGAAAATAATATAAAGACGAAGGAAATTTTTTCCCTGCCCAATGAAAATTCCATAAAATCCTGGCGAATAATACATTAATGTGGGGAAAATATATATTGTGTGAGGTGAATTTTTTTCTTTTGAAGTAAATGCATTATAATATATGAGGCAAATGATTTTTTGTTGAAGCGAAAAAAAACATTTGTGCTGGCAAATTTTATGTGCCTTTTGAAAAAATATATATTTTTTGGCTAATCTATCCTAAAGGATGGGAAAAATAAACATTTTATTGGCGATTTTCAAAAGATGAGACTTGTCAATGCGTCATGTGGGCCAATGCCAACTAATAAATTGTTTGTAGATTAAACACATGTTGGTATCCATAGGCACAAAAATTTACATCGACATACAACCTAACAATAACATCCATCATTTTATAATGTTAAATGTCTTCTTTGAGACCATTTGATGATCCTAGATGAATGGTTGAAGTTTAATTAATCTACACCATAACTATTATCTAATTAATGCAACATCATGTAATGACATCATTATTTACACGTATCAAGATTCAAGTTTTACACCTGTTTAGGTGGATGGTTGATAATGTATCACAGTTGTCATTAATAAAATAAATGTTTTATCACTGACACTAAATCTAGCTATTTCTAATTTCACACACTCATTCTTTTAATATGAAAGATTTATAGAATTTTGAACGACAAATGAATTAATTAGGTTAGAGAAAGAATTAAGGGCTATTTATAGATGATCTACGCTTCCTTCTTCTTCAATTCTCCTTTGTTTTGGGTCTGCCTTTGGTAGTGCTTGGAAGATTGCCTCTAGTTTTGGTTTTTAGGTTGTATTAGTATAATTTTAGATATTGTGGTAGTTTTTTTTTGAAGATGGACACTCCTATCCGTTTGATAAGCACATCTGCGGAGGAACATAAGGCCTTTTTGGGCCCGGTCTCAAACCAAACCCTTGAATCAGTTTGTAAGGAGTTTGGAGCCTTCATAAATGAGGCTATGAGGATGGTGCTAAGCCATCAATTTTTGGAAAATGTCGATAGGTACCGAGTTAACATGGACATTACATCCCATTTTTTGGCATCTCTTTTGGACCTCAGGGGATAAAAGGTGGATATGCTCCTTTTGTTAAGGAAGATATTCAAACATGAATTCCTGGGTGACATCGTTGAGGTTGTTGTTTATGCAAAATTAGTGGTGGGGATCCCTTGGGCAAGTGATATACACAAGCTTTTCAAGTCAGACGAAGATGTGGCCATTCAACCTTTTCTTTTAAACCTGGATGCTCAGCAGTTGACGCACCATAGGAAATGGGCGCAGATCGGTAGGGATTTTCTTCACAAAAGGTTTCTGTTGGATGACTTGGTGGACTACGAATGGTTTTATGAATTTGTAGAGCTTGTCGTCACTAGAAAGTTCTACTTAGATGGAGGGGAAAATCCTTAGTGTTGTGTCCCTATGGCCTCCGCCTGAAAATTTTGAAATTTTCACTATAGTAGGTTGTAGGTTTTGTCTTTAAAGTTTTGTAAGGACTTCAAGTGAAACTGTGAAAGTCTCCAAGTCCGAAATTCTAAATATTGTAAATTTTTGAAATTTTGAATATTGTAAATTTATAGAAAATATTAATGAAAACTTTGCAACTTCATTTCAGTTTGTTTTAATGGATTTAATTGTAAAATATGTATGTGTGAGTCATGACATATGTGATTTTATAATTTGTGAAATTGAAAATGAACCAAACAAATGTTAAATTGTTAATGTATGATAGCATGTTATTTATTTAACATTATTTATTTGAGAGTAATATAACTTAATTTTTGCATGTATCATGTCACATGTGTGACTGTGCGATTGCCTAATTATGAAATTTTAAAGTAGTTATTCTTTAAACTTTAAAGTAAAACTAAAATCTAAAATTATCAAATGCCAAATGGCAATACATAAAACATCTAATAATGACAATTTCCAGACTACAGTCACTTAGAGTTAATATCACCTCTTTGGTAGAGGAGTTGTCTGCTATCATTGGCAATTGCAAGTGGTATGTACATTTGGAAACTGCATGTGGTATGTACATTGTACCATCAACTATGAGCATTGATACCATCAACACGTACCTTAAACCCTAATTTGTAAACATATTATTTGAGACTATTGATTGATGTAGATCAATGGCTAGATTTTTATCTCGGGCACATTTTCTCAAAATGAATGTCTTGTCAGAGTTGAAGTGACATTCTTTAGCCATCAGGCAATTTGCACAGTTTCCCAAATTGAACTAGTACAAACTGTAGTTATTAGTATAGTGACCAGTGACTATATTAGTAATTTATCACACTCCTGATTTAATGCATTGATGGGAATGATTTACCTAATGATATGGAAGATATGGATTCATAGGGCTATTAATAGACATTCTTTCTTGCTTCTTCATCAATTTCAATTTGCTTTTGAATTTCAGCCTCGACCCTCGAATTTCAATTTTCTGTGTAGTTTGAAGATTTAGGTTTTAAGTTTAGGTAGAGATGGACGCACTAATTAGGTTGAGAAAAACATCTACTAATGAGAAAAATCCCTTTTTGGGTAGGATACCAGACAAAGTACTCACTTCTGTTTGCAAGGAAGTGGGTTCTTTCATTAATAATGTTGTGTTGATGGTGCTCGGCCATGAGTTCATTCACAACGAGAAGAGATACTGTGTCAGCATGGATATTACATCCCGCTTCCTGGCGTCTCTTCTCAACCTCAGAGTAGAGAAGGTAGACATGCTTATGCTGCTGTGAAAAGTTTTCAAGGATCAATTTCTGGTGGATGACGTCCTAGTCATTGTCTTTGCAGAACCGGGGTTGGGTATCCCTTGGGCTGATGAAATTGATAAGCTTATCCAACAAGACAACAATGTGGAAAGACAACCCTTCCTACTGAACCTTAATGAAAGGCAGTTGATGCGGCATTGAAAGTGGGCGCGACTGGGGAGGGACTTCCTGCGGAAGTGGTTTCACCTCGATGACTTTGAGGAGACAGACTACAACTGGCTCGATGAATTCGGGGAGATTATCATCAACAAACAATTCTTCTCAGACAGGGATGGAGATGAAGACCCTTAGTGTTTATGTTCTTGAAATGGTTTTCTGCATTTTGTTTTGTTTTTTTGTTTTTCCTTATATGATCAACCAGTGCCCTTGTGGCAAAAAAATTTGTAATTGTTTGGAATCTGGATACTACCCATTTTGTGGGTAAACATAATTCCCATTTTGTAGGTGTTTACGGTGCGACTATAGTCTAAAGTTAACTGTTAAAATCTATAATTATAAAGTATATTATAATATTAGTGATGTAAATTTTTGAAATAATTAATGAAAAATTTGCTGTTCGAATATTAATAATTATTTTAATTTTTCTATCAGTGTGTGAGATAATAGATTGTCTAGGTAAATATTGTTTAATTGCAATTTTGTAAAGAAATCTGTGAGATAATAGATTGTCTGGGTAAATATTGTTTAATTGCAATTTTGTAAAGAAATCTGTGAGATAATAGATTGTCTGGGTAAATATTATTTAATTGCAATTTTGTAAAGAAATCTGAAGACTTCATATTATTTAATTACAATTTTTTAAAGAAATCTATAGACCTTAGACCTTATACTTTACTTATGATAAATAATAAATATTAAATTATATGACCATTGCAAATCGATGTGTGAATCTATGATATCATAAAATATGTATTATGAACCAAAAAAATGCCAAATCGATGTGTGAATCTATGATATCACATAATATGTATTATGAACCAAAAAAATGTAACAATGTTTAATGTATGTGTGTGATTTATTTAAGAGTATTA
>MU228471.1:3282999-3324759 GCA_018584345.1 Thuja plicata | reverse complement strand
AACTTTACCCATATGCTTCTCTATGGTGTCAATTTTTAACTGCAACCTCTTTTCCTTCTTATTTATCTTGGTGCAAATATTACATCTACATTCTACCGGAGGTTGACCTTCAATTGGATTGTCCACTAGCTCAATGAATGGATACTTTGACATCCATTCTATTTGAAAATTCCTCGACAACTCCCACTTCCGATCATTTTTTGAATTGTTTTTTCTTTTCTTTTTACCTACACCATCATCATCTCTGACATTCTCAGTCTCATCCAAGTCAATTATATCATTATGGCTACTCTAGGTATTTAACTGAAAATCCTCTTCAAGTTCATCATGGTCTGAGATATCAGGTTCACCTACCTCTTCAATATGTCATGTAGTTTTAGGTTGTGAATCTTCAAAATCTACTTGTGATGAAGCAACTTCCCGATTTTGGACAAAACAATTTCCAACACCATGACCAAAGTACGATGATAAGGTTCTGCATTTTTCTGGCCTCTCTTGGCTTTCCCCAGTTGCAAGAGTCTTACCCTTATTCTTGTTACCCTTATTTTTGTTCGACATTTCCATTCTCCAACGACTTCCACTGCAAAAAAAAAAAGTTAAATTATTGAAGAAGTGACAATAGACTATAATATTTATAAATATGATTCTAGATTGATTGGCCCTAAAATCATGTCTGAGGTTTCCCTGTCACCAGTGTTCCCTAACTGGTTACTAGTTACCACTAAATAGTAATGAACTCAAAATTACAGAGTCGCACAATAAGTATCACTTGCCTTTGGCTCAAATTAAATTGCAGTCGCTACTCGCCAATACAGTATGCAGTTGCACTCAACAGTCTGAAACTTTTCTATTGATCAAATATTTTTATACTATCCTTATTTGGCAAATTTAGCAGGAGGTATTAGGTCAAGGTATACAAATTTGGTGAAGCCAGCGTAATTTTAACATGTCTTGCGTTATTTGCGAGGCAATTATGGTTGTCTAATACGAAGGAATGATTAATAAAGTTGGCAAATTTGGGTTGGGTTGAGACACGTGTCTGTAAAATGCCAGGCAAATTTGGGGCGGCCTATAAATATAAATATATAAAACTATTAGCGAATATAGGCTATCCATTTGGGTCGCGTATAAATTATAGGAAAATTCTCAAAATTTACAGGGACCAAAAATTAGATTCCATTGGCGATGATGTGTAAGAAAAGTAGAAAATTAAATAAAGCGATGGGCGATGGGCCTAGGCATTGGTCCCAAAATTAATAATTGTTGGGTGATAGGGTCAACCTAATATATGAAAAAAAATTGCCAATTCCCGGCTCGCCGACATGCGACATTCGCCAATTGCAAGAAATGTTGTCAATGACAACATTGACAACTTTTACAACTTTTGTGATTCTTGCTTACAAATTGGTCAATCAACTCAAGAACTTAACCAATTGCATATCTAGGATAAGTAAACCTCAAATAGGTATCCTAAACACTTCCTTGTCCAATTTGACCCCTAAATGCATAATTTCCACTTTTGCCACAACATTGGCAACATGTAACAAATTGACAAATTTGGACATTGCTTGCAAGGAAAGTAACTAAGGACCTAATAAGACCTCCTAATCTAACTCAACACACCCTAGGATCCATCTAGTCCCATTATTCCACTAGTGGTGTGGCTAAGACCACTACAAGCCAAAAACAAATTAGAAGCCCTAGGTCACCATTTAGCCCTACCTAGGTGCTCGTACACCATACTCCCCCACAAAGGAAAGTAATGTCACTCCTAAGGAAAAAATGTCTTCAGAGATTCCCACCTTCTTAAAGTTTATGGTTGCAATCCATGATGCTTTTGATTCAGGCCTATTCTTCCACTTGATGAGGTTCTCCATGTACACCTTGTGCCTTGTAGTCTTCTCGACTCTTGAGTTCATAACCTTGTCTGCTTCTAGCTGTGGCTTGGGAGGTAATACAATAGATTCAACATCACTACTAACCCCTTGACTGCTTTGACCTATCTCAGCTATTGGCCCTTTGAATTTGATCAAGTCTTGGACATTAAAAACAAGAGATATGCTTAAATATAAAGGTAAGTCTATTTTGTATGCATTAGCCCCATATTTGGCTATGATCTTGCAAGGTCCCACCCTCTTCATCTAAATTTTATTAGGCATACCTTGTGAATAATTCAGTTGACCACGCAAGGCAAACTTCCAATTAACAAGTAGTTAGTGGTATGTTCTATGTGAGTTCAAAAAAGATGCCTCCAAAATGTCTTCCATTCAACTAAACACTACTTTTAACCAACATGAAGTGAAATCCTACTCTAAGTGAGGAAATGCAGAAACCATACAAAACTCCAAATTGATACAAGAAATTCACCATGAAGACCAACAATGATTTGAAAACATTTTGGCAGTATCGTAGCAACAATTTTAACATGTCTCCCTTTACAAGTGATATGAGTGGGGTTTATATAGGAGCCCCAAATAAAATGAACGAACAATGATTGATTTGAAACCAATGACCTAGATTAACTCAAAGAAAATCCTAATTAGAGTTTTTACTATTGAGTCATTTTGAAATTTGGCATCTTGAAGTATAAAGGCTATCCACAAATCAAATATGAAGGCATATTAAAGTGGTCAAAGTATGAAAACATCTTAGAAAAAAGTAGAAGGAACCATTTTTGCTACTTTGCGGGTCATGGAATTAGCAGATGCGAAATGGAAAAATTTTGCATTGGCGCAAAGATAGAAAACAAAGGCAGCAAAATAACAATTTTTTGCTATTTCTCAAGCAACATTAAAAGGGGTAGCGAAACAATGATTTTTCACTATTTCGCAAAGGACATATTAGTAAGTTGCGAAGTGGAAAAAAGTGAACATTAAATATACTAGAGGATGTCGACGAGGATAAAATTATACTAGATTAGTTTTCTTTATGTTTAGTTTTCTTTGTCTTATTGTAATCTATAAAGTTGTTGGTTGCAGTTAGTTAGCTTTAGGAATAGATGTGTTGGTCGCAGCTAGTTAGCTTTAGGAATAGATGTGTCAGTTGGAAGCTTGTGTGCATCCCATCAATTTTGTATAAAATGGGATACCACAGCTAATACAAGATATAGGCTGATATATAGGCTAAAGGAGAGGCTAATATTATGATGATAATATTGTAATGCTGATGTACTTGGGTAGTGACTGCAACCGATATGCAAATCAATTGTATTCACTTTTTTTATTAATACAAAGAAAACTTGTTTCCTGTTCAAGATTGAGGAAGTAAGTTTATTGTTTTTAATTGGATTGGTCCTTTGCATTTTCAGTTTCAAGAATTTCCTCTTTACTGTTAGATGTCGGAGAATTGAAGTTTTAAATATTGGTTTTTAAATATCAAGGGTTGTATACGAATCTGATCTCATCTTTACAATTTCTTTTCTAATTGGTTTCCTGCCAAGGAATTAACTTAATTTAGATGAAAATTAATATCATAACCAATTCATCCTTGCTATCATGGAGGAAGGAATCTGAAATTGAATTGTAAAGTGTAGATGATAATTCAAACAAAGCTTGACTACTTTCTGCCCAATTAGTTGGATAAGAGATTGGCCTGTGTATTTCCTCATAGAAGATTTTTTACATTTGTATGAGCATTGAAGTTCTTTCATTTCATCTTTGTATATTTGAAGTACTAGTATATTATCTCATACCTAAAGCATTTTCCTTATACACAAATTCAATTTTAGTTGCAAAGCTTTCACAAGCATTCATAATATTCAAACACCCAATAAGAATTAAACATTCTTATTCTAATTAACCTCAGGAAACATTTGCCATTCTAAGAGATCAAGGAAGTT
This sequence comes from Thuja plicata, assembly GCA_018584345.1. NCBI lineage: Eukaryota > Viridiplantae > Streptophyta > Pinopsida > Cupressales > Cupressaceae > Thuja > Thuja plicata. Next base: position 3,320,921 of record MU228471.1, on the reverse strand, counting down.
TAAATTTTCTATAGAAAAAGAACCTTTGTGTTTGGGGCAAGGGTTTACCTGTGTAGGTTTAGCAAAGCCTAAAGTGCAGGGGTATTAGATTATTCTTGTTCGTTTGCCAAGATTGATTGAAGCAATCCTATAGGAGAATCATAAAAGCTCTTGGATTTCCAATCTGTGGTTTTGGGAACCAACATATTCATGACTCTGCTAGGGAATTGTTGTCAGAACAAGAACTCAAAATATTTAGTGATAAAAATAGATTCTACTGGGAGAAAAGACTCAGAAGACAACAAAGTTTTTTCCTTTTGACGAGAAGGTGGCGACTACAAAATTTTTATGCAATTATATTTTGGTAAGCTAAGATTTCTCTGAAGTATTCATGTGGGGTAGAAGATCCTTACATCAAGATCAACTGGAATTAGATTTAAATAGAATTTTAAGGAGAGGAAAGAAACAACCCTTAAATATGTAGTATACAGGGCATAAGAAATTCCCTGATAGGGAATATAATTATGAGGAAAACCAATTTCAAATCAAAGTAACCTGGAGGATGATAGGAACCCATTTGGTTTTGAAGATATAGAAGATTAGAATGCAGTACAAGGGGCATAAGAAGAAGAAGAGTATGATGATGAAGATAAGGCATTATATGCTATGTTTAGCAAGTTGGCTGAATATGGCAGAAATGATCCAAAGATAACTAAAACTTTGAAGAGACTGCCTTGCCAAACATTGGAGAAGTTAGAAATAAAAAGAAGTGATTTGCCTTTACCACTTGATAATAAAAATGATGGAGAAAGATCAGGATAAAATATGACATCAAAAGGAGAAGGAACACCTGAATACGATCCTCCACATAGAAAAAATGGGGATCAAGCTATCAACACTAATCATATTAATCTATTGTTTTAACAAGAAAATAGAGGGAGGTATCGAAGAAACAACAATGGTAGTAAAAAAGATGGACGTTGGAGACAACCAAAAAATGGGGAAAATTATGGTAATCCAAGACAACAAAGTATGGGAAATCAGTATAATGTTGGTCATAATCATAGAGGCATAAATCACCAAACTCATGGAGGGAAGAATGTGAATCACTATAACATGGGTTAGGGAAGAAGAGTGCCCACGGTGTTAGAAAGGTATAGACAATTGGATTTCAATGGGATAGTTGGGTACCCAAACCCTATATCTAATGAGTTAAGAGTTTTCACTCCAAAATTCTCAGGGAATGAAGTTGAGTCTATTGAGCAGCATGCTATTAATTTAAAGAACATTATTGAAGAATTAGAGGAAAATTATGAAGATGTTTTAATGAAGTTATTTGTCCAATCATTGACAGAAGATGTTGTTGAATGGTATAGAGGGATGCCTAATAGGTCTATTACAAGTTGGATGGATTTTTTAAATTAGTTTATTGAGAATTTTGGTGACCATAATGATACATCTTTTGCTTCTCATGAATTGACTAGCATAAAAAGAATCTAAATGAGTCTGTAGCAGAGTTTAACAAGAGGTTTAATAAAGTCTTAAATAGAATACCTAGAGACATCAGACCTTTTGATTCTTTCTTGATTGACTTCTACTTGAGTGCATTTGATAGAAAGAATCATTATGAGATCAGATCACATAGGCCAGTAAGCTTGCAATAATCTTTCAAAATTGCCACTACTATTGAGAATGACAGAAAGGTTGCTGGAAGGATAACTAAAAGGGGCGATACTAAGTTATACAATCTAAAAGCCCCAAGAAAAAAGGTAGGAATGATAGGCCACTATTCCCCAAGAATGATAGATTTAGATTGCAAGATATGCCCTATAACACTAATTGGAAGGATGGTAAACCTGAAAGGCAAAACTGCACTAAAGAGACTCTTGATCCATTGAGAAAGACTAATCACTTAGTGGAAGGTGATCCTTGGTGTGAAGCTTGCACACTACCACATTCTCTCGATAATTTTTTTGTGGATAAGAAATTGCAAGAGGATGAAGATCAGAGTAATGACCAACAACCCATAGTGAATAATGTCTCAGTTGAATCCATGTGGGGAAAAGATGATTACAACTCTTCTGATGAGGAGTATGCACATCATGATGATTTAAACAAGATATATCAATGTGATAGGCAAAAAGGAGAATTTCCAGTGATTAGGAGGTTGATAGATGAAGATAAAGAAGCATATACTATTGCAGCAATTGAGGAAGCAAGGAGTAATTACAGGCTGAGAAATAGAACAATAAATGTTGATCAAGGGAAACATGTTGGAGTATCTGTTAAAGCACCAAAGTAAAAGGTTAGCTAAATATATTCCCTAAAGAATAAAGATAATACCGCAAAGACAAATCAACAGGTAGATCATTATGAAGCTCCAAACCTGATAAGACCAAAGGAGAAACCAATGGCCAATAAATCTATTGCCAATAATAATTCATTTATATCAAATGCCCTATCTTAGGTGAAAATTTCTATTCCTTTATTTGAAATGGTGAAAATATCAGAATAAAAAGATGAGACTTTAAAAGTGTTGTCTAATGTAGGTGATGTTTTTAAAGAGGAATCTAATAAGAGACCAGTAAATAAAGAAATGCCAGTTGTTTATTTAGGAACTACTGTTGCTCAAAATGGAACACAAGTTGATCCTTTCTACCTCACATTGTTGATTAACAATAAATTTGTTAAAAATTATATGATAGATTCATGAGAAACAATTAACATCATGCCATCATAAGTTATGAAGGATCTTGGAATGAAGGTCGATACAACTTATGGAAGATGTTATGCCATGGATAATAGATCTATACCTATTGTTGGTATTATGAAAAATGTAGAATTTAAATTTCCTGCTTGTCTTGAAGTACCATACAAAATTGATATTATTGTTGTAGAAGTTCCTGCTAATTATGGAATGCTTTTATCTAGTAGGTGGTCATATTCAATTAGATTTGTCTTATGCTACTATTCCATTGGATGACAGGGAGGTAAGGATCAATAGGGAGCCAATATCCCCATATATAATTGAAGAAGACATTTTGCAAGAAACAATGAACTTGTGCCACTTAGATATGGATTATTTCCAAGTAAGTATTACTAAACCCATTTTAAATACTAATTTAATTTAATTATGTGTAAAAAAGTGTCCCAAAGACATCTTGCACATGTACTTTGATGGAGATTGTAGTAAGAAAGGTAATGGTGTTGGTGTAGTTTTTGTTTCACCATAGGGTAAGTCTTTTAAATATTCTTTCCTTTTGAAATTTGAATGCACTAATAATATCGCTAAGTATGAGGCCCTTTTAATAGGATTGAATATTGCAATTAAACATGGGATAAGAATATGATGCTACCATGTACCAACAGGGGAAAGACATTTTTGATAAGGTTAACAATATGGACACCAAGATCAGCACCATGGTGGATAATAAGCTTAAAATTAATGACAAGGTTAACAACAACAAGGCTCTTATCAAAAAACTTACTATTGTTAGCAAAATGGGTATGAAAAACTCTCTGGATAATCTAAAATCATTATATACCCTTCTGGAAGGTAATGAAAGTGATAAGGCAAGGCAGGAGGATGATAGCCTTCTGGAAATTCATATTTTGGGCCCTGGCACTAGGACTCGCTCTAGCACTAAAAATAAAGCCAAAGTCCAGACCAAAGATATCAATAAGTTGAGGGATTCGATCCAGAGCATGGAGCTGCAAATGGTTGAAGTTCAGATGTTGGAGGATCAGATGGAAGCTGTTTAGCTTCAATGCTGGAATGTTTTGGATTGTTGGAAGTTTTTTGTTACCTGTCTGCTGGAAGCTTTTTGTAGTTAGTTGTTTTGATGTTTTGTAATGATATATTCTGTTTAATCTAGGGTTTAGCCCTCTTTTGGTCTTCTGTCATATGTGACAGTTTGATGTTACCTTTGTCCTTTATTGTCTATCAATTTGGTGCTATGTAAAGGGTTTCAAGGCCCCTTCAAAACCCGATGTTACCTTAATCAAAAAAATGGGATAAGAATACTATATGCTCATGGTGATTCTGATTTAATTTTCACAAGTAAGAGACAAATTTGTTACCAAAAATGCAAAATTGAAGGTATATAACAATCAGGTATGGGATGATTTAGAATTTTTTGTTGCCTTTCAATAGAATGGATTGATAGGTCAAAGAATTTCATTTCTAATTTTATGGCTAACCTTGTTGTTATACAGAGTAGTATCCCTTTTGATGAAGTTGTGCATGTTGAGATTAAGACCAGATCAGCAGTTCCTGATAATATCCACAATTGGTAGATTTTTGAGGATGATAGGGATATAATCAAATTCTTGGCTTGTGAGGAAAAATATGAGGATAAGTTGATAGATCTAAATGCTCATGTCGAGGTGGAAAGTGAGAAAGAGATGATTTTTGTGAAAGAGGTTGTCCAATTAAAAATGAATAAAATTCCCAAAGACCTTGTTGCGTTAGAAAGGATATTTGATAGTAAAGACAAAGTAGAGACAAAAAATAAAGGGATATGGCTGAAGAAATATAGAAAATAAAATTGGGGAATGACTATACTCCTAAAGAAGTTTTCATTGACAAAAAGTTGACCCCCAAAATCAAAGAAGATATCAATAGCTTGTTAAGGAGGTATAGGCATGTATTTTCTTGGTCTTATGATGACCTCAAAGTGTATAGGGAAGACCTTTTGCAGCATGAAATCCCACTAAAGCCAACAAAGGCAACGCCCCATTAATCCAAATTTGGCTCCAAATATGAAGGAGGAACTGATTAAGATGAGGGATGCTAGTATTATAAAAACCATCAGACATTCATCCCGGGTGTCAAAATTAGTGCCAGTAAGGAAGAAAAATGGTGACATAAGGCTATGCGTAGATTTCAAAAATTTGAACATATCATCACTCACGGATAATTATGCTTTGCCTAACATGGAAGCACTATTGCAGAAAGTAACAAGAAATGAACTACTATCTATGATGGATGGGTTTTCTGGTTATAATCAAGTAAAGGTAAAAGAAGAAGAGCAGTACAAAAAAACCTTTACTACACCATGGGGAATCTATTCCTATGCCATGATGCCTTTTGGACTGACTAGTATAGGGGCAACATTCTAGAAAGCTATGGTTGTTAGAGCCTTTGCAGATTTTATTCATATCATAATGGTAATTTACCAAGATGACTTGAATGCATACTCTAATAAAGTTGAGGATCATTGTAAGCATTTGAACATAATCTTCAGGAGGGCCCTTGAATATGGTATATCTCTCAACCCTAAGAAGTGTCAATTTGGGGTCATTGAAGGAAAATTGCTAGGGCATATAGTACAAAGGAGGGTGTTAGGATAGATCCAGAGAGAATTAAAGCAATAAATAAGATTCAGATTCCAAAAGATGCTAAGGGGATCCAATCATTCTTTGGGAAAATAAACTTTGTAAGGAGATTTGTATCTAATTTTGCTGAGATAGTCAAACCCATTGCAAAAATGCCTAAGAAAGGAGCATACATCAAATGGACAGATGAAGCATTAGAGACATTTACCAAAATAAAAAAAGCAATTAAAGAGACCCCAGTCCTCAAATCATCCGATTTATTTAAACCATTTCAATTGTTCTCCTTTGCATCTTATCACACAAAAACATTATGCTATAGAAAAATGTTGAAGGTCATGAGCAACCAACAACAATTTTTAGTAAAACTCTCCAAGCGGCTAAGGTGAATTATGACATCAATGAAAAACAAGCCTATGCTCTTGTTAAAGCTATTAAGTCTTTCGGGCCATATCTGGTAGGGGCTAAAATTATTGCTTACGTCCCCAATGTATCTGTTAAAGACATATGCAGGCAATAAGAGACTACTGGTAAGATGTGTAGATGGATTAATTAAATTCAGGAATTTGATATTAATCTTCAGATTACTAAATTGGTGAGAGGGCAAGGGTTGGCCAGGCTTATGGCAGAATCCAACCTAGAGTCAATACATGTAAATCAAGTGGAGGTTGAAAATAAAAAGATAAGTATCAAAAGATGTATTTGGTATGCTGATATAGTTTACTATTTGAAACATATGAAATGTAAGGAAGGATTGACAAATAGAGAAAAAAGAACAATAAAATTGCAAGCGTCCAAATGTGTGTTGATTCAAGGTGATTTGTATTGGAAAAACATAGATGGCATTCTTTTGTTTTGTTTAGATGTATATCAGGCAGAAAAAGTCCTTAAAGAACTACATGAAGGAGTTTGTGGTGGGTATTTCTCAGCTAAAAATACTGCCCACAAAATAATGAACACTGGGTATTATTGGCCTTGTGTCATTAAGGACTGTCATATGTATGTTAGAAAATGTGAAGACTGTCAAAAGTTCTCAAGTATATTTAAATATGATGGGTTTCTACCATTAAGGGATTTGCATACTGAAGAACCCTTCCAAATATGGGGAATAGACTTTATTGGGGAGATCACTGATAAATCCAGTGGAGGGAAAATGTGGATCCTGGTGGCTACTGACTATTTCACTAAGTGGGTAGAGGCTATACCTACTAGACAAGATACTAACAAAGTGGTGATCAAATTTATGACAGAAAATATTTTGACAAGGTTTGGAGTTCCCCATAAGGTTATATGTGACAATGGGATGTGTTTTAAATCTAATGAGTTTTCTAAATTTTGAAATTCTTATGGTATAAACTTGTTTCACTCATCACCTTACCATCCACAAGGAAATGGTCAAGCTGAGTCGAGTAATAAAAACATACTAAAGATTGTAAGGAGGATGTTAAGCAATAATAAAAGGGCCTGGGATTCAAAGCTCAATTTGGAATTATGGGCTGATAGGATTAATGTCAAGAAATCAACAGGTTATGGTCCTTATGAATTGGTTTTTGGGAAGAAATCTAGGATCCCTATGAATAATTTACTTCTTGTTTATAAATTTGTTAGGGATGATGAGATGGAAGATTTGGATTTCATGGAGGATAGGATGGTTCAACTCGCAGAATTAGATGAAATCAAGAAGGATGCTCAAGATCAAAATATTGGGAAGCAAAAATAGGTCAAATTATTACATGACAAAAGATCAACTAATAGAATCTTTCAAGAAGGAGACTGGGTTTTAAGGTGGAATGCCAAAGATCAAGACAAGGGAAAGCATGGAAAATTTGAAGCACTATGGATAGGACCATACATCATCATTGACAAGGCAAGAGGGCACTCATACATTTTGCAGGATGTCGAAGGATATACTCAAGAGTTCCCTATACATGGGCAATACTTGAAGCATTTATTTTTCTTAAATGATAAGGGAGTATCTCTATTTATATGCAGATTTTTTTTAATCTTCTTTTATTTTTTTTCTTCTTTCTTATTTTGTGTTTTTGTTTGGTCTTCTTTCTAGAGATAACTGATTTCTCGCTATACTCACAAGAAGCATACGTCCCCAGAAAGAGCCACTGTTGAGTCATTTTTGAAATTTGGCATCTTGAAGTATAAAGGCTATCCAGAAATCAAATATGAAGGCATATTGAAGAGGTCAAAGTATGAAATTGGAAAAAAGCAGAAGGAACCATTTTTGCTACTTCGCAGGTCATGGAATTAGCAGTTGCAAAATGACAAAATTTTGCATTGGCGCAAAGACAGAAAACAAAGGCACTGAAATAGTAATTTTTCACTATTTCTCGGGCAACATTAAAAGGGGTAGCGAAACAATGATTTTTCACTATTTCGTGGAGGACATATTAGTAAGTTGCAAAATGGAAAAAAGTGAACATTAAATAGAGGTTGGCCGAATTAATGGTTAAAGTGTGCTGACAAAATTTTCACGCATTCAAAATGTCTCATGAGGAGTATGGAAAACTGAACATTAAAATTGAATCAATTATAAAGGAGGATGTCGACGAGGATACAATTATAATGGATTAGTTTTCTTTATGTTTAGTTTTCTTTGTCTTATTTTAATATATAAAGCTGTCGGTTGCAGTTAGTTAGCTTTAGGAATAGATGTGTCGATTGGAAGCTTGAGTACATCCCATCAATTTTGTATAAAATGGGATACCACAACCAATACAAGATATAGGCTGATATATAGGCTAAAGGAGAGGCTAATATTATGATGATAATATATTGTAATATTGATGTACTTGGGTAGTGACTGCAACCAATATGCAAATCAATTGTATTCACTTTTTTTATTTATACAAAGAAACTTTGTTTCCTGTCCAAGATTGAGAAAGTAAGTTTTTTGTTTTTGATTGGATTGGTCCTTTGCATTTTTAGTTTTAAGAATTTCCTCTTTACTATTACATGTCGGAGAATTGAAGTTTTAAATATTGGTTTTTGAATATCAAGGGTTGCATACGAATCTCTCATCTATACAATTTCTTATCTAATTGGTTTCCTACCAAGGAATTAAATTCATTTAGACTAAAATTAATATCATAACCAATTCATCCTTGTCACGGAGGAAGGAATCTAAAATTGAATTGTAAAGTGTACATAATAATTCAAACAAAGCTTGACTACTTTCTGCCCAATTAGTTGGATAAGGGACTCGCCTGTGTATTTCCTTAAAGAAAGTTTTTTACATTTGTATGAGCATTGAAGTTCTTTCATTTCATCTTTGTATATTTGAATTACCATTATATTATGTCATACCTAAAGCATTTTCCTTATACACAAATTCAATTTCAGTTGCAAAGAATTCATAATATTCAAACACCAATAAAAGAATTAAACATTCTTATTCTAATTAACCTCAGTAAACATTTGCTTGAGAGATCAAGAAAGTTTAAATTCGCTATAGAAAAACACGTTTGTGTTTAGGGTGAGGGTTTACTCACCTAGGTTAGTGAAGCTAAAGTGTAGGGGAATTAGATTATTCTTGTTCATTGGCCAAGACTCATTGAATAAATCCTATAGGAGAATTGGCAAAGCTCTTGGATTTCCAATTTGTGGTTTTGGGAACCAACATCTACAACATTAAATGCTCATCCAATGATAATGAGGCACCACCCTATGGGCCAATGAGAAAATTTAAAAGTAGGAGAAATAAAAAGAAGATGCTTAATCATCTAACAACTCATCCTCAAGATTATGTATGCCACTTTCTCTTGCAATCTTAATTTTAATTCCACTTCCTTGTCCTTAGGAATTCTCCATCATTCTTGGAATTATTTCTCCTAGATGTCTAGACTTTGTGGTAGCTTAATTATTTGCACTTGGACCTTAATTTTTTGTAATTCTTTGTCTTCTTCATCTTCGAGCCTTATCCTCTTGATTTGTGGAACTATTTCATTTTCCTTTCTTGTGAATCTTGTGCTCGATCCTTTTGGAGTGGTTAAACCTCCTTCAAACTTGATCTCTTTGAGCTAATCCCCCCTTCATTGCTTCAGATTCCTAGTCATCTTATTCCTCACAAGAATCTTCCAACTGATATCATTTCTGAACTTGGTCCTGATATCTTGACTTCCTTTCCTTGAAATCCTTTAGCCTTGATCCCTCATAGGAACAAATTGGAGCCGAAATTTTTTTCCTTGAATTGAATCTTGTTTGATCCTTATGGACAATCATGCAGTCAAGGATGAAGAAACCTCAAGGAGATCAGTCCAATCCTTGAAACTAATTCAACACAACGGAAACTATAAGCAAAGGTGGATAGAAATGAGAGATCAACCTTCTATTATTCTTAGAAAATCATTTACAACAAACCTGCAACATGCAGTCTCACATGCCAAGCATACAAGCCTAATTATGATCAGAAAAACTTTACAAAACCTAGTTAAACTAAAGCCAAATAATCTTACGAAGATCACCTACCCCATAGGAACAAGTCCAGAAGCTTATAAAATAATCACAAAACCAGGTCAGCCTAGGAAAGATCATATTTCCCAATAATTGAGAAAACATGTTACAACAAATAGTTCGGGACCCAAATCATCAGGTTCAACCTCCAATGTAAGAAATAAGAGATGCAATCATAAAATTAAGTTAGCTTCAAACATAACAATGAGCTAGCACAATTGTGTAGAGAGATTCACATAAAGAAGATTAGAAAGTGACTGGAAAATACAACAAATGACTGGGAAAATGAAGAACATGATAGTCAAGCAAAGAATTTGCAAACTCATGCACGATGAATCCAAATGATGTGTGATCATATGATAAGGTCTAGCATGAATCCACAAACACAGTGTAGCAAATGCAACACTAAAGAACAAGCATACACCGACCACTAATAGAAACACTAGACTGATCAAACATGAAAACAAATATTTTTGTTTGATGCAAGATTGCTAAGATCCCAAGATGCTCCTACATCAGACACTCGGGGTATTTAAAAATTTAGCCTCTCACTTTGCTAGGGCCAAAGGAAAACCAAAGTGGTCAACCTCAGCTTGAGAAATCCAAGAAGAATCCTCCACTAGTCTATCCTTCCATTTGACAAGATGTTTCATATTCTGCTTACCTCTTGTACTTCAACCAACTCTGTTGTCTAAAATATGCTCTATCTGATCCATCTACTTCTTAGGATACCGTTGCCCAACATTTGATCTCTCACTTCTACTACAATCTGATTCATGATACTCATACAAATTTGCAACATTGGTGTCTAGTGATATATCCGCGTCCTCTAGTAATTTCACTTCATATGCATACCCAGAATCAAATCTCCTCAAGATCTTAAAGGACCAAACTTCTTCATCCTCAACATTTTATAAGTACCAACAGGAAATCTACCCTTCTGCAAGTATACCATAAATTCATCTCTGATGCAGGAGCATCTTGGGTTCTTTGGCAATACTGATCAACCAAAAATATGTTTGTTCTAGTTTAGTAGATTGTTGGAGGCTGCTTGGTAAAGTGTTCGGTAACTGCTGTTGCTCGGTTACTTGTTCTATCTTTCTTTACCGATGGGTCTCATTGATTGTTGGCTGCTCGATGGTTTCTTTCACCAAGTTGTTTCTATTTCTTGGTTACCTTCTTACCAAGTTGTTGTTGTTGTTCAGTTGGTCTATACTGAGTTGTTCTTGCTGCTCAGCTGACTTCTTACCGAGGTGTTTATCTTGTTCTGGCCGACTTCTACATTTAATTTTTGTAGCATAATTAATGTGGGATCTCTCAATGGGATATGCATGGACCTAAATCTGGGTCTTTACTATTTCCTATGTTGGATATTTAGGATCTAAGTGTCTACCTCTTTTATGGACTCTTGTATATATTTGGTTTTTCGTTCTTAGATTTAGGGGGCAGTTTTTGGATAGAAGATTAAGTTTTAGCAGATTCAGATCATGGGTTTGTGACCTCGCATGAATCAAGATTATTCTGTAAACATCTGAATATATATGGACAAAACTGGGAAGGCCTTACAGCCCATCATGTAATGAGTTTGATGAATAAATAAAGTTATGTTGTTTCTTCTCTCCCTTTCTGTGTTGTTGCTTCCGTGTTATTCAACAAGTTGGTTTGGATAGCTGGGAGTGCCTTGGGCCCTATTCTCCTAACCCTCCTTGTGTCAGGTGGTATCAGAGTGAAGGTTAGATCTAGGTTCCTTCTTGTAATCCCTAACCTAAGTTGGTTGATATTTTTGTGGGGTAGCATATTGCGATATGAACTATAATTGCTGGGGGTTTCAAGATGGTTCGTGGGAGAGGAAATGTAGATCCAGATCTAGCTGATATGTTAAGGTAGATGGATTCAATATTGGAAGATTTTGAGACAACCTAGTGTAGAGGAATATATCTTGAAGATGTTAGTGATGATGAATTGGAAGAAGTGCTAGGAGAAGTTGTACCTGCACCTTTAATGGATCAGAAGAAGAGAGTTTCCTACAAGCATTGACAAGTTTAAAGCCCACACCTCAATTTAATCCTCCTGAGTATAGTGGAAAGTTGGATTCTGATGAATTGATAGAATGGATAACTAAGATGGAAGAATACTTTGAGTATGAGAATGTATCAGAGGAGAAGAAGGTAAATATTGCAAGTACAAAGTTGAAAGGTCATGCATCATTGTGGTGGGAGCATCTACAATTGGATCATAAGAAGAAGGGTAAAGATAAGATCAAGGTATGGGATAAGATGATAAAAAAATTGAAAGAAAAGTTTCTACCTTGTGATTACCAGATTAACCTAATTAGGAGAATACAAATTTTGAAGCAGAAAGATAGCTCGGTAAAAGATTACACTGAGGAATTCTACAGATTAGACATCAAATTTAGACATGTTGAAGATGAAGTGGAAAGAATATAAAGATATCTAAATGGATTAATAAGTTCTATACAAGATGAGATCAACCTGGTTAAGATGGAGAGCATTGAAGAGGCATATCAATTTTTCCTAAAATTTGAGGAGAAATTGAACAAAAGATATGAACAAAGGTACAAAGGCAGAGGTGGTAGATTCCCTAGAGGAAGGGGTAGATATCATGGTGAAAATAATAGATCTGAACCAAACAAGACAATTTTAGACACATATCAAGACAAATGAAAGACCAAATGGAAAGGTGGAAGTTAATTTCAAGGAAGAGGTTACTACTCTTGAGGTGGTTATAGCAAAAGAGGGTTCCAAGGAAATTGTTACAATTGTGGTGAAGAAGCACATAGATCTTTTGAGTGTACACAGGCAAGCAAGAAAGTCAGTAGTAGCAGAAATGCTTTGGTGATAGAAGAGTCACTAAATGAACTTGAGAAGGAAGGAAATCTAATGATCAGAAGGATACTATGGATTGAGAAAGATAAGAAAGATCCTGTTAGGAAAAGTTTGTTCAAAACCTGATGTAGATTTGCAGACAAAGTTTGGAAGGTAATTGTTGATAGTGGAAGCTTAGAGAATAGGGAATCTAAGGAGATGGTGACAAATTTATAGTTGGAAAGAATGAAGCACCTGAAGCCCTATCAGATTTCATGGATCAAGGATGAGCATATATTAATGGTGAGTGAAAAATGCTTTGTGAATCTAAAAATTGGAAAGTATTATGATAAGGTGTTGTGTGATATTATGCCAATGGATTGTTGTCATATTTTGTTGGGTAGACTTTGGCAATATGATAGACATGCTATACATGATGGAAGAGTGAATAGATATACTATTTGGGTTGATGGTAAGAAACAAATCTTGTTATGTTTGGTTGAAGAATCTGTTGGTGAGACATGTACATCTATGAAAGTTTGTTTGATGAATGGTAGACAGTTTGTTAAGGATTTGAAAAGAAATGATATTTGTTATGCTTTGATTCCTAACAAATTGAGTAAGAATACCGAAGATGAAATTCTTGCAGAAGTTGAGAAATTGCTCACCGAGTACAAGGAGATCATTTCAGATAGTGTCCCTGATGGTTTGCCACCAATGAGAGATATTAGTCATTGTATGGATCTTATTCTTGGAGCTAGTTTACCGAACAAGGCACCACATCATTTGACACCGAATGAGACTGTAGAGCTCAACCGACAAGTTCATGAGTTGTTGAACAAGGGTTTAATAAGATAAATTTTGAGTCCATGTGCAATACTGGCTGTATTGGCACCTAAGAAGGATGGAGAATGACAAATGTGCATTGATTTAAGTGTAATCAATAAAATCACAGTTAAGTATAGGTTTCCTATACCAAGGATGGATGATATAATGCATTGTTTAAGTGGAGAAAAATATTCTACCAAAATTGATTTGAAGAGTGGATATCATCAGATCAGAATCAGAGAAGGTGATGAGTGGAAGACTGCTTTCAAGACAAAGGAAGGTTTTTATGAGTGGTTGGTTATTACCTTTGGTTTAACTAATGCACCAAGTACATTTATGAGATTAATGAATGAGGTTTTGAAGAAATTATTAAATAAATGCGTGATTGTATACTTGGATGATATTCTAATATTTAGTAAGACTAAAGAAGAGAATTTAATGCATATAAGAGAAGTATTGTAGAGATTGAAAGAGGAAAAGTTGCTGATAAATCTCAAAAAGTGTTTCTTTATGAAAGAAGAACTTGTGTATTTACATTTTGTGATTTTAGTTGATGGTTTGAAGATGGATCCTGCGAAGGTTGAAGCTATACTTAGTTGGCCTACACCTGAAAATGTCAGTGAGGTAAGATTGTTTCATGGATAGGCAATTTTTATAGGAAGTTTATCCAAAATTTCAGTTCTATTTGTAATGCTATGACTGAGACAATGAGAGGAGATAAAAGAGAATTCAAATGGACACATGGAGTTGATAAGAGTTTTGAGACTTTGAAGCAGAAGGTTGCTGAATTGCCTGTGTTAGCCTTACCCGATTTCAATAAAAGTATTTCAAGTTGAATGTGATGCAAGTGGAAGTGCAATAGGAGCTTATTTGACCCAAGAGGGTAAACATGTTTCTTTCTTTAGTGAAAAGTTGAATGATGCTAAAAGGAAATATTATGTCTATGATCAAGAATTCTATGCTATTGTTCAAGCTCTGAAGAAAGGGAGACATTATTTGATGTTGAATGAATTTGTGTTGTATACTTAAGGATTTACAATATTTGGGTAGTAAGAATAAGTTGAATCGAGGACATATGAAATGGGTGGAGTATTCGCAAAGTTTCACATTTGTGATAAAGCATAAAAGTGGAGTTTATAACTGAGTTGCTGATACATTGAGTAGAAGAAGATCTTTGTTGACTGAAATGATAATTGAGGTTCTTGGTTTTGATGACATGAAGCATTTGTATGAAAATGATCTTGATTTTTATGAGCTATGGAGAGTGTGCATAGCACATATTCCAAATCAACCAAGTAACTATGAAGACTATTTCATTCAAGAAGATATATTGTTCAAAGGTATTTAGTTGTGCATAACGAGAGGATCAATGAGAGCTAATTTGATAAAGGAAAAGCATAGTAGTGGTTTGGATGGACATTTGGTATTGATAAGACATTGATTTTTCTTAAGGAAAGGTATTTTTGGCCTCAATTGTATAAGGATGTTCAAAAATTTGTGAAAAGTTGTGGAGTTTGTCAAGTTGCAAAAGGAGTAAGTCAGAATACTAGATTGTATACACCGATTAATGTTCCTAAGAAACCTTGGAGTGATATTAGCATGTATTTTGTTCTTGTCTTACTGAGGACAACAAGAGGTAATGTTTCCATTTTTGTTGTTGTGGATAGATTTTCTAAGATGACACATTTCATACCATGTAGAAAAACATCAAATGCAGTACATATAACATATATTTTCTTTAAGGAGATTTTCATATTGGATGGATTGTAGAGTATCATCTCTGACCGTGACAATAATTTTGTCAACTATTTTTGGAAAACACTTGGGAAGAAGTTAGATACTGAGTTGAAGTATAGTTATATATTTCATCCATAGACTGATAGACAAACAAAGGTTATAAACTAAAGTTTGGGTAACCTGTTAAGATGCTTAGTTGGAGACACACCGAGTAATTGGGATTTGATGTTGGCACAAGTAGAGTTTGCATAGAATAGTTTAGTAAATAGAAGTACTAGAAAGACACCTTTTGAGATTGTTCATGACACACAACTGAGAGGTATATCAGACTTGAGAGAAATTGCTGGAGAAGAGAAAAGAAGCACTGAAGCAAAAAAGTTTGTTGAGTTCATGAAGACATTGCATGAGGATGTAAAATAGAAGTTGGAGCAAAGTAATCAGAAATACAAGGATAGTGTAGATAGATCAAGGAGACATAATTTTTTTGAAGTTGGTGATGCAGTAATGGTTCATTTGAAAGATAGATTTCCTATTGGAACATATGGAACATTGAAGATGAAGAAATTTGGTCCTTGCAAAATATTGAGAGGATTTGACATTGGAAATGTTTACTAAGTGGAATTACCTGATGACATGGATAAATCACGTATATTCAATATTTTAGACTTGTTTGAGTATCATGAACCTGATGAAGAAGTGACAGTATCAAGCGATTATCCTAAGAAAAAGATAGAGGAAGTTGAGCATATTTTGAAATAGAGAGTTGGCAAAAGTACACAAGGAAAGGAATACATGGAATATTTGATAAAATGGAAGAAGAGACCGATTGAGGACTCATCTTGGATTTCTCAATCTGAGTTGAATTCAATTTAGGTTGGACCTGACACATGACTCGGGGAATTATTTCTTTTAACCCTAGGTGTCTGATGTAGGAGCATCTTGGGTTCTTTGACCATTCTGATCAACCAAAAATATGTTTGTTCTAGTTCAATAGATTGTTGGAGGCTGCTCAGTAAAGTGTTCAGTAACTTTTGTTGCTCAGTTACTTGTTCTATCTTGCTTTACCAATGAGTCTTGGTGATTGTTGGATGCTCAGTGGTTTCTTTCACTGAGTTTTTTCTGTTGCTTGGTTTCCTTCTTACCGAGTTGTTGATGTTTCTCGGTTGGTCTTTACCGAGTTGTTCCTGTTGCTTGGTTGGCTTCTTACCAAGTTGTATATCTTGTTCTGGCTAGCTTATGCATTTAATTTATGTAGTGTAATGAATGTGGGATCTCTCATTGGGATGTGTGTGTACCTAAATCTAGGTCTTTACTATTTCCTATGTTGGATCTTTAGGATCTGAGTGCTAACCTCTTTGGTGGACTCTTGTATATATTTAGTTTTCTGTTCTTAGATTTAGGGGGTAGTTTTTGGATAGAAGATTAAGTGTTAGCAGATTCATATCCTAGGTCTGTGACCTTGCATGTATCAAGATTATTCTTTAAACATCTAAATGTATATGGCCAAAACTGGGAAGG
This sequence comes from Thuja plicata, assembly GCA_018584345.1. Lineage (NCBI taxonomy): Eukaryota > Viridiplantae > Streptophyta > Pinopsida > Cupressales > Cupressaceae > Thuja > Thuja plicata. The sequence goes on along the minus strand of MU228471.1, from coordinate 3,304,236 downwards.
CCTTACATCCCAACATGTAATGAGCTTGATGAATTAATAAAGTTCTGTTGTTTCTTCTCTCTCTTCTTATAAACTTGATTCATTTCTTCCAAATAATGTCTCACTCCTTCATTCAATGATCTCATATCCTCATAAAATTCTTCTTCGTTAGAACTCTTCTTAACATCATGAGTGATATCCCTTAATTCTGCTACTCCCTTAGGCTTAAACTTAGTAACCACTTCAAATGGTGTCTTCCTTGTACTCCTATTTACTGAATTGTTATAAGAAAACTCTTCTTGTGGCAAAATTAAATCCAAATTTCCAGGCTTATCTCCAACTAAACAGCTCAACAAGTTCCTTAAAATCTTGTTCACAACTTCTGTCTATCCATCAGCTTGTAGATGAAAAGTAGATTTGAAATTCAAATTAAATTTCATCTTCTTCCAAAGATTCCTCCAAAAATAACTAACAAACCTAATATCCCTATATGAAACAATGCTCTTAGGTAATCCATGTAATCTCACAATCTCCCTGAAAAATAAATTAGCTACATGTATTGCATTTGCAGTCTTACAAGGAATGAAATGTGCTATGACTGAGACAATGAGAGGAGATAAAAGAGAATTCAAATGGACACATGGAGCTAATAAGAGTTTTGACTTTGATGCAGAAGGTTGTTGAAATGCTTGTGTTAGCCTTACCTAATTTCAATAAAAGTATTTCAATTTGAATGTGATGTAATTGGAAGTGCAATAGGATCTGATTTGACCCAACAGGGTAAACCTGTTGCTTTCTTTAGTGAAAATTTGAATGATGCTAAAAGTAAATATTATGTCTATGATCAAGATTCTATGCTATTGTTCAAGCTTTGAAGAAATGGAGACATTATTTGATGTTGAATGAATTTGTGTTGTATACTGATCATAAGGCTTTACAATATTTGGGTAGTTATAATAAGTGGAATTGGGAGCATATGAAATGGGTGGAGTATTTGCAAAGTTTTACATTTGTGATAAAGCATAAAAGTGGAGTTTCTAACCGAGTTGCTGATGCATTGAGTAGAAGAAGATCTTTGTTGACTAAAATGATAATTGAGGTTCTTGGTTTTGATGACATGAAGCATTTGTATGAAAATGATCTTGATTTTTATGAGCAGTGGAGAGTGTGCATATCACATATTCCAAATCAAACACATAAGTATGAAGACTATTTCATTCAAGAAGATATATTGTTCAAAGGTATTCAGTTGTGCATATTGAGAGGATCAATGAGAACTAATTTGATAAAGGAAAAATATAGTAGTGGTTTGGCTGAACATTTTGGTATTGATAAGACATTGAGTTTTCATAAGGAAAGGTATTTTTGGCCTCAGTTGTATAAGGATGTTCAAAAATTTGTGAAAAGTTGTGGAGTTTTTCAAGTTGCAAAAGGAGTAAGTCAGAATACTAGATTGTATACACCGATTAATGTTCCTGAGAAACCTTGGAGTGATATTAGCATGGATTTGTTCTTGGCTTACTGAGGACAGCAAGAGGTAATGATTCCATATTTGTTGTTGTGGATAGATTTTCTAAGATGACACATTTCATACCATGTAGAAAAAACATCAGATGTAGTACATATAACATATATTTTCTTTAAGGAGACTGTCATATTGCATAGATTATCGAGTATCCTCTCTAACCGTGATAGTAATTTTGTCAAATATTTTTGGAAAACACTTTGGAAGAAGTTAGATACCGAGTTGAAGTATAGTTATACATTTCATCCACACACTAATGGACAAACAAAGGTTGTAAACTAAAGTTTGGGTAACCTGTTAAGATGCTTAGTTGGAGACACAATGAGTAATTGGGATTTGATGTTGGCACAAGTAGAGTTTGCATAGAAAAGTTTAGTAAATAGAAGTACTGGAAAGACACCTTTTGAGATTTTTCATGGCACACAACTGAGAGGTATATTAGACTTGAGAGACATCGCTGGAGAAGAGAAAAGAAGTGATGAAGCAAAAAAGTTTGTTGAGTTCATGAAGACATTGCATGAGGATATAAAATAGAAGTTGGAGAAAAGTAATTAGAAATACAAGGATAGTGCAGATAGATCAAGGAGGCATAAAATTTTTGAAGTTGGTGATGTAGTAATGGTTCATTTGAAAGGCAGATTTCCAATTGGAACATTTGGAAAATTGAAGATGAAGAAATTTGGTCCTTGCAAAATATTGAGAAGATTTGACATTGGAAATGTTTAGTAAGTGGAATTACCTGATGACATGGATAAATCACCTATATTCAATATTTTAGACTTGTTTGAGTATCATGAACCTAAGAAGTGACAGTACCGAGTGATTAACCTAAGAAAAAGATAGAGGAAGTTGAGCAGATTTTGAAATAGAGAGTTGGCATAAGTACATGAGGAAAGTAATACATGGAATATCTGATAAAATGGAAGAAGAGACCAATTGAGGACTCATCTTGGATTTCTCAATCTGAGTTGGATTCAATTTAGGTTGGACCTGACACATGATTTGGGGAATCATTTTTTTTAACCCCAGGTGTCTGATGTAGGAGCATCTTGGGTTCTTTGACAATCCTGATCAACCAAAAATATGTTTGTCCTAATTCAGTAGATTGTTGGAGGCCGCTCAGTAAAGTGTTCGATAACTGTTGTTGCTTGGTTACTTGTTCTATCTTTCTTTACCAATGGGCCTCGGTGATTATTGGATGCTCAGTGGTTTCTTTCACCCAATTATTTCTATTTTTTGGTTGCCTTCTTATCGAGTTGTTGATGTTGCTCGGTTGGTCTTTACCGAGTTTTTCATGTTGCTTGGTTGGCTTCTTACGAAGTTGTTTATCTTGTTCTGGCCGACTTCTACATTTAATTTCTATAGCGTAATGAATTGTGGATCTCTCATTGGGATGTGTGTGCACCTAAATCTGGGTCTTTACTATTTCCTATGTTGGATCTTTAGGATCTGAGTGCTGACCTCTTTGGTGGACTCTTGTATATATTTGGTTTTCTGTTCTTAGATTTAGGGGGCAGTTTTTGGATAGTAGATTAAGTGTTAGCAGATTTAGATCGCAGGTCTGTGACCTCGCTTGTATCAAGATTATTGTGTAAACATCTGAATGTATATGGCCAAAATTGGGAAGGCCTTACATCCCAACATGTAATGAGCTTGATGAATTAATAAAGTTTTGTTGTTTATTCTCTCTCTTTATGTGGTGTTGCTTATGTGTTGTTCTACAAGTTGGTTTGGATAGCTGGGAGTGCCTTGGGGCCCTATTCTCCTAACCCTCCTTACGTCAATCTCCTACTTGAAATTCCTTATGTCTCCTCTTCATGTCTTCTCTCTTCTTATAAACGTGATTCGTTTCTTCCAAATAATGTCTCACTCCTTCATTCAATGATCTTATATCCTCAGAAAATTCCTCTCTGTCATCACTCTTCTTAACATCATGAGTGATATCCCTTAATTCTGCTACTCCCTTAGGCTTAAACTTAGTAACCACTTCAAATGGTTTCTTCCTTGTACTCCTATTTATTGAATTGTTATAAGAAAAATTTTCTTGTGGAAAAATTAAATCCCAATTTCCAGGCTTATCTCCAACTAAACAGCTCAACAAGTTCCCTAAACTCTTGTTCACAACTTCTGTCTGTCCATCAGCTTGTAGATGAAATGTAGATCTAAACTTCAAATCAGCTTTCATTTTCTTCCAAATTTTCCTCCACAAAAAACTAACAAACCTACTGGGTGATACCACAATAGTGGGTTGCACTTTTTTGCCTAAATAGACATTGAAGTCTACATTTTGAGAAAAACTTTCACATTCGGATGCATATTGTCGTTAAACTATTTGAAATCAGAAGATGAAGTAAACTAGAGTCTTTTAGGATTTTATGTCTAGATTCTAAATATTTTTTTTATTTTTTTTTGAATTGATTTTAATGGTTTTTTTTTTCTCCCACTAAAATTGCTATGTTGCTGAAAACGTCATTTTCAAAAAGGTACAATGACTTCGTACAACATAACTTTTTTTCTAAAATAGATATCAATGCGCTTCTTTTGAATTTGGTTTTGTAACATCCATACAAAGAACATGCAATTGGTTTGACAACATTATCATGACTATTGCATATTTTATGAATGTTTGAAGTAGAGTCAACTGTAATTTTGACATACCTTGACTGCGTAGCTGATAACTTGTTGTGTATTTATCGAAAATCAATTTTTTTTTTATAGAAAGAAGACTCAAAGCCGGAGGGCACTGTTATTTTTCAAAAAAAAATTTCTCTTTTCTACTATTTTCATTGAACGTCAAACTTGGAGGTTTACATTCGATAAAAAACCTACATTCGATGCACGCCAATAAACATAGGCCTAATTAATTCAAAAATTATCAAATATATATTTGTTAGAAATCTCATTCAAATTACTTGTGCAATGCAAAAGGACACCTCCCTATTATTCCATTTGAGCCCTGTGCTTGAGCCCCGAAGCCATGAAAACTGCAGATTTTTGTTAGCCTTTGGAAATGGCCTCTATTCAGAGACTTTCGATAGAAAGTACTTTCGATCGAAACTAATTAGTTTTGATAGAAAGTACTTTCTATCAAAATTACTTTCTAAGTTTAATTTCGGCATGGGTTGAAACCCACAAAAATCTTCCTTGGTTAGTTTCAATCGAAACTAGGCAAAAAAGGTAGTTTCGATAGAAAATAAGAATGTTTCGATCGAAATAATCAGGTACCTTCTATCGAAAGTAACTGACTAAATTTCCCACCTCATAGATTTGGTGAAGAATTCCTTCCTCCAAAAAAGTGTAACCCACTATTGTGGTATCACCCTACTATCCCTATATGAAACAATGGTCTTAGGTAATCCATGTAATCTCACAATCTCCCTGAAAAATAAATCAGCTACATGCATTGCATTTGCAGTCTTACAAGGAATGAAATGTGCCAACATAGAAAACCTGTCTACAACCACAAAGATCGAGTCATAGCCTCTCTATGTTTTAGGTAAACCTAGTACAAAATCCATACTAATCTCCTCCCAAGGTCTAACCAGTACTACCAAAGGTGTATACAACCCCACATTCTGACTACTGCCTTTTACAACATGACATACCTTATGCAAGGGCCCCTTAATTAGTCTCTTAGTATTTTGGGTCTACTTTTCACAGTTGCAAGGAATTTCTTCCCCTAAAAACATGATATAGGTATATTGATCATGTACATGAACTGCCATATCTGAATCTCCTTGATAAGAATACAATATTTGACTGATATGATCTTGGATGATGCTATAGATACCATATAATGGAAGGTGCCTTGATCAACCAAGATTCGCTATGTCTAATATCAATATTGCTTACAACAATATAATTGTTGTCTCGAATATGGGTGTATAACCTTGAAACCATAGTCAAATGTTGTATTTGATATATATTCTTATTTTCCGACTACGTAATTCTTTCTCCATTGATGTTGGGTAGCATTATTAATAAATTATGTCCTTTCCAAATCTCTATAGATCGGGTGTAGATTACTACATTCATATATGATTCAATTTGTATGTTAGAATACAATCAATCAGATGTATTCAAGTGTGCAAATGAGGGTATTATATCTGCTGATGTGTTTGTCTGTCCACCAATCGTTGGTGAGTTTAATTAATATTATCATCACTGATTTCCATATATGGATGCTGAGTTGGACATTCCAGGCTGAGCCCAATTTTAGAATGCCCCATCTTTAAATATGCGTCATCGCTATATGGTGGGGAGGGGAAGCGACTAAATGGTTGCACCCCTCCATTTTGAGAGTAAACTTTATGTAGTGGTCGAAAGGTACTTGTTTATGTTAGTAAGATTATAATATATAAATATAAATATTATATTATATGAATATAATCTCATTTGTGAATAATATCATTTTACAATATGAATATTAATATTAACATTATTTTATATGCATAATATTATTTCATTTATATGTATATGAATAGTAAGTGAATATTAAAATCATATTAAGAAATTATTTATATTAATAATATTAAGATTTGTTATTGTTATTTGTATTATTAAATTGATCAATATTATATTGTCAATATTAATTTTTTATTATGTTACTATATTAATAGTGGATTATATTATATATGTGATGTATATTGTATTATGTCATTTGAATGTGTGTGTGTGTGTGTGAATTGAAATATTCATATAATTAATAATATATTATATGATTAATGTAATTGTCTATTTTTTTATATTATTATTTATTTATCTTATTATTAAATTATTATTTATTATTAAATCTTAATTCAAAATAAGGACATGACACCTTACAACTCTATACAAAATTCCTCACATCCTTATGAACTTGTGGCCAAAAGTAATTCTCACTTACCAAAGCGTCTTATCAATGCCAAAATGTCCTGCTAAACCTCCACTATGTTTCTCATTAATTATATTATCTCTCATGGAACTCCTAGGTATACATAATTGACTACCCCTGAATAACATTCCATCCTGAATGAAATAATCCAACCACTTACTTCTATATGCAAAAATAGGTTCCTTACAAGCCTTCCAAGGTTCACTGAAGTCTAGGTCTTCCTCATACAATGACTTCAATTCATCAAATCCCAATACTGCAATCTTCATCCCAGTCAACAAAGTCCTTCTCCTACTCAAAGCATAAGCAACTTTATTTTACACACCACTCTTATGTTTCAAAACAAATGTATAGCTCTGCATAAACTCAATGCATCTCATATTGGTGCAGGAGCACCTAGGGTTTAAATCCCTTCTTTTCATTGTGTTGTGTTTCATTTCAGTTGATTAAAAAGTTTAGGATGGTTTTGAAGTGGTTTAGTAGTGTTTTGTTTGGGTTTTGGTGGTTTTGGTCCTGGTGACCTTTGTAATTCCCTATTTGGCAAAATGAGTCAAAATGTGGGTTGGGCAACCAAGATGCTTAGGGGGGAATTTTTAGGTTGTTTTGAGTCATAAGACATGATATTAGACCTTTTTCAACCCATCCATGGAGGTGGAAGCATGAGGAAGAAAAATTGCAAAAATATGTAAAAAGTTGTTCAAGCAACATTTGCAACTTTTGAAAGCAGCTCGACAACTTTTGTCAAAAAGTTGCTTTGTGCCCAAAATTGGTTGTTGATCAGTTTGAACAATTTCCCTAGACAAATGAAGGTTATTTAAGGTCTTTCTTGGCATTTTCTAAGGGTTAAAAAATTTATGATCACATTTTGAAGTGATATAGCAGTTGCAGAATTCTGTACGGACACAATTTCTATGTTTTCTACTTAATAGTAGGTCATATGGATTGAATTGAGAAAAATAATCAATGTAATTAGCTTTTGCAAGTTTTTTCCTCATTCTATGTGTATTGGTTTTCTTTGTAGTTCCATTTTGTAGTTGTAAGTAATATTTTGTTATAGTTTGTGTTCTCTGCTCCATTCTAAACTGTACATAGAAAAAAGGTTCCTTGGGGTTCTTCTAACCATGGCATGTAAGATGGGCCTAGATGGAAAGAAAGAGGAGTCATTGTACATATCTTTTCTTTTGGTTTTAGTTCAAAGGTGCTAGGGTTGAATTTTGAGCTCTTGTCGTAGGTGAGCTTGGCAATAGCCCGGCTAGGGAATAAGAAGAATAGTGTGTTGTGGAGTGCAGGGTTGGATTAAAAATTGTAATCAAGAGATTAGAGGATGGTGTATGAGAGGTGAAAAGACTCTCAGAGCAATGAAGATGGCCATTGAATCCATTTCATATGTTTTTAAGAAGATTTTCTTCAAACAAGATAATTAACCCTACTTTTAAGGACATAGTCCCTAAACATTTTAAGATGTTGTACGGAAGACTTGGGTCAACCAAACCCTAGAAATCATTCATATCTATAAAATAGGTATCTAGATCCAAGATTAGGTTTTAGGGTTCTTTTCCAATTTTGTGAGATAATCCAGTTTTTGAGTCTAGACAGGGCTACAAGAAGCCACTAGGCCTATTCCTAGTTTTTAGGAACTCGATTGGTGGTTGGATGAATGATTGGTTATAGTCTTCAAGAATGATGTTAAATAACCTAAAATGATGTGAATTCAATCCTGCAAGGAACTATAAGTTTATTAGCATGGTTTAGTGGAATCTACTCTTGTAGGTTCAATGAGTACTAAAGATCCTATTGATAGAGAGGTTCTGGATTTGAAGGGTAGAGAGCTTGGTGTCCTGCCCTTAGGATTAGGGTTTATGTAGAAGCCCTATTAGGTATAGAGAAGAGGCATATGAGGAGACTCAAGCTGACTCTTAGATTTGAATAAAAACTCTATCAGATTGGTATCAGAGCCCTAAAAGACTTGGGCTAGGAAGCAAATGAGCGATCTTGAATTTGTGGGTGAATCAACCATGGTGACCAACGCGGAGTTGGATAAGAAGATGGATGAAAGAGAAGAGGAGAATAGACTCCTAAGAGAAAAATTGGTAGAGATGGCTACTAATCTTGATGAAGTGAAAGCTAGGATAACAGAAGTAAGTGATTTGGTAGGAGAGACGGGAGGAAAAGGCAAGTCAGTGGAAGAAGAAGATGTAGTGCCAGATCCTGATCCAGTATTACAATAAGAGTCATTCCTTAAGGATCTAAAGGCCATGAGTGGAAATTCATTAGAAGGTTTACCCTTATTTAGTGGTAAGATGGAACCTGAAGTGGTCATGGAGTGGATAGAGGGGCTACAAAACCATTTTGAATGTGACAGTGTGACAGAGTAGCCAAAACAAGGTTGGGAGGGACTACCCTCACATGGTGGAAATTTGTACAAGATAAGAGGGTAAAGGAAGGAAAGAATCCAATTAAAATTTGGAAAGGTATGGTGGAAAATGTTAGGGAGGCCTATCTACCAGATGATTATGAGGTGCAGTTGCACAAGAAGAGACAAAACCTAAGGCAAAAATATCTTGAAGTTAGTGCTTATACATAGGAGTTCCACAAACTCTGTCTGAGATCACATGTGATGGAAGAGGAAATCCTAAAAGTGGATATATATCTAAATGGGTTAAGGTATAACATACAAAAGGAAGTAACCCTCTTAAGCCCAAAGACTGTTCATCAATGTTATCAACTTGCCCTTAAGGTGGAGGAAAAACTAAAGAAGAAGAACAAAAAATAGGGGTGGAGATGGCAGAGGCCAGAGGGGAGGCTTTGAAGGAAGAAATTTTGAAGAAAGAAACCAATTAGAGTCCAAGTTCACTGAGAAACAAGGAGAGTCAAATAATAACAAAGGTGGTTACAACAGAGGTAGAGGCTCTAACAAAAATTCAAGAGGATGATCAAGTGGCCAACGAAGATGATCTTACTTCTCTTCTATGAAATGCTATAACTGTCACCAATATGGGTACCCTTCTTATAGGTGTTCTAAAAAGAGTTTAGCATCCCAAGGTGGAGAGAAAAGAATAAATTATGTGCAAGAAGAGTCTTCTATTAGTAAGACAATAGAGGTGGCATTGGATTCAGAGATATGAGAGAATTTGATGATCAGAAGAACACTTATCAAGGAGCCAGTTTGAGAAGAGCCAAGACAATGAAGGTATCTATTCAGAGTTACGTGCAAAATATTAGGTAAGGTTTACAAATTTATTATTGATTTTGGATCTACTGATAACATTATCTCTCTTGAAGTAGTTGATAAGCTTAAGCTGAAAATAATTCCCCATACCAATCCCTATAGGGTCACTAGGTTGAACAAGGACCAACATGTAGTAGTAAATGATCAGGCATGGGTAGAGTTTGCAATTAGGAGATATAAGGATAGGGTGTTGTGTGATGTATTACCCATGGATTCTTTCCATCTATTATTGGGAAGACCCTGCCAGTTTGACAGAGCTTCTATGCATGATGGAGCTAAGAAATATTACTCATCTAAGAAGGATGGGGTCACATTTAAGATTCAGTCAATCTTAGAAAGTTAGAAGAAGGAGAGGTGGAGACAATGGGAATGTTCTCTTAGTGAGGTAAAAGGAATTCTTAAGCACACTTGAATAAGGAGTGGGATTTTCCTTAGTGTTGAAACCTAAGGGTGAGAAGGTGGACAAGAAAGAGGAGTTTCCCATAGAGGTACAAGGGCTACTAAACCAGTACAAGGAGATTGTTACTGATGGACAACCATTAGTACTACCACCTGAGAGAGCCATTAGCCATCAAATTGAATTTATCCCTAGAGCCTCACTCCCTAACAAATTTGCTTATAAGATGACCCCGCAATAGAATGCGGAGATTGCTAAACAAATCCAAGAGTTACTTGGCCAAGGCCTAATTAGGAAAATCATAAGCCCTTTTGTTGTTCCTACTGTCGTAGCCCCAAAGAAAGGTGGTACTTAGAGACTATGTATAGATTCTAAAGACATTAACATAATTACCATAAGATATAGGTTCCCAATCCCAAGGATAGAAGACTTAATGGATTGTCTAGGAGGAGCCAAGTATTTTACCAAAATTGACCTAAAGAGTGGGTACCACCAAATTAGAGTGAAGGAAAGGGATGAGTGGAAAACAACTTTTAAGACCATATAAGGCCTATATGAGTGGTTAGTCATGCCCTTTGGGTTGTCTAATACCCCAAGAATATTTATGAGGGTAATGAACAAAGTGTTGAAGGACTTCATAGGTAAGTGGTTTGTGGTGTACGTAGATGATATCTTGGTGTTCAGTAAGACAAAAGAAGACCACCTTGAGTATCTTTTAGGTAGTAGTGTGTGAGATGAATCTCTCCTCTCAGAAATAAGGGAGGCTCCCTTCTTACCATAGGTGGCTTCAAGTAGAACTGAACTGTAACACATATAGTTCCCCTTGCAACAATAATATAAGTGGATCAAAGATTGACTTAAGAACAATCGACTGAGACAACAGTGAATTTATCTAAAGATGAAATTATACAAGAGCTCAAAGTCTCTTGTCCACACTTCAATAATTACTCTCTCTCTAACTCCCAATACTAAAGCCCAAAGTCTTCATCCTTCGAATATTGCAACCACTACTTTGTATAGTAACCCCAATCTTCTGAAGCACAAAATCTTCAGAAAACTTGGATTTAAGGTACTCCGATGATATAAACAAGAAAACTATTTAATCTGAACAATGATCAATGAAGCAACATAAGAATACATCCATTAATGTTAAAGACAACAACACAAAGTCTGTTAATCTCTATTCCTTTATTTAAATGCTTAACTCTTTTACAATGAAACACAAAGTCTTCAGAACTCAAGAGTTTTGCCTATAGTTTTCTTGCACACAACAAAAGATCATATTTACAATGAGCTCCCTCCTTATATAGGAAAAGAGGAGAGAGACAAAAGTGGAGAGGAAAGGGGAAACCCTTAACCACTTTGATTTATTCAATCCTTATCCTAACTATCTTTGATTTATTCAAAGCTTATCTATAACTAACTAACTTTGACTTATTCAATGTTGCGGAACATAATGTTTTGGTAGCATGATTACATAAGAACACTTTACATATTTAATGTAATCTGTCAAAGATTCTACACTTTTACAAAATGCATAATAAAATCATCTAAGTGTATGACAAGACACATCATCTATTTGCATCATCCTTTGTCAGTTTTATGCTGCTACAAGATGCCTGATGAGTGATGTATTCAGGTTTGGTGAAAGCATCTGGAATCGTAATATGGAGTTGTATCTTTGATTGCTTTGCATCATAGTGGTGATTGTTGGGAAAAACATCTTTGTGTCTCTCTATTTTAGTCTTTCAAGCATTCTATTCCCAAAATCATTTCATCGCTCTCCCCTTTCTTTGTATGGCTCCATTGTATAGTTGTTTCTGCTTCATATACTTCTGCAACCTTGGAATTTGTAATCCTATCTTTGAAACTTAATCACAAGTTGGGAAGAACACCATATGTCAAATTGTGAAGAACCAAGTTTGAGGAAGATTACTTTTTTCATTTGCAATAGTATGGGAAATACTTTTCTTCTTGCATATGAATCTTCATTTGTTTGAGGGGAAGAACATATATATCATAAAAGGACACAAAAAGGTGGGTTTCTTTGGTTGTTTTTCATATTAGAAAGCTGGACTTCTTTGATATGTAAGTATGAACATCATGAAATAAGTGAGATTTTCAATCCATAATGCATATAGGGAAGAACTTAGTATTTTGGAGGCATTGCATGTATGCGGACAACAAGCTTTGAGTTTGATAAAATAAATACATTGACACACATATGCACATGAGCCAATGTTCAACATGCAAGGTGGGATTTTTTGGAATCATTTGCAGCTCATGAACAGACACGCTATGTGCATTGTGAAATTTTTTGAACACGTGCATATGAGGTCAAACAGTGAGTTTTTTAAAAACTTCTTTGCATATGGGGCAGCACTTGGTCTCTTCTTATTCATTTTGGAAAGTCACCATCAAGAACGGGGTTTTTAATCCCGACTGCATATGAGAATAAATTGCATTCTCATATGCAACTTAGAAGAAAATGGAAGAAGAAGAAGAAGAAGAAGAGATAAAAAGACATAAACAAGCACATTCAAAAACAAAATAAAATGCAACAAAGAAAGGGAAACAAGAAGTTATACCTTCTCTTTGAATGCAAAAACAAAAGAAGAACCACAAACTTCTTACTTAAGCAAAATTCTGGAAATGATATGAGGATTTCAAATTTAGCCTAAAAAGAGAATAGAGGAGATATATAGATAATAATTTTGACAAATTCTTCATCAAGAATGAATGCAAATCCACTGAATCATGAGATGGGATGCCAAATGTCTATATTGTAGTTGAAATTTGCACAAAATCAGCAAATGAGTTGAAGTTTTCAACCAAAAACATTCCCTAAATCAACTCAAACTCTTCTTTTATTAAGCACATTTACACAAAGCATGTATTTCAAATTTAATGAAGAAGAAAACATTTTAAACAACTCACCAAATCTGCAATGATTTGAGTAAAAAAATGCAGTGATTTGAGGCAGCTTTCTTGGAGAAGAAAACATTTTTGGCTTTAAACGTTCCCTAGGAAGAATTTACCTCCCAAAATGCAGCCTTGTATGGAAGAAGAGTTCACGTTTTTATGCAAAGTGTAGAGAGGAAATCCCATCATGACTCTATGTAGTAAAAAATGCAGCCTTTGGGGGAGAGAAAAACAGGTTTTAATAATGATAATGCATATGAATAGGGAATCAAAAATAGTGTCTTGGTTTTCTTAAAGAAAATCATAAGAGTTTGAGGAAAGAATGAAGAATTTTATTGAAACGATTTCATATAGCATCTTCCTTCAAAAATTCCACCGTACTTTGCTTAGACAAGATGCGGGTTTTAAAAAAAACATATTACATATGTTATAACATATGAAATGATATGCAAAAGAAGTTTAATTCGACGCCATATAACTAAAAGCTATGCCATGCCTCTTATAAAGGCTTCCACATATTGTTTTTAAGTATGCTTTACATCCAACGTCAAGGTCATAAAGCAAACCATGGGTATTTTAAGGATTTTAGCATTTTTTTTAACATATAATATAATATGTAAATGAAGTAAAGAACGGCGTTCAACTTATTGAAGTGAAAACATATTCTTTAAAGACTTCTTTGCATATGTAATATAAGAAAAAATTGCCACCATTAGGAAATTTGAAATGAGTTTTAAATGTATTTTAAGAAAAATCCCCATTACTCATTTAAACCATAAAACTTATAAATGATTTTTGATTTCATTTATAAATTTTATCGTTCATCTTGTCACTTAATAAAATAAAACTTTTAAAAAACATATGCATATAATACAAATATTATTTAAAAGTCATTTTTTAATGAAGAAAGAACTTAAAATCTTCATATGCGACTTTAAAATTTTAATGACTTGATATGTAGATGTGATTCAAAAACCCACTATCATTAAAATTTCTAAGCAAAACTTCACAGAATTACGTGAAATTTTAAAATGGAGGGTAAAATCCACTTTGCATATAAAATAAACTTCCAATTTATACAACTGACAAGAAAAAGCCCACCTTTTAAATATTTCTCAAGGACGTGCAGTCTGTCTGAAAAACCCCATCGACGGGACCTTGAAAAGACTATAACTCAAGCTATATTAACCTGAAAGACAACTACGAGAGCTCAAAATGAGCAGGAAGATGAAAACTACAAGACTACGACAAGAAAAAAAACAAAGAAATGAAACAGAAGCAAGGAAACATGAAAGAAAGATAAAATAGACTAGATGCTTGCAAGAAGAAAAGACAAACGAGAATCAAGGGATAACTGATTTCTTTGATCAAAACTCCTACAGAACACCAACACTCTTAGAGAAAACTCCTACCAATCATTTGGGATTTGCCTAGGGTTGCCCAATTTTGGGAATGCAAAATTGAGGACAAAAAACCTAGTGGCTTTACATAGTGAAAAGATAAGTGATTCAAAGAGAAATTACTCCTCATATGAATTGGATTTGTATGCATTGGTTCAAGCCTTAAGGAAGTGGAGGCATTACTCCTTCCTAAGGAATTTGTAGTCTACAAAGACAATCAAGATTTAAGCTTCCTAAATTCACAAATGAAGTTAAATTCCATTAGAAGGGATCAAGTTAGGATCTATGCCCAACTTTTGAAAATTTGTATCTAGCACCCATATAGCCTTTGAATCTTCCTTGCCTTTCCATTTTTTTAGATACTCCATGTACACCTTGTTCCTCTTCTTCTTAGCTACTTTAGAGCTTAGGATCTTCTCTACTTGTGGCTTTGGTGTGACTGGTAGTTTTAAAGATCTTATCTCCTCTACATCCTTTGATTGACCATGATCTCCTTTTGGAACCAGTCCTTTAAGGGCACTAGATCTACAACATTAAATACTGGAGAAAGTCCTATATTTTTAGGTAACTCCACTTTGTAAGCATTATTCCCATATTTTGCTAGAATGGCACAAGGGTCTATCCTTCTCATCTAAAGCTTGTTTGGGACACCTTTTTACAACCTTTCCTTGTTCAAATAAACCATCACTAGCTCTGCAACCTAGAATTGTACATCTTTCTTTCTCTCATACACTTTATGTTTTATATGGTTAGTATTGTACACTAGTTCTTGTTTCACTGTATCATGGACCTCCTTCATGGACTGAGCAAAGTCCTCTACATAATCACTCCTCACTACACTACTTTCTAGGTCTCAGAGCTCACGTATGCCTTTGGGATGAATTCCATAGACCACTTCAAAGGGACTCTTACCTATGGATTTGTTTATGGTATCATTGTAGGCCAAATCTGCTCGAGCAATAACTTGATCCCATGTCCATCCATATTTTTTGGTGAGACACCTTAAAAGGTTTCCCAAACTCCTATTAACCACCTCAGTTTGTCCATCCGTTTGTGGGTGATATGTAGAACTAAAAGAGAGGTTGGTTCCAAGATTCTTCCACAAGGTCTTCTAGAAATGGATCATAAACTTGGAGTCTCTATCTGATACAACACTAAAAGGTAAACCATGGTTCCTGACTGATTCCCTAAAGAAGATATTTTCTATGTAGCATGTGTCATGGGTGGTTTTACATGGCACAAAATGGGCCATCTTACTAAATCTGTCCACAATCACAAAGATACTATCCAAACCCTAATTTTTCTTAGGGAGTCCAACCACAAAGTCCATGCTAAGACACTCCCAAGGTCTATTTGGGATTGGAAGGGGTTGATAAAACCCTGCATTAGATGAAGTTCCTTTTTCTTTCTGATAAACAATAGAAGTCTCTACATACCTTTGTATATCTCTATTCATATTAGGCTAGTAATAGTATCTTTTGACTAACTCTAAGGTCTTGTTAACTCCAAAATGTCCACTAAGTGATCCATTACATTTATCCTAGATTATGTTCTCCCTCATAGAACCTCTAGGCACATAGAGTTTCCCTCCCCTAAATAGAAGACCTTTTTAAAGAGTAAAGTCAGAGTACTCACCATGAAAAATGATTTTGGAAGTCAATACACACCTTATAAGTAGCTGAGAAGTCCTCATCATCTGGCTAAAGTTCTTTGAAGTTATCTAAACCAATGCTCTTTAACTGTATTTCTTGGACAATCAACAATCTTCTGCTCAATTCATTTGCCACCTTGTTTTGTAGCCCCTTTTATGTTTTATTGGAAAAGTATAGGCTTGGCTATATTCTACCCACTTCATATGCTTGTTCTTTAGGGGAGAATGGTGTAGGAGAACCTAGGGTTTAAAGCCCTTCTTTTTTTGTGTTGTGTTTAATTTTTGTTGATTAAGAAGTTTAGGGAATTTTAGGATAGTTTTGAAGTGGTTTAGTAGTGATTTGTTTGGGTTATGATGGTTTTGGTCCTGGTGACCTTTGTAATACCCTATTTGACCAAATGAGTTAAAATGTGGGTTGGGAAACCAAGATGCTTAGGGGGAAATTTTTAGGTTTTTTTGAGTCATAAGACATGATATTAGACCTTTTTCAATCCATCGATGGAGGTAGAAGCACGAGGAAGAAAAATTGCAAAAAGATGTAAAAAGTTGTTCAAGCAACATTTACAACTTTTGAAAGTTGCTCGACAACTTTTGTCAAAAAGTTGCTTTGTTCCCAAAATCGGTTGCTGATCAGTTTGAATGGTTTCCCTGGATAGGGGAATGTTATTTAAGGTCTCTCTTGGTGTTGTCCAAGGGTTGGAAGTTTTACGATCACATTTTGAAGTGATAGAACAGTTGCAGAATTTTGTATAGATACAATTTATGTGTTTTATACTTAATTGTAGGTCAAATACATTGAATTGAGAAAAACCATAAACCTAATTAGCTTCTTCAAGTTGTTTCCTCATTTTGTGTGTACTATTTTTTCTTTGTATTTCCATTTTGTAGTTGTAAGTAAAATTTTGTTATAGTTGTGTTCTCTGGTCCATTCTGGACTGTACATAGAAAAATAGCTCCTCAGGGTTCTTCCAACCATGGCATGTAAATGGGCTCAGATGGAAAGAAAGAGGAGTCATTGTACATATCTTTTCTTTTGGTTTTATTTGAAGAGGTGCTAGGGTTGAATTTTGATCTCTTGTCGTAGGCGAGCTTGGCAATAGCCTAGCTAGGGAATAAGAAGAATATTGTGTTGTGGAGTATAGGGTTGGATTCAAAATTGTAATCAAGTGATTGGGGGATGGTGTATGAAAGATGAAAAGACTCTCAGAGAAGTGGAGGTGACCATTGAATCCATTTCATATGGTTTTAGTAATATTTTCTTCAGACTGGACAATTAGCCCTACTTTTAAGGACACGATCCCTAAAGGTTTTAAGGTGTTGTATGGAAGGCTTGATCAACCAAGCCCTATAAACCATTTGTATCTCTAAAATGGGTATCTAGCTTTAATATTAGGTTTGGGGGTTCTTTGCCAAGTTTGTGAGATAATCCATTTTTGAGTCTGGACAGGGCTACAAGAAGCTGTTAGGCCTATTCCTAGTTTTTAGGAACTTGATTGGTGGTTCGATGAATGATTGGTCCTAGTCTTCAAGAATTATTTCAAATGACCTAAAATGATGTGAATTCAATCTTGCAAGGAACTGGAAGTTTATTAGCATGTTTTAGTAGAATCTACTCTTCTAGGTTCAGTGAGTACTAAAGATCCTATTGGTAGAGAGGTTCTAGATTTGGAGGGTAGAGAACTTGGTGTCCTTCCCTTAGGATTAGGGTTTATGTGGAAGCCCTATTAGGTATACAGAAGAGGCCTTGGAATAAATTCAATCTGACTCTAAGATTTGAATAACACCTCTATCACATATGCCTCTGATTCAACTTACCTTGGCTGCTCAAATACTTCAATGCTTGATGATAAATATACGGTACCAACTCCCTAGGTAACTGGTTTTGGGGCACCTACGAGGACACATGAACATTGTATGGTCCAAGAATTTATGGAAGACTTTATGGCATCAATTAAAGAAAATTGGGATGTTTTGAGGCCAATCATGGCCATTTGTAATGATCAAACCAATGTAAAGATCAAAAGTCCTAAATGTTCTGATAAGGACCTTAGGACCAAAATTTCTTGTAGGGGAAGCCAATAGTACCTAAGGGGATCTAAGTGGATTAGATGGGTTAAAAATATTGTATGTGAAGTAAGATGCAATGATTAATAAGTTGGAATTCAAATATAGCAATAAAACAAGAATATAGAATTCAAATATTTGAATTGTAACGGTTAGAGCCAACAAGAAGGGAAATTAAGTTTAGAATGCTTAATGGGTTTGTGAGCATGGGGAATCGATTGGAACCATGGTTTTTTAACATCCTATATTACTTGTTCAAGGCTTGAGGAAGAAGGATAGTATAGGAAGATACATATTTGTACTAACTTTAATCCAATAAAACTTCATTTTTGCAATTTCCTTGTGTTTTTGGCATGATTGAATAGCTCCATTGATTGATTTTGATGCTTAGATGAAGTTAGTGTAAATTTTAATTCCTATACAAGAACCCTGGGTGATCTAAGGTAGATCTATTATTGTATTTAATCAATTTGGTGCTGACAGTCTATTAGTTATTAGATTTACTTAACAGTTTGAGTGCATTTGTGCCTTAATGGCCATTCCATGAATTTTTTCTCTCTAATTCTCATGGGGTGGTCATGCATTAACATTTATATTATGAACATAAATTTGTTTTGCATATAATTGGTGGAATTTGGTGATCACCATATGGTTGTTGGGTGGAAGGAACACCATAATTGGGGCTAAGTTGTAGCAGCAGGAGATCTACCTGAAGGAGGGTATGTTTTTGTGTTGGAATCCATTAGGAAATGTCAAACTAATGGTGAATCACCCATTGTTGGGTTGAGATTGAGTTAAGAGGGTTGACATTGAGCAAGCCCTAGTTTCAAGGGTTTTTAAGGAGCAATTTGGGGCTTTTGCATTTAGAGGGTCAGTAGAACCAAATTGATTGCAGAACCCTTTAATTAAAATAATTTGATAACTTTGTTGAGGAAGCCAAGGTTAGATGTTGAGTATTCAATAGGTTTGCTTTGTAAAAGTGGGGTAATTGCCCTTAAAACTAGTCACAGTTGGTCAGTTGGGAGATTTGGTCCAAAACACTTGGTACTAATATTTTAATATATGATAAAGAATCCCAATGGGTGTTTGAAACACTAATTTTTTTTGGATTCTTTTGGGAATTTTTGCAAGAAGTCTGAAAAACAGTCACTGCACACCTATTAGGAATTCAAGCCTATTAGGACAATATTTGGGGTTTATCAATGAATTGGGGTTTTGAACCCTTGAGACTTATTTACCCTATTTGGATTGGGTAAGGAAAGAATCCTAGAGCCATTGTGGGCCTTGGTGAAGGTTGAGTTCCGTAATTGACACATTGGAGCCATTTGGTACATTATGGATTGACACATCTTTAGTGTATTTTTGACAAGTTTTGTCATAGAAGTACTTGAGGCCCCATTTCTCTGCATCGGGTGGTATCAGAGTGTGTGATGAAAATGTGTCACACTTCTATGAATCATTCCATTCAAGGTTTCTCAAGAATGAGGCCTCAAATATCGACTCATAGATCTCTAGTCATGGAGTGCAAAGGTGTGTGATGAAGGCCCTCAGATTGACCTAGTTGTGCCTATGCAAGTACACCATGAAATGAGAAATTCAATGCATGAAAATGACAACTATTCTATATGATTGAAATGCAATAAAGGAAAATTAATCTAAATGATAACAATGCATGATTATTCTATGAAAGGAAATATGAATTTAATCTAATATGAATTTAATGTACATGAATAGCCATGGATGCAAGAAGAAGAAGACAAGGAGAGATAAGTTGCAATATCCAAGCTTGAGTGCTCAAAATCTCCTCCAAAATTGCTCTCCAAACTTACAGCATAACAATACATAAAAATTATATATGAGAATGAGAAGGAGAGGTTTCCTTATATAGGAAAGTGAACGGTTGAGATTAAGAGGCAAAAAGAAATGAGCAATGGTGGAGATTAAATCTTGGTTGATCCATGTGCTCATTAAAGAAAGAACCCACCACTTAGAAAGATGTGAAGAAAAAGGGATTTTTATTTATTTAATTAAAAGAAGGATTTTCTTTTAATTAAATAAGATTATTTAATTTAATTAAAAGAGGGATTTTCTTTTAATGAGATAATATTATTTAATTAAGAGAGATTTTAATTAAATAAGATAAGATTATTTAATTAAAAAGGACTTTTAATTAAATAAGATTATTTTATTTAATAAAAAAGAATTGTTTTCTTTTAATTAAATAAGATAATTGATGAAATGATCAAACCTTAGGAAATATTGAAATAATTGAATTAATTATGATTTGATCAAGGAAATTGATTTGAATTGAAAATGTTGCAAAGCATTGATTCAGGAATTTGATAAATTGATAAAATGATAAGTGGGGCCCATAGTCCAGGAAACCATTTTAGGGTGCATACATTTGCCCCTCTTTGACTAATGTGTGATCATTCTGGGAACACATGTAGTCAAAGAATGCAGTTGAAGTGTGAGATTGATTTGGGATCACAAAATAACATAGACATCAACACCGTTGTAAATAAGTAATTGACATTAGAACAAAGATAAGCTGATTGCAAAAAAGACAAGGTCAACATCATTGTAAATAAGTAATTGACATGTCCAAGATAGGAATCTCAAGCAAGTTTTCCCCAAGCGGAGAAAAATATAGGATTGATAAAGCTGAATCAAGGATTGAAGTTTGATAGGTACTGCCCCCTCGTGATCAAAATCAAAATGAGATAGAGGATAAACAACAAATTGAAAAATTTGATCAAATCAAACTAAAGATAAGGTTCTTGATGTAAGATGAAAGATATAAGGATCACATAACCAAGGTAGATAATCAAGCACAAAAGATTATGCCCCAAGGTTGAATTAGAAGAAAATAAGTGGGGTGAAAGTGAATGGATGATAGAAGTTTGGAAGAGGTGGAAAGAAATGGAGAGAAGAAAGAGAATTTGCCCCAAAATCAATCAAGTGTTTAAGATAGGAAATTTTGATTGAGATCACGAAAGAAGATAAGGAAATAAAGATCAGAGCATGATCACAGTTGATTAAAAGTCCACAAGAAAGATGAAGGAAAACGCTCGCAAACTCATAATGCAGCCTAAAAATGCAAACTAACATGAGGTCTAACAATGCAAGCTACATGAAAATGCAAAGGTGTACTTGCAATAGAGCAACTGTAACATAGGACTTTGTGTTCATCATTC